>MU389722.1:600000-1021733 GCA_022578765.1 Xylaria sp. FL0933 | reverse complement strand
ACCCCCCCCCCGCCCCCCCCCCCCCCCCCCCCCCCCCCCCCCCCCCCGCCCCCCCCCCCCCCCCCCCCGTGTCTAAGCACGCGCGATCTTATGACTGGTGTGTTGCCAACTCTACGGCACGTTCATCAACCTTGAGACTGCCTGTTTCCCATAAAACTTGCCTTGGCTATATCACGCATCGCGGACAGTCTCGCATTCTTGATTTTTATTGCTGCATTCTATCGACCTACACTTAACATGATCTTCTGGTCAATGCGAATAGTTTAGTTATTACAATAAGAATCTGCAGGACTCTAGATCCCCCCATATCATCTGAAGAGTCCTTTGGAAAAACCACATAATAAAGCAATCCCTTCCAGGCAAACCGAATGGCAGCAGCTGTATATACAGCATGTCTGTAGGCGCCAATGGTGCAATCTTTGTTCTCTTCCGTCGACGCCTGAACGTCCGCTTACCATCCTATACTATGCAAATGTAGTGGGAACGCGCAGGATCTGACCGCCCACGCAGTGAGGAGAACAAAGGAAATTTGGTATGTCTTGTGCGCCAGGAGTAAGTTGCCTTGGCGCCGGCCAAGTCGATGTCATTCTATGACCATATTGAAGATTGGTGGAGAGCCGGGACCAAGCCGAAGTGTCGACGTTGTCACCTGACGTAAGCGAAATGTTCTAGTTGTTTGAAAGAGATGCCCAGCACTTTTATTCGAAGGTAGGTATTCGTAGGTGGCCGTTCAATTCGTAAGAGCGTGATATTGCTTCTGCTCACAATTGTGTTGTGCATGTGTGGTAGATAGAAAAGCGTGGGGTATTCGCGCAGCTGTTGTAGCGGCTCGAAACCGGCATTGAAGGGCCAGCTCTAGCATGACTGGTAGAGCAGTAATGGTTCGCCGACGTTCTCGATCTCAGGTATGGTGCATTTCAAGTCAAACGCTTTTGACAGGACAATCTTGAAAATCTGCAAAGACGATGAGTACGAGCATTCGTTGAAGCCGCAAGTCGGGCTGCAGGATGTAATACCTTTTGCACGTTGATACTATGGCTAGTGCTGCTGAAAATCAGCGAAGCACGCATGGCCTTGGCGAACCGTCGTGCCTAGAAATAGTTGGTCAGTTGAGCTCGGCGGTAGACGTCAATACACTAGCATACTTGGTTCGATATTTCCTCTTGCTCTTCTCGTGAGAAGTTGACGAAATGATCGTACTTGGTGCCAACTAGAACCGGAATAGCAGTTTTGTTAAATCCTCGTCCCTGGCGGTACCATTCTTTTATGCTGTTGAGTGTACTTTTCCTCGTCAAATCGAACATGAACAAGATTGCTACTGCATCATTGCAAACGAGGGGTAGCATGTTGACGAATTCTCTCTGGCCTCCCAGATCCCATATGCTGAACGTGATTTCGGTGTTGCGGATGCTGATTGTCTTCTCCATAAAATTGACGCCGAGGGTCTGGATATAATCTTCGTCCCAGCTGCCTTCAACATATTTCACCATCAGGGACGTCTTGCCGATTTGGGCGTCGCCTACCATGCCGACCTTGATGACAACCTGGTTGCGTGTGCTTGCCTGGTCGGCGCCATTGCTACCCCGGTCGCTATAGGCGGTTTGGCGATCCCCACCGGAGAGACCGGACGGGGGCCTTGATATTGACTGGGGATGAGCGGTGGACGGAGGAGTCTCGTATCGTCCGTTAAGGTCTGCTTCGTCATGGTTCTGACTGCTCGCCAAGCCGTGGTCAAGTGACTGTGACTGTTGATGATGATGGTGATATACTTCATGACCGTTCTGACTGGGAGAGACATGGGGGCCTCCTTCGACATCGGCGAATGTGTCGGGCAGCGGCTCATCGAGGTGTTCGTGGGGCCCTGGAATGGGGGCGGCGTGGAAGTCCTGCTCCATGGTATCCATGGCCTCGTGGAATTGGGCCGAAGACCCGAGGGCGAGAGCAGGCGGAGTAAGGAGGGAAGACTCGTTGGAGTAAGCGTAAAAGCGGGATGCTCGTCGAGATGTCTAGAAGATCCTCGTGTGATCGGAGTCGGGATTGAGGGTATGTTGTTGAAGTCCCAGTCCGGGGCTGCGAGCAGGGGTGGGCAGAGGAGCGGTGGAATTCGCGATGGGGCCGCTCCTGGAGCCGAGGAATGTTCCACGTGAGCTGTAGTGGAGGACTGTGTGTCAGCAAGCCTTAGCCTCGACGTATAGATCGGGGCTTGATGCAACACGCGGCGTCAATCAAGCCATGGGCTTGAGCTGATGTACCGACCCAAGCTGAGACCGCCGGGGACGAGACTGGGGGGGGGGGGGGAGGGGGGCGGAGAAGGGCTAAAGGCGGGCGAAGGCCTGGAGTATCAAGAGAAACAAACAGAGACTCGTACAAGATCAGGGAGAAGGGAAAGGGTAAAGGGAAGGAGGGGAAGAACGCGAAGCGTGGTAATGGTTCAGGTCATGCTCGATCCCAGGACCCTGCGTAGATGGCGTGGTGTATTGTGTACTTAAGGTAGGGTAGATAGAGTACTAGTAGGTGGTTTGATGTTGCTAATGCGGACGGACGAACGTACCTTGCAGGAGACGCGGAAGGAAAAGAAGGGAGTGTCGGTAGTGATTCAATCGGGATTGTGATGCGGGCACCCTTTTGCTGGCCTGGCCTGGCCTCGACGCTAGTATCTTCTATCGAGGTTAGGTGAGGTAAGTTAGGTAGATAGAAAAGTACCTAAACAAATCTACACAATGAGATAGACGAGAGGTGAGAGTGAGATGAGCTGAGGGTGACCCACCGGGCTTATAATTGCTACCCGCGAGAGTGGGCGGCGGTGGTTTTCGACTGGCCGAAGCTGTTAGCGCGTAGCGGTCGGGAGCGGTAGCGATAGCGGGGGAGACAACTTGAACCACAAACTCAAGACAATAGGACTATTGTACTGCCTAGAACTACACCTACCTACCTCCTACTTGATATCCAGATGCACTATTATTTACCTAGGTATTTAGACAAGGAAGTGATTCCTGTAACTTAGACTAAGTGAGTGTTCTTTTAAACGCTAAGATGTGAAATATGGTTCACTAATTTCATCCTGATTATGCGTGTTGTTGTTGACATTGTTTTCTCGTGTCCTAGCATAATAACACACTTGCAAGTCAAGTGACACTACTAATAAGACCGGCTACCAGAAGGTCATAAGCATGATAACCTATTTTACTGAAGATTACCTACAATTCAGCGGGTACTGGTCTGTTTCTCTTCAAAACGAGACTGTTTCGCGATGGCGGCTACAATTGGCTGCGTTCCTAGGACAGGCCGAGTCAGAAGTTGGCGCTAATATGTAAATGAGCGAATGAAATCTTACAAGGACTCAGCAAAGACGCGACACGCGAAGTGCCTAATTATCTACACACCTGTTTTATGAGGCGGCGGAGACACTTAGTTCTGTTAGTTCGTCATAGATATCTACAATGTCTCTTGTCAAAATCTTACAGAAACAGATAACTCGATGCTACGTGCCATATCACTGAGTAGAGCCCATGCATTTGCAAATAGGCCTATTCATCTTCGTATTTTGATGGTGTGAACACTGGTAGGGTCGTCTATTTGTTGTTTTAGGCTGCATTCAGTTGCCAGGGGCTCCGTCGATTTCCTGCCTTATGATGACCGCTATATACATAAGTGGGTACGACTTACAACTCAATCCCAGGAGCATAGCATAGTAATATCCAGCACTTAATAAGACACAGCTCGCACGAGCTTGGAAACTTACATGAGCACTCAGAACCATTTTTTCTGATATAGGCCGTATTGTGATATGAATAACTTCTTCCATCATTAGCCAGTAGTTGTAATGTAGAGATCTAATTGCTCCTCAACCACACGTAACCCCACACTACCAGATATGAGGTTGACGAGGGGTAAAAACCCCAAGCACTGATTGGGCCAGCATACTAACCTATTCAGTCACCGTTTGAGTTCGCCTTTCACACTGTAACCGTATCGCTTCACAAGCAGATGCAGCACAGTACACAATTCTTATCCGGGACAACTCGGCTCATGATCCCCCCTTGTAGACCTTATCAGTTCCGGGGCAGGAGCTAGTGTAGATGGATGATATCAAGGTTCGTCTTTATCCCCAAGCTTCGTTTCGACCCACGTGAAATCATACCACACAACCACTTTCCCGCTTCACCGATTCTCAGCAGCACTGAATTGAATTTCACCTGCTTCTTCTCCTTATTTCTTTTTTTTCTCACAACGTTATGGCCTCAATTGCGCGCTGCCTGCGGGCGGTCCGCCCCTCCACCCTGTCTCGCCTCCCCCAGACTCCCCGGGTCCGGTCCAATTGGCAAGCCACCACCACCACCTCGCTCCGAGCTTTCTCTGCGTCCCCGATAAGTAAGCTAGCCTCTCTCCCTCTCCGATGTCGCCATCACCAACACCCCGGAAACCTGCTTCCCCCCAGCATGCCACCCCTTAGCTGGGGCAATGGATAGGCTCCAGAGTAAAAAAGAAAAGAAGACAAATTCCGTTTGCCGGGCGCGCAGTCAATTATGAACAGAATAATTAGCTAACTACACCACAACCCCCACCTCACAGGAGACATCCGCAAATACACCAAAGACCACGAGTGGGTGGACCTGAACGCCGACCAGACGGCCGGCGTGATCGGCATCTCGGAGTACGCGGCGGAGGAGCTAGGCGACGTCGTCTACGTCGAGCTTCCGGAAGACGGCAAGGAGCTCGTGGCCGGCGACACCCTGGGCGCCGTCGAGTCGGTCAAGAGCGCCGCCGACATCAACAGCCCCATCGCCTGCACCGTCACCGCCGTCAACGGGGCCCTCGAGGACAAGCCGGGCACCATCAACCAGGTCCCCGAGGACGACTCCCACGGCGGCGGCTGGATCGCTAAAGTGTCCGTCGGCGAGCAGGGGCGCAAGGACTTCGAGGCGCTTATGGATCTGGAGGAGTATAAGGCTTTCACGGGGTCTGAGGAGCACTAGATAACGAGAAGAACGAATGACATATGCTGTGGGTATAGTGAGGAGACAGAGAGACACACAGGCGGCGGTGGACGTGATGAAAGGGGTGGCCGTGGTGGTGGTGGTGGATGCTTGATTTGCATTTAATGGTTCGTTTTAGATTATACCTACGGGCCGGCATAGGACTATCAAAGGTGGTGTTCAACAGAAAGCGAGAGAAAGAAAAGAAAAGAAACGGGCTCAACCTTGTATCATAGGCATCGCGTGGGGTATACTCCGTTTTATTTTTTACATTGATTTTGGACAATTGGTCCAAAGCTGCGCGCGCAATAACAGGAATCTACACAAATGGGCGCTGTAATGCCTGCTCTCAACGCTTTTCATCGTATGATAATCATCATGTAAGCCTTTTTTTGTTGACTTTTCCATACAATGCTGGTCCTTCCCCTCTATATAGGCCATCATAAGTCATCATCGTGAGATTGTGTCTCTTATGTGAATTTGCGCTCGCCTCGCCGTGCCATGCAAGCACGCACGCGTATCTCTACTTTACGCCGGCACCCACGGCTCCGCCTTATCCCTGCTCGCCTCGCGGTCGGCATTGATGGCGTCCAAGATAGGCTGCGCACCATTATCCACCAGCATCTGCGCCACCCTCTTCCCGAACTCGACGGCCTGCTCCCGCGTGTTCACCTCCTCGACACTCTCCGCGTCCGCAGCCTCCGTACCCTCGACGCTGACCACGCATCCTGTCATCCGCAGCTTGTTGCTTCCTTCCAGCCACGCCGTCTCGACGCCAATCGGGATACTGCAACCGCCCTCGAGGGTGCGCATGATGCTGCGCTCGGCCTCGATCGCAAGCATCGCCTTCTCGTCCTCGAACGGCCGCAATAACTCCATCGCCCGCGCGTCGTCCTCGCGCACCTCGATCGCCAGCCCGCCTTGCCCCACAGCGTACAGCATGCCGCCGCCCTCGGTGCTCCGCTCGAGGTACTGCGCGATGCGCGCGTGCCGGCTCGTGCGGTGCAGGCCGGCCGCGGCGAGGATGAGCACTGAGTAAACACTATCTTCCGCATCGAGCTTCTGCAGCCGCGTGTCGATGTTGCCGCGCATGTCCTGGAAGCGCAGCTTCGGGTACCGCCTCCGGATCTGCGCCATGCGCCGCACGCTGCTGGTGCCCACGACGGCGCCCTCGGGTAGGTCCGCGAGCGACTTGTACTTGCCCTCGAGCGACTTCTTCACCACCACGACGTCGCGCGGGTCCTCGCGCTCCGTGAAGCAGGCCAGCCTGCAACCGTCCGGCAGCGACGTCGGCATGTCCTTGGCGCAATGCACGATCATGTCGAGCTCGTTCCCCACGAGCGCCGCCTCCAGCTCGTTCGTCCAGAGCCCCTTGCCGCCGAACTTGTACAGCGCCGTGATCTTGTCCTTGTCCGCCGTCGACAGCATGCCGCGCACCTCGAAGTCGATGTCCGGGTGCAGCTTCTTGAGCGACGCCACCACCCACTCGGCCTGCAGCAGCGCGAGCACCGACTTCCGCGAGCCGACGCGCACGAGCGGTCGCTTTGTGTTGCCCGCCGAGGGCGTTATGATGGTTTGCGTAGCCGAGGTCGACATGGTGGGCAATTGATGATGCGGGAGGAAGTGTGCGGGCGAGATGCAGGAGGACGAAGGACGAGGACGAGGACGAGGAGGGGAGAAACTCGCCAGAGGGGTCTGGAGAGGATGTCGGGCGTGCTGCAATCAGTACCACTGTCGTCGACAACAGGCGAATGATCGATGGCGTGTGGTCGCACTTCTTGTCTGTCGTGGAAGTGAGACGAAAGGACAGGACTCGGGACAAGGTTGCTACAGAAGAGAGGAGAGCAAAACAGATCAAGGTGAGACGAGATGTCTAAAAGCGATCCCGGCCGGTTAGGTAGTTCCGCGCTGTTTTTAGCGGGGCAGAATGCGAATCGCGGGGCAAAATCCACTCCTTGTCCAGCCGACCTACCCGGCAATAGATCGTACCCCCATTGACTTTCATTGCTTTTGCTCGAGTCAAGCCAGTTTTCTACCTTGATTATCTTGGTCAACAATTGTCTTTGTCTTTAATTGGATAGTCTCTATGTGCTTGCTTCTCATTCGAGTCACTTCGAATTGTAACAAATTTCATTAGCTTTGAATTGGTCTTTTATTTTCGGCAGTGAAGTACATGTCTGCTGTCGGTCAATCCGGCTCTCAAAGGATAAGTTATCACTTGTTCATTTCAACGCCATGACACTACAACGGCGCTCATCTCAACGGATGTCTAGGGTTGTCTCAAAATTATGCCCTATTTCTCACCGGAAGTGTCCGATTTGACCCGTCGTCGAAGCTTCCAGGATATAAACACAACCTGTTCGTAAGGCGTGAGACTGCTACACAGGGGTGCTACTACATGGTGGATGACACAAAAAAAGGTACTACCAGGCAGGATTTAAGTACCTGATATCTATTCAGTCGCGCTAGTTTGGAAATGGTAAGTATGATAGCTTGTTCCAATTATCGTGCGTTCTTTTCTACCTGGCGGTGCCTGTGTTAACATACACAGCAGGTATACCTGTCAAAGGGAAACGTAAAAGTTCGTCAAGATTTCGTCGGACAGTGTCTCGCGCGTCATCTGTGCGCATAAACATCTGATCCAGACTCTCTACGACCAAGCAGCTAGCCGCATGGAGTCGCTCTATGCAATACTATCGCGTCGCCCGGGGAAGGATATATCGTCACGGCAGGATGGTGTTGCATAGGAAGGGCGCAAAGAATCCATTTTTCGGCAGATCTTGTTCTCAACGAAACCTCTTTTGTGAGACCGACGACGCGCAAACAGTGGATAAGATTCTGAATACGACAACTGATTTTGACAAGAGAGATAGATCGGTTCGTGGTGACGCAGTCATTGTGGAACGGCAATGGGATGCTTAGTTGTCAAGAAGAAGGATGAGGGACTGACTCACAATTCGCATCGAGATCCCGTGTGTTCATGGAATCATGACACGGAGACGCGTCGAAAGTCGATCTTCGCTCGACTCGAAACAATGCCTCATCTATTACCTGCGTTTACAGACTTGGGCGTATCCTCGCTCATACGAGATGAGAAGCGAACAATTGGGGACTATCTAGTAGAAACGACGATACACAAGCAAGATCATTGAAGCAATAGAAACTATATAAAATACGCAACGACGACGGTCTCTAATCCAAATGATATTGAATTCTATACCCTAGAGGTCTCAACACCCCTATCCATCCTCTTCCCCTATTTCCCAAACCCACCCAAAACCATCCACCACAATGCAGCTCTCCCACCTCCTCCACCTATCCCTCATCGCCGGCGTCCTCTCAGCCCTGCTGGACCCCCGCCAAGTGATCGTGACAGTAACAGCCGGCGTCTCCCTCCCATCAGTGCTCCCCTCAGTCGCAGCTCCATCCCCCGTCCCTCTCAGCGCAGCCCCAGTCCCATGGGAGCAGAGTTCCGCAGTAGTGATCGCATCAGCCTCTCTGCTCCCCACGGTGGTCCCCGTGCCAGCTTCCGCTTCCGCTTCCGCTTCAGCTCACCTCTCCCTCCCCCCTTCAGCCTCCTCCTTCGCAACTCCCAAGACCGCGTCGCCCACGCCCGCTTCCGGCGGCCCCGGACCCTCTACTGGCGCCAAGTGCGGCAAGGGGTACACCTACTGCGGCTACATGTTGACTGGCCAGGGGCACAGTACGTCTATCTATCTATCTACTTACCTATTCATCTATCCATCTACTTCCCACCATTACTCTCGTGCCCCTTGTGCCCCTAGCCTCTTCTGCCCTACCCATGTCATCGAAAAAGGTACTAACTCAAAGTGTATCTAGACTTCGCCCCATCAGACATCGACAAGTCCTACTGCAACGGGCTCCCCGAGCTCTGTCCAGGCGGCAAGCCCAAGACGAACGCCGACCAGGCCGTCTACGTCTGCATGGAGGACCAGCCGTCAACCGTCCAGCTCCTGTGTGCCTGCAGCGGTACGTGTCTGAACAATGCTACGACCAACTACATCGCCCACTGCGACAAACCTTGCGTCAACAATTAAGCTGCGGTTCGCGGAAAATGGCTCGTCTGGACAAGACTTTGGTAGTCTGAGATTGTAGTGAACCGGGTGAGAAATTAAGTTCGAATGTACCCTGCTTGTAACAGTGAGAATTCAAGCTGCCTTTCATTTGTTCTTTTGGAAGGAAATAAGTAACTTGGGAGATCGGATCAAAGAGACGGGGGCAAGTTTATGTAGACTCGAAGTCATTCACTAAGCAAGCTGTAAAAGCCTACGGACACTCTTGGGCCTCGCAACACTACTGCCCTAGCCAAAAGCCATATCATGGCCTATTTCCTAGGCATTCATACACACACAATTTTCTACTATGTCATTGCGACATTCTTTTGTGCCATTCATATCTCGAATCTTATGCGCTCTACTCTACCTAGCATGCTAAACAAGAGCGCGTAGCCCAGATCCTGTTATGTGTCTTCAACGCCCGCGAAGTAGTTTCACCGATTCTGCTGCGGGGAATTGCTATCAACCTATAAGTGGCCAATATGCTTCTTATCCACACATGCATTCCGGCAAATCGAAGGTTGACGTGAACTTGTCTCCAGATGCAAGAGAATAACGATGAGGTCCCTATTAGGGATAAACCCGCCGTTGGCAAAGTTTGAGGCCCTGCTTGTATATAGTAATCAAGTATAAAAATTCTGCTCGCGAATAAGGTCGATTCTCGTGCGGATCAATCACGACTCCTTGATCTCCTCGCGCAGGTTCTTTAGCTGTCGGTCAAAGTCCTTATTGACCCACTCCCAGTACTGCTGCCAGACAGGGTTCTGGGTCTGTATCTGAGCGCCTGCATGACTTGAGATGTTATTGGGACCTGGGAGGGTAGTTTTGGTCTTTTCAGCAAGGAGAAGAGAGACGCGTAGAACACTCTTGTTAGCCTCTTCTTGCTTTTCATGTTCTTGTTTGACAGCGCCGTCTTTAAGCTTTGTCGATAGAGTCTTACGATAACACTGAGCAATGGTGTCAAGCCGACGAGTGGTCTCATCAGGATCTATCACAATCAACTTGCCAAGCATGAGATTGCACAACGACCTGATATCGTTGTCATCATCGAGACCTGCGATGATGCGGTCATAAAACTCTGGTGAGCTGACACGGGAGAACGATGTTTCCATCAATGAATACAGAGTTTCGTATGCGCTCTGCGAAGCGTCAATTAGCATACTTACAGCAGAAAGGAAAAGTTTATGAATAACCTACCTTGCGGGCCTCAAGTCCATCATCAACTGTGTGCTTGAACGGACCCATTTGTACTTCGCGAATGAGTTCCTTTTTAATGATGGACTCGGTCATAACAAAAGGTATTAATTCGCCCAGATGCGGTAAGATCAATTCAGGCTTGTTGTGAGTGGCCGAGTTGAGCGTCGTCATACCCAGTCGTCTAATCTCCAGATTTGCGTCTTTGAGTACGGTTAATATCATGCTGACGAGCACTGACTTAAGCTCTGTATCGAACGTCTCGTCGCTGTCGGGTAGGGTGTATCGGAGGGCTTGAACAGCAACGGCTCTATACCCCTCTAATGAGCTTGTGAGAAGTTCCTGCGATGGTTAGATGGTACCAAGTTACGGGTAGAAAATTGATAAAAAACATACTTGGAGCTTGGGAATATAGGTCTTTGGCTTCAGGATTGCCAAGCGCCCAATACATTCTGCACATATGGCTTTATTGTCTTCTGCGAGTGATGAAGTGAAAAGAATTTCCCAAATATCACGTTCGTACGCACTGATATCTGTTGACGAAGTAACGACTTGGTGAAGGACCTCCCGAATAGACTGTAAGAGAAGATACTGATGACTCCCTTGTTGCTTGGTAGCCTTGAGGATGACAGGAAGGTAACGGGAGACGTTTCCCGCGCCAGCCCTACCCAATGCAACGGCAGCCGAGACAGACACTTTGTCAGGTTCATCACCGAACTGGTGCAAGAAGATGGACGGATCCAATGGAGACTTGGGGCCCAAGCGTAGACCAATCTCTCCCAGTATCGCCAATGCAAGGCTCTGGCGTGCAGTATCCGGGGGGTTCAGCCTGCTCGCCATTTTGAGTTCGTCGATAAAACTGTCAATGGTGACACCGGCATTACCATTACTCGCGACAAACAGTGCACCCGCAACTTTCCCGATAACAGCTGGATCACCGCCCACGCCAACGGACAACACGCCCTTCATGAGCCGTTCGCCCATGCCAGACTGACCTATATTCGTCACGAGGACAACGAGAGAATCAAGGATACTGCCGGAGATGTTCTTCTTAATCAACTCGCAGAGCGCGTTTACGATGTCTTGAGAGGCACTTAACTTAGGATTTTCGAGTTGAAGCTGAGCCATAATGAGCAAGGCCGGACTCAAGAGAAGCGAATCATTCGCAAGAATGACAGGCTGGATAGCCGCCACGATGCCACTAATAGTATCTGCCGCGAGGTTTCCCTTGGTTGCTTGAGACATGACCATGTGTTGAAGAGCTTGTATGCTGGAGCCTCTAAGAGCCCGATTGGCTTTTCGCAGCTGGCCACATAATTCCAAAGTCACAGCTTGAATCCAATTGCTGTCGAGACTACCCGGAGCGGAGGAGAATATGGCGATGTTATCGATCGCCCGCACAGCATGAAGTCGGGTTGTTTCATTACGCAATCGATCAAGTAACAATTCCAGTCCAGCTTGCCGCTTCTCCGGCGTTAAGAGGGCGAGTCCATCGGGAGTTGAGGTTCTCGCAATTAAAGTGCCAAGTGCTTGTATGGCTCGCTGCCGCACTTCTGTATCAACATCGTTTGCAGATGTGCGGTCAATAATAATGTCGTAGAGTTTGAGTAGCTCGGGCTTGTACTTCTGGGTGGTGAACTTCGCTCGTGGAGGGGTTATCGCTTTGACAAGCTCTTCAGCTGTTCTGATAGCTTCGCTGGAGATCTTATAAAATTTGTCATTTACCGCAGAAACAACACTAGCCACAATCTTAGACAGGTAAGGCTGAAACAAGCTGGAGGAATGTGTTTTGGCAATATCACTTGTGAACCGGAGCACAGCCATGCGTAAAGTGGTAACGGTGGCAGAGGCAGCGCCTCCGGACAGGGCCGTGGATGTTGCGGCAGTGTTGCCTACGACTCCCTTTGTGACATCAATGACTGGCTGCATAACCTGGTCGAAATAATCGGAAAGACCACCATTTTGAACCGCAATCAGGTCGTCCAGCAGCGAAATCACCGCTTGTTTTGTAGCAATCTGTTTACCTCTGAGAAGCTTCGTTGATGATTTTACCAGCTGTGGGATTAACCTTGAAAGGTCTGCCCTGGGCCCTGTCTGCGGGATAGATTCCTGGGTTGGTGATATGAGACCGGGTGTTCCCAAATATGGAGCTTTGCTGCCTTGCCAAATTGCACTACTGCTTTGTCTCCTTCGTTTCCTACTATCTGGGAGAGACTGTAGAATTTCATCGTCCATGGCGACAGAGTGGATAATGCCTTCACCAGTTTTACGGATTAGAAGGGACGTTGCCGCTATAATCTCTAATCGAACACTCTCCTCCCTTTCATCGAAACGGCGAATGAGAGGATTGGCTAAGTCTCGGTACAGTGTCCCATTGTCTAACAGATCGGTGCTGCGCGTTGAAATCAGAGTGTAGAGGGCCTTTGCCGCACACCTCCGAACTTTCCAGCTTGCATCATCATCGTCGTCGAAGTCATTGTCGTCCTCGTACTCATCGTCCTCATCTAGCGGCTCGTCGTCGTCGTCGTCGTCTCCTTCATCTTCCTCCATATCTTCGTCTTCATCGTTGGCATAATTTGGGTCAAATTTGAGGTACCGTAGACAGGCGGCGATGACGTCATCGGTGTAGGGTCGCATCTGAACACCACAGGACGCAATGAATGATTCAAGTGCAATCAAGGCAACTTCCCGGATCTCGTTGAATTCGGGATCGTGACCGTCGCCGTTACTCACCTCATCCACATACTTTTGATACTCTTCTTGGCTGAGTGTTGATAGTACGGAAGGAACGATCTCTGGAAGATGAGAGCCGATTTGATGCGGTATAGCCCTGGCGAGGGAGCCCAAAACGGTCATGTATAACCGGAGCATAACGGGGCTAATCTTAGGTTGTTTCATAGCCTTCTGTATCTTGGCGATAAAAGCATTCAAGACATTATCTGATAGGTAGGGTGCTAAGACGGCGAGAGCGACAACAGCTCTCTTTTTCACTGGCGAGGGTGTTGTTGGCCGCTCCAGAACCTTGACTACTACGTCTTGGAGCTTCTCAACCTCGAGGGGCTGTAGAAGTGGTCCAAAGCAGCGAACGACCTCAATCAGGACGTCGACGGCCTCGGGACTCGGGTCGGGCTTATCGAGGAGACCACGAGATTCCGATTGAGAAGCACCGGGAGGAGGGAACCCCAAGATACGTGGTATAAGCACATGACTAATGACATTGTAGGTGTCAATGACTGTTTGAGAGGGTGAAACGCCTGGGATGGGTTTCTGAAGCGCGGAAATAGCACTGCGTAAGGCGAGAGAAGGGAGAGAGTTGTCGACCGAATTCTTGATCTCTACAGTTGTGAGCTTTTCAAGCAACGGGGTGACGGCGGATATCGGAATCTTAGCCGCCAAGGGGCCAATACTGCGCCGACATCGTTAGCCAACGGTTAGTCCGAGGGTCGGAGACAGAGCGAAAGAAATAGCATGTAGTTGATGAGCGATTGGGATATGAATCCTACCATCTGGCAGCCAAGTTTTGCACCTCGCCGTTTTGGTCGTCGAGAGATTTGACAACAGCATCGACGATCCGCGAGGAGTTGTTATAGTCGTGGGCGAGGAAGTCGGTCTTCGGTTTGGTCAGTATTTGGTGAAGGTCGTTCAACGACATGAAGCGATAGTCGGGGTCGGCATCGTTGAGCTTAGAAAGCAGGCTGCTGATAGCCTGGGGAGTTGGGTTGTTAATCGCCGACGAAGCCATGATGACCGATCTGGCACGACCAATATGCGGATGACCCGCGGAAACGGAGATGTAAGAGAACGGCTGGAACGAGGTATCACTGCCGGGCTGAGGTTAGCAAGAAATGCGGTGGGAGCGAGTGGTATGCGAGTATGAAGAGAGCCAGCCGAAGAATGATGTGTTGCGAGGGAATATCATACATATAGTTAGGTAGTTAGGTAACGATAGGCTTCGAACTATAAGAAGGACGGCTCGTCGATTGACAGTGTTCCCACTGCTAGGTGGTTTCTAGTAGTGTTTGAAGTTAGAAATAGAAGGCAGGAGGCTCTAATATCGCGGTGCAATGAACAAACAGCCCAAGGCAAGAGGCTCAAGAGAGTGCGGGAGACAAGATAGCCTGGTCAGAAAGCGGCCGAGATTCAAAGGCAGGATAGATGGGCGAAGAGCAGCTTACTTACGCTCGTACAATCCAGCCACAGGGAGAAAGGATCGGACTATTCCGGGGAAATCGGAAATGTGTTGGCCTTGTGTTCAAACCCGTGACTGGCCGGTAGAGAAATAGAGAATAGAGGGTAAGTAGATTTGTGATGTCGACACGGTGTAGGTAGTCGGGTGTTTTGGAGGGATGTTTGGAGATGAGACAACATCCCTCACCAAACACCATTGAAGCTTCCCCTCCAAATCCGTGCTATGCCAAACAAGTACATGGCGGGGTGGGTGGGGCCCAAGGCACATAGCTCCAGGCTACATAGTGTACTTAACCTAGGTCTTAGGGCGTGTACTTAAGTACTTGCTAACAGGATGTACCTTGGAAAGTACACCTGCGTCTGACATACAATAACATTGAAGCTTTCAATGTGCCAACCTCAGCCGCCATCGAGAATATTATCATCCTTTCCTAGAAGTGGACTTAAACCGAGAGACAAACCTCATGTCAGATGATTTGGTTAAAGCTATTGGTTGATTGCTTGAAAAACAAGTCACAACAAATGCACCCACCCGCTTTCTGCCCCGCATGTGGTTGCTTTAGGTTAGTACCTAACTTACTAGACGCGGAACGGGTTCCTCGGAGTTAGGAGGGCGATTATATCCCTTCAAGTTATGTTATTGTGTCCGACTGGACTTTCCGCTACCCGCAGTCTCTCGACCTTCATAGACCATTGATGATACCGTCATTTAAGTTATACGATCTTCAGTTCTCTGCGCTTCAGTTCAGAGCTTACGTGATTTTACGTGAGCAGCAGATCATGGGAAGAACGCTTAGTTGTAAAGAAAAGTGCTCAGTGCATTTTAGTCTCAATGCTGACGGTGTAAGAAGTTCATGGAACGAACTCTTATTAATTAGGTATTTATAATCTCCGATCAAGAGGGGTGAGATGCTGCATTGCATAGGTATATAAGCCGTACCATCAACCTCGACGGGGACTTGGTTGTTTTCATATCCTGATGCGAAGAGTAAGAAAATATACAATCGCTCAACTTGAACTTAACTCCTCATCTGCTTAACAGTCAGAAGTCATGGCTCCTACTATCCTTGTCGCGGGCGCGACTGGCAACACCGGCCGAGCTGTCGTCGAAACGCTGTCGGGCTTGTTGGACAAAAGCAGTGTTTTGTCAGGCCACCGTATCATCGCTCTCACACGCTCTTCGAGCGGTGCGGTCGCTCAGAAACTTGCCAAGCTTCCCGGCGTTGAGGTTGTAGAGCAGAACTGGATCGAGATCACCCCCGAATGGCTTCAGAGATATGAAGTGGTCAGGGCATTCATCGCATCAGCGGCCACTCTCAGCCAGTTCATAGACGAATCGACCTTTTTTGTTGCCGCCCTCGAAGCAGGAGTAAAATATGTTGTGCGGATCTCGACATCCGCTCCCAACGTTCGACCCGATGCCGTTCCGTTCTATGCCCGTGCTCATTGGGCGATCGAAGCTCTCTTGAGCACCCCGGAGTTTGAGCGCCTACAGTGGACTTCGCTTCAACCGAACACCTTCTCCCCGCTCTATCTTATGACAGCCGCCGAGTTCATCAAGCAATACCGACGGACCGGAAAGCAGAGCACTCTGAAACTCGTCGCAGCCCCCGATACGCCCGTGGGCATCATTGACCCCGATGAGATCGGTGTACTTGCGGCCCGGCTACTGGCTCAGCAAGATCCTACTCCTCACAATAAAGCCAAGTACGTTGTCAATGGACCAGAAGACCTATCAGGAAACCAAATTGTCAAGATGGTCGAGGATTATATCGGCACCAAAGTCGAAAATGTTGTTTTCAAGGACCTCTCTTGGGTTGAGGTTTACGCTGCCCATAGTACTGTGCCCAAACACAACATAATGACTATTAAGGCTTCAGCAAAGTATCAGTGGGAAGGATTGGGGTCTGCTTCTACAACAAGCAAGCAGGTACTTGAGCTCGCCGCACCGAAGACCACACCTGCTGAAGCCTTAAAGAGGCTTCTGGGGGAATAAAATGGAAAGCAAGCTATGCTAAGGTTATGACGTAGTCCGTGGCTACGGGAGTCATGTACTATCCATATGTCATGGTGTCGTTCATGGGACGAAGAGAAATCAGATATGGCTGAGGAGTAGAAGACGAATAATGAAGCATCTATACTTGCCCCTACGCATAGTCTAATGAGCTCTTGCGTCGTAATCCAATTCTTTGAATCCTAGTGCTTGTTGATGTCTAATACTCTGGTATTCTCTGATCAAAGTTACCTAGCTTCTGTAATTATGAACCTAAGTAGTTGTCAACTCTGATAGGATATCTCGACATGGGGGTTGTGGGAAGCACACAACCCAAACTTTTGCAATGCCAGTCTTTAAGAAGGAGTCGTCTGTCCGGGAAAGTCTTGAAGCGAGGGTCTGGACAGCGCCCTAGAAGGGTCACGCGACAAATTGAAGGCACTGAACTTAATGCAATGGGGACTGTGGTAGAGGCGCTTTCTGGCTCTTGCTCAACGTGAGACTAACCGACAATCAAGAAAATCGACCAAATTGTAAATGTTTCAACAGCTTCACGGCACAAATGGTCAGTGTTAAGTATATTGAATATATTCATTATGTGAGCTTTATGCAAGCGTTCCCTACGTGAAGATGAGATTTTAAGTAAAACGGTGAAGTAACGGCATATCTCTTTCCGGTTGACTTTGTGCACCTATCCAGATAATGTGTAGATGTTATTTGCAGCATCTTACTATCACACACTGCCTAAAAATGAGTGGGATTGCCTGTCCGTGGCATTTCGGTTGCTGTAGGGAGACAAGTCACGGTAACAGCAAATTCACACAATGGGACACAATGTGTTAACCCATTCACTCAAGCCCACACTTATTCAATTTCTATTTCCCGGTACCCAGGTATTTTGTAGCGAAATTCCCATTGAATAGAGCCGATTAAACTTAGTTGTTCTTATTATACGTGCCTGACGTAATTATATATGTCTCTTGCCTCCCACCACCAGGGCACAACTGAAAATCTTTTTCTGTTGACGACCGACTCAGCTCTACAACAGGCTGTGCACTTCGACGATAAGACCGCCGCGCGTTAGTTCAATCAGTATATCCCGCAACTCTCATGGTCTTCGTGATCTACATTTGAGGCTCGGAAACAGTTGCACTGCCATCCATCAGGCTCACGTCCCGTCCTGTTCTCCATGGCTTCAGTGTTTTTTCAGCCCGCCTCTGGGCACCCTATGAGGATGGGTGCCAAATTCATGAAGTACTCATTGCCCATTCTCGACGCTATATCGTCGGCCGAAGATAGGTATATTTCCACGTTCTGCCTACTCCTCTGCTGAGTGACTGACTTTGTGCCCCTTAGATCTCGTAGAGATCGCCGCAGCCGCCTCGAGAAGATCCCAAATGAGATCAAGTTGATGATCGTCTGCCGGATTCCCGATGCCAACTCGATCTTCAACTTGGCTTTGACTGGCCCAGTATACTGTGACCTCGTCGCCACACATGAGATGAAGCTCACTCTGGACATGATTAACATGTACATTCCTGGCAGTGTCATGCATCTAGCTATCGCTACTAACGTGATACTAACTGCACCGTGGTCTTTCCATAACCGGGCCATGAATGGACCTGTTAGGGCCCGGGGCCAGACACAAGAACAAGCCGAAGAACAATATAATGAGGAGTTGGGGGTAGTAGGACTAAACTATGAGAACGCAATTCTTGGCTTTTGCGAGTTTTTCAGGGAAACCGAGGGCCAGACCCTTTCGCAAGCCTACCAAAATGGACTCACCCTATGGCAATCGCGACAATTTTTGAAGACACACCACGCTGTCCGCTACTATGCAAGATTATTAGCTAGTCAGGCTATGGAACTTACCCCCAACCTCTGGGGGCGCGATGGTGCCGAAGCCACACCCACGATGTTGCTACGCTATGAAAAAGCTCTGTATATCATGCAGCTCGTCTCCGCGATGTTCTCATGGAAAGGTCAACTGTCATCCACCAATATGATCAAGGCTTGGGGAGATTTCTGGGGCCGTTTCTACCCATGGGAGGTTGAACAGGTGTTTTGTGTGCAGCAGCTCCTTGAAAGGCACATTGCCGAGGGTAAGTCGAGTTCAACGGCGTTTTGGTAGGTTATAATTGCTGACATTTGCAAGTCATTAGTGAAGATATACAAGCTTCAGTCCAATACGTATCGATGCAGATGATCGCAAGATATGTCCTCCTCAACGGGCCCTGGAGACTGTGGGAGCTAGAAAGGAACCTTAAGCCAACCGATGAAACAACTCTGGCATCCCACTTCCATCATTTCCCGCATTATTCCTTTCATGATAGAGCTATTGCCATGGGGTATGCTGCCCCGGGCTTCGGACTGCGGGTGATGCTGCCGAGGATTGACCAGAAGTTTGCCTCACGCACCTGGCGTGACGATCTCGACGAAGGCCCAATGAAGCTGTGGTATTATCTCGCCTTGCGGGACGATATAGAGTGGTCCTTCTCTAGACGACAGCGACGCCCTTATTACCTATCCGACATGCGCACCATGGTCTATGCTGGGTATGCGCTTTGGGATGAACTCCCGCACCTGGATGGGGGGTCGGTAATGGCGATGCATCACCGTTTTAGGCGAGACTCTCAAGCGGAGTGGGATGACCAGCCACCAGGACGTCGTATACCCTTGAGTAAGTGATCCCTATAGTCGTCTTTTTTGAATTGGCGACCTTTGTAATTACATCGGTTTCCTCCTAGCTCCAATTGTGCTTTCGAAGCTCCTATCGTCTTGAAGGGCTCATAACTTAAACCCTTAGATTGAAATAGCTGACTCTTAGTCATGCAGCGTTCTTTCGAATGACTGAACCCCGTCACGCCCTAGGAGCTCCCGAACACTTTCAGACGGCCATTCCTGACGCGGCCGAATATTGTTACCTCGTACAGGCGGAGATTTTGCTAGAGATTGCAGAGAAGAGACGCCAGAAGGTTGCATCGGGCCAGAGGCCGTAAATGATTGTTTAAACAAGGTACACTGTTTAGGTGAGATCGTATTGGGCATGGTGCAGTTGACTATAATGGGAGAGAACGTAAGATGATGGGAATTGAGAAGCACGGACAGGCGGCGTAATGGATGTCAATACTTGCTCTTGGTACATTGGTAGAGTGTTGCTATCGGATTCTGCCGTCATAGTAACTGCGAAGAGAGCTCGAGGTCTAATTTTTAGTCTTGACCTGTGTTCTCTTATCGTCTAAATAGGGAATCTGACGATGCCTTTGCATTTTACATAATAGCTCTTCTGCTGAGTACCACTACTGCTATGCCAATATTCTACAGCTCGGGGCTGTCGCCAAATAGCACGCTCGTCATCGCGTGGGCGTAACGATCGCCCTTTGAACCACCGACGCTGTCGACTGCCTGTCTGATCCTTGCCTCCTCCTCCTTGGTCAGCGTGACATCTGCTGCTTTCATATTCTCTTCTAAATACTTTACCCTCTTCGTACCAGGGATAGGGATGATATCTACGATATACGTGAGCAACACTGGCCAGGAACTGCTTAATGGTAAAGGGGGAGTCGAGAAGAGTTTAACATACCGTCGCCCTGTGCGAGCAGCCATGCAATAGAAAGCTGACCCGGAGTGCATCCCTTTTCCTTCGCGATGTCACCTAGGAGCCGTGCTAATTTTAGGTTGTCGCCGAAATTCTCCTCCGAGAAACGGGGCATAAGCCTGCGGCCGTCTTTCTCGTCAAGCTGATCTCTGCTTGTCAGAGTACCGGTCAGGAAACCACGACCAAGCGGCGAATATGCAACGATCTTGACGCCCAGCTCGCGCGCAGCCTTCAAGACATTCGTCTGGCTCGACTCAATCTGGAGCGCAAATGGTGAGTATTCCATTTGAATTGCCGCGATCGGATGCACGGCGTGAGCACGTCGCAGGCTTCGCTCCGAGCATTCCGAGAGGCCCAAGTAGCGGATCTTGCCTTCCTTCTTAAGCTCAGCCATGGCCTGGACAGTGTGCTCGATCGGCGTCTTGGGGTCGACGCGGTGCTGGTAATACAAGTCGATGTGGTCGGTCTGTAAACGCTCCAAGCTGGCGTTGCATGCCTCCTTCACGTACGCGGGATCTCCCGTGATTGACCACTTGCCGTCCACCATCCGGTTCGCGAACTTCGTGGCGAGAAAGATCTCATTCCGGCGGCCGGTCTCTTTGAACCATCTTCCGATCAACTTCTCGTTGCTAATTATGTCTCGTTAATATCGAGCGGACTCGATGATGTCATCAACTGGGTAGGTTAGGATTTACTTACGTGAATGGCCCATACATATCAGCAGTGTCCCAGAAAGTTACACCAGAATCCGCGGCCAGTGTGAGGACCT
The DNA here is from genome assembly GCA_022578765.1 of Xylaria sp. FL0933. Taxonomy (NCBI): domain Eukaryota; kingdom Fungi; phylum Ascomycota; class Sordariomycetes; order Xylariales; family Xylariaceae; genus Xylaria; species Xylaria sp. FL0933. The sequence continues at coordinate 1,000,939 of MU389722.1, read as the reverse complement.
TGAATGATTCTTCCTCATCGAAACCTCCGGAGGCATAGGCAAAACTCATGCCCATGCATCCGAGGCCGATGGCACTTACGGAATCATCTCCAATCTTGCGCTGGGGAAATTTTGCCGCCATTGTAATATTCAGCTATGATACTGTAGTGGTAGTTGTAAGAGATGAGATGAATGTGTGGTGAGCGCGGGAAGATACATTTTAGGCGAACAAAGGGACACTGGTGTATTTAAGCCCGCCCAGTTCTGGTAGCCCGGGATGACATTGGAGGTACGGTAGTATAAAGTTTGGAAATAGCCACTTAAGTCCGGGATTCCGCGAGACGATAGGAACCCCGCAATCAAGGCCCTCGTTGTGATACATGAGAATTAGTCGTATGAGTGATGGCTCGCGATTCGGATATACACATGGATGGATCACATAAGTAGATCCGAAATGCTCTCCGGCAGAGGTCTCAGCACATGCCGTAAGGCCGATCGGCTAGTCAACTAAGCCGCAGATCGCCGCTTAAATCCGATCGGTGTCAGAAACGGTTACCAATGAGATCTACAGCTCATTTGACTTAGTGCCGATAATTCAAGACGATTACGTCGGCCCTCTATTCTATGGAGGAACTACACGATTAAAGTCCAAAGTCGTATTGAAAGCATCATGTATCGGGCTTTATACCGAGCGTCGTGAGTAGGCTGCCATCATACCTCATCTGCTCCACGTGCTTTCTGTCCGATCGCTGGGTGTACTGAAGAAGCTTCTAGTGAACGGCGGGGCGACGATACTCGAAGACATCACTAGTCCCATATCCAACTTATAAAGCGCGCTCTGCTTTTCTCCTTCACGATAGGCTCATCATCTGCGACCTGTTCAGCCTGTTTGAAAGCCTCTTCAAGAGGAATCTCAGATAAAGGAATCATCTTGGTTTTCTTCCAGAGCTTCCATATGAGATATGCTGACAGTACAAGTGGGATGTCCCTACATATGGTTTAGCATGCGACTCCAATCAAAAGCGATGGCAACTGGCATCAACTTACAGGTATGATGACACAAACGACTGGGCATCCCAATTACCTGCGGTGAAAACTTCGTATCCACCTGTCAGCAGGATGAGTAGACACATGAACAGCCCGGCGTAAGAGCTGTACACTGTACGCGCATTAGCATTGCCGCAGGGAAAGCACATGGAGTAACATACAGGTCCAAGAATTATGCCATGGAAGTGACTCCGTCGGAATGCCTTGTCGCTTCATCGCTAACTTTAACCTGATGTGATTGAGCAAGATTGTACACCAAGACACAAGCACTCCGGCCGCGGTCAAAGCGACAAGCCACCAGAATACCGTTAGGGCCGCGTTCGACAAGGTTAAAAAGCTTAGAAACATAAATGGCACGAAGAACAGGACACAGGCGTATGGGACACCCCACGATGTCGTCCGTAGAAATACCGATGGTGCCTGTCTCTTAAGAGCCAAACCGTATAGAACACGGGTGCCAGCCAGCAGGCTTTGATTGGACGATGACCAGGCTGATGTGATCACGATAGCATTGACAACAGATGGTATGGCGGGGATACCGGCTGCGGAAGCAGCGATGACAAAGGGACTCTGTGCAGCAGTGCTAGGCGAGTCGCTAAGGCGTTCGTCATTACTCGCAACTAGAAGGCCAACTATGACAATAGCGAGGACGTAGAATATGACGATTCGGAAGAACACCCGTTTGCAGGCAGCTGGAATAGCCCGTCGAGGATTTTGGGTCTCGGCGGCAGCCATAGCCAGGGATTCGACACCGGCAAATGAGAAGACAGCGCCGGTCATGACACTCCAGTAGCCTAGGAATTTCCCCCAATCTCCCGAGCCGATATGCTCAACGAAAGGTCCTGGGTCTCGCCAAAATTTGCCTCCAATGGCTGGTGTCCCCGGTATGCCTCCCAAATCGATGACCAATCCTAATATTATCAAGAACACAACGAGGAGGATTTTCAGTATGGCGAATACGAACTCCACCTCACCATACACGCGTATGAAGGCTACACCGACAAACACTGTCAAGACGATAAAAATGATTATAAAAACAGCCGGGTTCAAATCGGTCCAGAACTGGAACAAAACACAGATTGCCGTGATTTCGGACGGAATAGACAGCACATTGCCATATACCAAGTTCCAGCCAATGGCAAACCCCAAAGCTGGATCTACTAGGAATTCGGCGTGCCGAACGAAGCTACCAGTTACCGGCAACAAAGCTGACACCTCGCCCAGCGCGAATTGCACGGCACACACGACAAGCCCCACGGTGAAGTAGCCGAGTAAGGCGCCTAATGGCCCTGCCGTCTGGACAGCGCTTCCAAGGCCGAGAAAGAGACCAGTTCCTATGGCTCCGGCAATACCGAGCATGGACAGGTGACGCTGGGCCAGTCCACGCTTGAGATCGCGGTCTTCGACGACTGTAACTAGGTCATTATTCGAGTCGATATGGTCCGGACCATCGTGGCCAGGGATGCCGAAGGTACCATATTCGGGCGAATCTGCGTAGGTCGATGTCGCAACATTGTGCAGCGCAGCGAGCTTTGGGTCATGGAACCCTGACGGACTATCGCTCATCTCTCGGTAATATGGCAAGACACCCTTCGATAGCCCGTGAAGTTGACCCCGTGAGCCTCATAACCAAATACAACCAGATTGAGTGGTTTTATAAGAGTAACGGGAGAGCATCCGCGTAGGATGATTCTGGCTCGGACTTACTATCTGGGTTAGCTACATGGGTATCGCCATTCGAACTCAAATGGCGCGAAGGCGTAGATAAGATGACTGATCTCCCGGAAACTATCCTTTTTAGGAAGATGCTTTTTAAACGGACACCCTATTAAACACATAGACTAGATATAAAGATACATGCATATACCTAAGTAACAGCACTAACTTGAATCTCATTGAAACGTGACTTACTATGTAGGCATAGGCTTCAATCATTCGAACGGGTATCCTACAGTCGCATTATATCTCTCGAATTGAACATACCTCCGCGATAGTCGCCTTGGCACCAAGCTTGTTACTACAGCAGAGATGGCGTCGGTCTTTTCTGAGGGGCTTAAGCCTTTCTTCTATCATGTTTTGCCCTCTCTTTCCCAGACTCGGTCATATTGGCAATGTGATCTAACTAGTCGAACCACTGACTTGTGTCGCGTCGCGTTAGTTTGATTTGTGGGATTTCAGTTGTCAACATGCGACTCACCTATAATATGGCTCTCTTAGCCGTCGGACAAGCTCTTCTTGGCATAATGTCCTCTTTAGATCTCCCTGTTGCCGCCAGAATAAACGGAATTGACTCGGACTTCACTGCTACTGTTTACAATGAGACCAGCCCGCTTCTTGTCGGCAATGACGGTGGTGCTGCATCTGGCGGGTTTCGCACGTTCGTGCTCAATAATGGGACCTATTTGACGGAGACGAAGCACGAGACCCCGGGCCGGACGAAGTTGGTGGCCACCGTTTACGGCATCGGTGGGCGAGACCTGATCGTCACCATTGCACAACCGGATTCCTTCTTTCGTCTATATGACGCCAATACGGTCGAGCAAATTGGCAAGCCACTTGCCCGCACACTGGGCGATTGGTCGGCACTCTGTGTTTGGCGGAGTCAAAAAAGCGGCGAGCAGTATCTATATCTCTTTGGCAAGAAGCAGGCTATACAATTTTTGCTAAGAGCGGCGCATCAAAGGTTCGAAATTGTCGAGATCCAAACTTTCGAGACTCCAGTAGAGGCATCATCGTGTGCCGTGTCTCCGTCCGCCCATACTGTATTTTTCAATGCTGATGACAGCCCTGACATCTATGCCTTTGATGCTCTTGAGTCTACGAAGGTACCGGACATTGTCATAATTGGAGAAGCTGAAGCCGACATCACTGGCCTTACTGTATATGTTGGCAAAACCTCGGATTATCTTTTTGTCGCTCAAAAGGACACTATCACTTTCTACGATGAGTCCTTCGAGAAACTAGGTTCCGTCTGCGTAACGGGCGACGACGACATCGAAATACAAGGGCTCAATGTGTACCAGAGTAAGACGAGACTGTATCCTGCGGGTATTTTGACGTACGCAATCGAAAGTGACGCTGGGGCTGGTTTTGCAGTCAGTTCATTGGAAGGGGTTTTCGACAATCGCAACCTAACGCTTAACACTGCTTTTGATCCGCGAGAAAGACCGGACAAGCCAGAGTCACCAGTGTGCTCCCGGTGCCATTTCGATGGCTTTTGCGAGCTATCCTCTCATTTGTCTAGTTCCCCGATTTGCTTGTGTTTTGCTGGGTTTTCTGGGAGCGCTTGTGAATCGTACTACTGCCGAAGTAATTGCTCTCGCCACGGGACATGTATCGGCGCGAATCAATGCAGCTGCGATTTTGGTTGGGGAGGGCTGTACTGTGGCTTCAAAGTTGTTAAACCGGTTGCTGAGACGGATGCGAATGGATCCGATGGTGATGATTCAGCCATCTGGATCTCACCCATTAATAAGACCCTATCGAGAATCATCACCACAACAAAGTCCGAAGTCGGTGCTGGCTTCGGAGTTTTTGACTTGACCGGCAAGAAAATTCAGACATTTACAGCCGCAGAGCCTGATAACGTCGATGTGATATTTAACTTCTCAGCAGGGAATAGATCCATTGATCTAGCATATGCTGCCTGTCGGGCAGATAACACACTGTGGTGCGTCACGAATCTAAAGTCTTACCGTGTCTAGCGTTGATCCTGTTTTAGTCTCTTTGAAATACATGAAAATGGGACTTTAGCATCGATACCAGGTGGAATACAGCCAACCAAGGAAAATTACGACGTCTATGGTAGTTGTGTATACCGATCACGCATCACGGGCAAGCAATACCTGTTTGTCAACGCTAAAACGGCCGAGTATCTTCAGTTTGAACTCTCATGGAATGATACTTTGCAAGCTCTTGAGACTACTTTAATACGAAATTTCACTGGGGGTTCTGGCGGTCAGGTAGAAGGCTGCGTGAGTGACGAAGCGAATGGTTGGGTGATAATTGGGGAAGAGCCACGTGCGCTATGGCGTTACGGTGCAGAGCCAGGCGATGATGTAAGCGAAGGATACATTATTGCTGAGGTTGGTGATGGACATACATATGCGGATGTCGAAGGCGTAACCTTGATCGAAGGAAACGCGGCGGACGATGGTTTCATACTGGTCAGCCAACAAGGCGTGAGTGCGTATAACGTCTACCGCCGAGCAGCGCCCCATGAGTATATCGAGACCTTTACTACCATTGAGAACACCGAAAAAGGTATCGACGCTGTTACCAATACTGATGGGATCAGCGCTGTCAGTACATCACTCGGTCCCATGTTTCCTCATGGATTGATAGTGGTTCATGATGATGTTAATCAGTTGCCGGTATCTGGAACTAGCGACGAAGCAAGCTTCAAATTGATCAGCTTAGGAGATGTCCTCAGCGATGATCTTTTGGCGCAATTGAATCTAGACTGGGACCCTAGATCACACTCGAGCCACGATTGAGACTACCTCCTAGGATGATGTTTCCTTAGCACAAAAGGTTATGGGATATCTATTTCACCGGAAACAGCGTCCATCTAGTTAGGCGACCAATAGGATATTCATGACATTATATACAGAAACCCCCAGCGCCAACAATACAGGCTCACTTATACGTACAAATGCATCCTCTATCTTTTCTTTCCCCTTCTCTTGCTGTTGGAACAGCAAGACCGATTATTTACTGAAAATTGACAATCTTACTTTTCACACACACCGCCTTCGCCAAGGTCTGTATCGAACCGCTCGACAAAAGCTCCAGGACTTGCAACGTGGCCTCGAACTCACGAGTGATGAAATTCCGGATCTCGATCGCGACGAGAGAGTCGAGAGGATAATGAGATAACGAGCGGGTAACGTCCAGATCTTCGATATCCATCATCATGACGGCGGCGAGTTTGCTGACCAATCCATCACAGACGACCTGCTCTGCTTCATCCAATGTCTTTGCCGCTTTTACAGCCGCGTTGTAGGAGACAGTCTTGGCTGTTCCAGAGGATGAGTCGGCTGCTGCCAGTGCCTCAGCGGCTTCGCGAAGGTACTTGCACTTTGCGTCATCTGTCCAAAATGGCCGCATTGTGGGCGTGATCCGCATGCCGGTGATTGTATGATTATTACAGGCTGTTGCCATGCGACCAGAGATTGCCGCACCAAGGAGTGACAAAACTTCCGCCTCACAGATTGTATCACTGCCCAGATTTCTCGCTACCTCGGCAGCCTTTTCAAGGTCTTCCGCCAGGTATCCGGAGTCAGATATAGCTGTGAGATCTAGTGACGATGCTGGAAGTCCCATTGAAAGGCGATGCTGAACAAGAGAATTCAGGAAGCAATTTGCAGCTGCATATGCAGCTTGTCCTCGGTTTCCTACCATACCAGCAACGGATGATATGGCGACAAAGAAGTCGAGTTTCGTATTTATGAGGGCACGATGAAAGTTCCAGCCGCCTTGGACTTTAGACTCGATGACAGCGATGTATTCATCATATTTCATCTTCTCGAAGAGCACATCCTAGATCAGGTTAGCATTGTGCTATGCCAAATATCGCAGTCATGAAACTTACTCGAAGTACCATAGCTCCATGAATCAAACCTCGGATAGGAGGCTTGCCCTCCAGTCCAAAATTGACTAAGTCCTCGACATCGGCTGCGTTTGCAACATCACACTTTCGAACGATAATTTCAGCTCCAACTTCCGCGACTTCCTCCATCAGTTCTTTTACTTTTCCGGTAGCACTTCCGCTTCGTGACACTAGGACTAAGTGGCGTGCACCTCGGCTGACCATCCAACGTGCCATGCTACGTCCGAGACCACCTGTCCCGCCAATAAGGATGTACGTCGCATCTTCTCTCAATAGCTGTGCGGGTTTCTTCGGCGGGGTAACTTTGACAATATCATCCGTATGGGGGATCACGACCACTTTCCCATGCGTTTTGCCGCTCTGCAGCGTCTTGAATGCAGATTCCGCATCCGAGATAGGGAAGAGCGTGATTGGAGAAACCGCTCTGATCTTACCGTACCTTATCAAATTCGACACGTCTGAAAGTAGCCTACTAAGCAATGCAGGACGTTCGGCAGCAATCGACATAATATCGACGGAGATCAGACTTGCATTCTGGTTAGAGCGTGTTAGCTCTAACCGAGCGTTTGAGCCCGCATCTCGTGATCCGATATCAACAAGGCGACCAAACTTGCTAAGACACTTCCAGCTCTCCTGCATGGCATCTCCAGCAAGGGAGTTAAGGATCAGGTCTGCGCCCTGCTGACCCGTGGCTTGCCGTATAGCATCACCAAAGGAGGCGTTTCTATCGTAGAAAATGTGATCCTCGGGAAGTCCGTACTCCTTCATGAGGAACTCCTTTTTCTCTGCGCTGCCGACGGTGGCGTAGATTTCGGCCCCGATCATTTGGGCTAGGTTGATGGCGGCTTGCCCGACAGCACCGGCTCCCGCATGAATCAACACTGTCTCATCATGCCGTAGACGGCCCAGTTCTATTAGAGATTGATACGCAGTGACATAGGCTAGGGGCATTGTGGCTCCGGCCTCAAAAGACATATTTTCTGGTAACTTGAACGCAAATGCGCCCTTAGTGCGAGCGACTGTTGCAAATGCACCTTGCGTTATCGCTGCCACCCGATCGCCAACTTTGATGCCTCGGACCTCTTTGCCTACGGATGTAACAATGCCAGACGCCTCGATTCCAAATTCAGGAATCGGGATCTTTCCGTGTGCGGCTGCCAAGTCCCTGTGATTAACTCCGATTGCCTGAACGTGGATTTCGATGCTATCGGATTCTAGAGGACTTTCCGTCTCCGCGTCGTCAGCAAAATACAAGGTGTCAAGGGCGCCCAGGTTGCCGATCGCCAGTTTCAGCGCCCGGCCACCTTCCCCGAATGGTGCTGGTTGAGCTATATGGGGGTTTGTGTCGCGATAAACAACATCATTCAAGTTATCGTCGTTGATGATGCGCGGGGTGAAGAACGAGCCATTACGTTCCATGTATTCCATCTCAGCACTAGGAGACGAGCCATTGCCAAAGACCGCCGTGAACACTTTCACAATAGCCTCGATTGTCTTCCTTGTCGGCAATGGCGACTTTCCGTCCAAGTCTAAAGTGGCAAACGGTAAGAGGGTCTCTGAGCGAATGGTTCGGCTGAGACCTGCGACCATATTCATATCCGGGCTTGTCGAATTGTTGTATGCGCCTCGGACAATCCACAACGCTCCTTGGACCGAAGTCAGTGCTTTCTGCAAGGCATTGAATTGGTCTTCCTTGAGATTTGAAAGAAGCGGGTTTTCGATCTCCTGCAAGAATATCACAAGTTTGCCTGCCACATCACTATCTAATAGGGTGGCGGTATTTGGCTTTTTGCCTGTAATTGTCCCCAATACCTCAGCTAAGCTGGATGCTAGCTCATTTTGCGAAGTAGTATCTTCATAAATGATTTCAATCTCAGCATCGAGAACACCGGAGTTCCCCACGAACATCGGATCACTTATGCTCTCGGGGTCCGCTGATAGTGGTTCCAGGATGGGTTCCCAGTCCAACTTATAACATAGCTCGCGACGAGCATCGATTGCCGACCACCCCTCCTGATCTACTATTGGGGCGATTACCAGTTCTTCGATATTTATTAGTGGCTCAGATGCGGTGATTTCGTCCGTCGCAACTATGGCTACCTTCGTTGGCTTTGGCATACTGGCTGGGATGCTACCCTGGCAATAAGCTCGAACTTTGTGCCCAGGTTGCTGCGTTGCGGCGGTGACGCTCCTTGAAATCGATATCCTCGACGCGGAAGTTGGCAAGTATACGGTGTCAACGGCATCGCGCCCGTTTTCGGCAATGGACCAGTATAGGGAGATTAATGATTCTAAGAATGCAGGTTGAATGATCGCTTTGGATATATAATGATTAGGCATTTCCTTTGCAACATCCGGTACAATTATTTCCGCGTGGGAGCAACTGTCGCCAACGCGACAATTATTTATGCCTTGGAGCGTGGGCCCGTACGAAACACCAGCTTCGGATAGGGTGTCGTATAGCTTAGCTGCATCGAGCGACTTTGATGCAGCCTTCTCTACCTCAGCGGTAATGGTTCGGAGTCGGAGCCGCGAAGCAAGAGTCTGCCTTCCAGCATCAACTCCATTCGATTCTTTGGGTTCAACGGCGACGAGACCTTTACAATGCTCCTTCCACCCCTTACTCTTAGTCCACGAGCTTATTCGAAATTCATTCCAGTTTTCAGAAGAGATTAGGGTGCCCTCTTGATGTGGCCTAAGCGTGGTGGTCATCTCAACATCCTCATCTGAGATAATCAACGGAGCAGTCACCGAGACATCACGAAGCTCAAAATTATCGAAAGAGATATTGGCTTCCTTCGCCCTTTGAGCTGCCGCTTCGAGGGCCATTGCGACATACCCTGCCATTGGGAAGACGACCATGGACTGGATTTTGTGATGCTGGAGCCAAGGTAGATCATCTAAACGAACTATGTTTCGCCAGGTCGGTTCCAAATCACTTGAATAGTTTGCCAAGGTCCCCAGGATATCGTTCCTTGGGGCTGATCTGTTTTTGTGGAGCTGAGTGAATCGAGACTCATGCCAATACTTGGATGAGTAGTTCCAGGGGTACCGAGGCAGATCGCTCAACAACATTGGCGACTTTCCCGTTTTTGGGAAATTAATTGCCTCGAAATCAAGAATAGCGCCCTTGGTAAACAACGCAGCAGCAGCGTCTAGCGCTGTCTCGACTGCGTCCTTCTTCCGTATAAGAGCTGCGACGTATGGAACTTTAGCGGCATCCCCTCCGACTGCCTTCAAGATCTGTTTCAATGGCCCTTGAAGGGCTGAGTGGGGACCAAGTTCGAGAAGCATATTCACTCCAGTCCTATGACCGTCAATTGGTGCAAGCATACTTTGCACGGCTTCGTTAAATCGTACTGCGCACGTGAGATTCTGGACCCAATACGAAGACTCCAACTCTGAACCGTCAATGCGTCGGCCTAATAGCGACGAATGGAATTTTACGCTTGTAGATATTGGCGGTCGCGAATCTGCAATTGATTCCTGGTAATCCTTAGCAAGGAGGTTCATGTGGTGGGAGTGATATGCAGTATCGACAAAGAGCTTTCGGTTGAACAATTGCTTTTCCTCTGCGACGCTCTTCAGCTCATCGATACCAGCTTCATCGCCAGAGATTGTGAGGCTCGACGGACTATTGTAGCAAGCGATCCTGATTTCCCCTTCCTTGATCTCTGAAATGATGGGTTCGAAATCCTCCTTACTTCCGCCGACAGCTATCATCGCACCCCGTAAAGCCGGATATCTCTCTTTTAAGACAGGGATAAGCCGGCCGCGATGATAGGCAACTGCCATACACGTCTCGAACGTTAAGCTACCGGCAGCATATGCAGCCCCGATTTCTCCACTTGAGTGGCCAGCTACAGCAGTCGGCCTTATCCCCCAGGACCTCATGAGGTCTACCAGTGCTAGTTGAATGGCCGTACACGCCGGTTGGCTTATGTGTGCTGCGCCAACATTGGATGTCTTCTCATCCTTCGATAACTCGTCAAGTAGAGACCATGGAGCACCTAGAGACCCTAGGCAGACGTCGGCATAGTCAATTGCGTTGGCGAAGACAGGGTATTGCTGGTACAGTTCACGTCCCATGCCGTGCCATTGGGCACCTTGGCCGGTGAAAATGAAACCGATTCTCAGGGGCTCTGATTCTTTCCCTGGCGTAAGCCTTTGGCCATTAATCGCTTCTATTAGATCGAAAGACCTTAAAGCTGGGATTGCAGCCCTCCACTGCAGAAGCGACCGCCGCTGGCCGAGAGTATAAGCCACATCTGCCATTAGGGTCTTTTGAAACATCTCCGGCCTCTGCTCCAAATATATGACTAGGTTCTTCAGGACCGCTTCTAACGACCCCTTGTCATTTGCTGTAATTACGAAAAGCTTCCTAGTTGGAGTATCATCTCTGAGGTCGGCGTCGTTCTTGGGTCCCCGTTGAGTGAAAGGCACCCGCTCAAGGACGACATGGGCATTGGTACCGCCGAATCCGAAGTTGTTTATGCTTATGTACTTCTTATTCCTAGGCCAAGGTCGTTGACTGACTGGGACCTGTTTACGGTGTTAACTGTCTGCGTCCTTGACTCTGTATCAGTCGCATCTCACCTTCATGTTCCAAGCCTTGAAGGGAATCTTCTCGTTGGGGTGTTTGAAGTCATAATTTGGTAGAATGAAACCTCGCTCAAGCATTAAAGCAGATTTTATAACAGCGACGATACCTGAAGCACCTTCTAGATGCCCAATGTTCGACTTGACGGAACCGAGATACAGAGGGTCTCGAGGTGTACGGCCTTGGTGGAACACATTATGTATTGCCGTTGCTTCAATAGGATCACCGACACGGGTTCCCGTACCGTGCGCCTCGACGAAGCCGCAATCTGCCGGGTTCAACCCCGAGTTATTATATACCTGGCGCATCAATTTCTCTATTCGTTCCTAGTTAGCCACGTTTATATCTCAAGGGAGTTGTACTTTGGGGTCCGAGATACTGACCTTGCGCCTCTCCGCATGGCATTGTTATGCCTGGAGTTCTTCCATCTTGGTTGATCCCACTTCCAGCTATGATAGCTCTGATTTGGTCATTGTCCTTTCGCGCTTGGTCAAGTGGCTTGAGAACAATTACACCGCAACCCTCTCCACGTCCGAACCCGGTGCCTCTACTGTCGAAAGAATACGAACGGCCAGAATCAGAGAAAAGTCGCGACTTCGAAAATGAGATCCAAAACTCTGGTAGCATGTTGAGGTGACAGCCTCCGACAATTGCTGCCTCGCAATCCCCTGTCCGTAGGCTCTGGCATGCGACGTGCAGAGCAACCAAGCTCGACGAGCAAGCGGTATCTGTAGTGAAACTGGGTCCTTTGAAATCAAAGAAATGGGAAATCCGATTGGATTGCATTGCATACGCACAGCCTGAAGTTGTCAACACAGTCCGCGTCACTTTAAAGTCCAAGGGTCCTTACCAGTTGCTTGATGCATCGGAATAGTATCCGGGTCTCTGAACAGGTGAGACTCGTATTCGGGAAAAGATCCACCAACGAACACCCCCACGTCTTTCCCAACTACATGGTGCTTCGGAATCCCAGCATTCTCTAAGGCTTCGAATGTACATTCAAGGAGAAGGCGTTGCTGCGGGTCCATCGAGATAGCCTCTTTCTCAGTCAGACTGAAGAATGGCGCATCAAATGCCGCTAAGTTGGTGTTGAGAAAATGCCCCCCAACGGGATTATGACAGCCAGCTTTTCCTGGATTCGGATGCTGGAAGCTAGCAGTATTGAACCTTTCTGATGGGATCGTGGAATACCCGCTCCGTGCGCGAGCACACAGCTCCCAAAACTCTGCTGGGCTCGCGACATTGCCAGGCAGTCGACATGACATGCCAACTATGGCGATTGGCATCGTCTTAACCCTGTCTATCGGTGTCGCTGGTTCACTTCGAATCTCCCCATTCGAGTGTCCATTGCTGTCGACATTGGTAGGAATTGTGTGGTATCCATTGGTATGCGCCGTAGGGCTTTGAGGTTGTCCTTGCGGTCTAGAGCTTCCGTTAATTGACCCGGGATCTTGGCTGTCCGCGGCAACGTCGACGGGCTCATGCGCCAAGCCGTTGACGTTCCCATTGACTATACCGGTGACATGTCCTTGGGTATGAGTCGCCGAGCCTTCACTGGCCCCATCGCTCGTGCCGTTCACATAGCCATTGATGGCCCCTGGAGCCATGACTGTAGGGGTATCTGCGACGTTGCTGGGATGGCTGAAAGCTCAGGGAAACTATGAGAGGGCGATATGCCTTTTATGCCCCCCATACAACGGTAAACTTCACAGTTACAACGAGCAATATTCTTTCTTAGAAGGAGGTCTGACATCTGATGTCCGGATGACAGGAAGATCTTTCCGCCCTGAGAACGGAATGTTATTCTCAGCCTTAGGCGACGATCCCTGCACGATGATCCTCTATTAATTAGAAACGAAGCAGTTGGTATTCAGTGTAAGTTTTTAGTCAGTGTCTCGCTAACCACGTTGAACAGCATCGGGCCGTCTAAAACTCCTGTTCCATCAAGCAAGCAACGCGCAGGTCTATCTGCAGGGCTCGAGCCGCCGGTGACATCGAGACAATTCGACTCATCACTTACCTGGCGACAACATTCCCAACTTGGCCAGCGATTATTACACGGTAACTTCCGTAAGGCTTAACATAAGCTCATTATTCGCCGTTGAATGCGCCTAGGTGCCACGGGGTGGCGGATCTGTAGCGTTGGGATCCGCAAGCCTATCTATTGATATTGCACAAGCCGGCACCGTTATTGATTGAGCCAGATTCTCACATGATAAGGTTATATAGGCATGGCATTGGAAAGTGGTTGCCGATCTCCAGAGGACTCACCCGGTGAGTCCTGGGAACAACATGATAAGGGTACCACCACCGAGCTGCACAGGACACCAGTAGAGACATACATGTGAGAGTGGCCAAAGCATGGATGGTAGCCTCGTGCATTTCCGACAGGGCATGCCTTGGAAATGGCAATCTAGGCAGATTACTAGCTCCTCCCCGGGACCACGCATCGGCAGTTTAAATAGCGAAGTTTATGGGACCCGATGTGGTGAACCGAGAACTCTTAAGATTATGTCTATTACCTAAAACGATTATAATGAAGACGACTATGACGACGACAACAATTACTGGAATCGTTAAGAAGCCTACTTCGGATGAACTTCTAGTGAAGTTTGTATTTTATCCGGGAGTTTCGAATCTTGCTTTATCCAGCATCCGAAGATTCCTCGCATATATCCGGCACTCGTCCAACCAATTTTGCAGGGCTGATATTTTGCTTTTGTTATTGTCTGGCCAAAGCCACCTCTGCAGTGAACCTGGCTGCACTTGATTGGTTCTTAGCTGGTCGCATGTAAATGACCATATCCTTCAACCCCTTTCTTTTCTTTTCTCAAAACGGGAATTACCTGAAAGAATATGGTGTACCGCCATTCTCTATGCCAACGATTGCAGTGTTACATCCCGGTACTGGATATCACTCCTCATCGTTACATCCTCTTCTTCTAGACAGACTGTCCTCTTTATCGTGAACTATCACTATAAGCGAGGATCTCTGCTGCAGCATAGGTGCTATTGTTGAATACTTTCAAGCATCCTCGCTTTCGTATCAGTGCACTATAGCAAATCGATAACTTGAGGTGACTCCAAGATCTAGAACATGAGGTTCTTGTGTCTCCCAGGCGCGTACGGAAGCGCAGATGTGAGTTTCATTGGCCCTTGGACACGGCATGCAACACTGACTACGAAGTAGAAATTTCAAGTTCAGCTGGGTATGAGTGATGACGAAGGCTCAAAGCCAAGATTATTGCCAAGCTAACATACTTTTGCCTCAGCTCCTCTCGTCAATGAGCTTGTCTCCGATGAATCAGCCTCTTTTCGGTTCATCAACGCCCCATGCGAGGCTGTGCCTCCCAAAGGGTTTGAAGACTTCTTTGGGAAGCCCCCTTATTATCGCTTCATTGAGCCCGATGAGAAAGAGTCTGAAGACACTGATGTCTTGTCTCGCATTCGCGACTTTCCGGAATGCGATACCCCTGAGGATACTATGCGAGAGCTATTTAAGGAAGGTGTAGCGAGCAGTGTGTTGAGTACGAGAAGGGCGATCGAATTCTTGCTGGATATCATGGAGAAAGAAGGCCCATTTGAAGGTATAATCGGCTATTCTGAGGGTGCTACAGTTGCAGGGACACTGCTTCTCGCCGAACAGGAGCTTTTCGAAAGGACTGGGCGTCAGCCCATGATCAAATGTGCCGTCTTCTTTGCTGGTTGGCCGCCGCTTGATCCCAAGACTTATTCCATGGTTTTGTCAGATGAGTCAGATACCATGATTAACATACACACATGCCATATCAGTAAGTGAGAAAAAGGGAAAACGAAACTTGGAGGTCACTGATCAGGTTCTAGTTGGCTCGCTTGATCCCTACGTAGCCGGTTCAATGGCTCTATACAACACCTGTGAGCCCGACTATGCTCACATTTTCGATCACGGGAAAGGGCATACATTGCCAAGAGAAAAGGCCGTGATCAAAGAGTTGGGAGACGTAATCCGCAATATGATGGCTGAAGCGTCGTAAAGCAATACCGGGAATTACCAGGAAGTTAGGGGTGCCTCATAGATTAAGCTTATCAAACCATACATACGTCCTCATGTCAGTAGTGAACTTTAAAATGGCCTCAGTGTCCCTGGCTGAAGCATTTACACCCATACCTTGATATATCGGGCAGGTGGAAAAAGAATCATGATCATACATAATGCAAGATAAGAAGCAACTAACAGGCCCAAGGTATCCTCTTTAGGATATGCAGCGCCAATCTATACTGCATTTGAAAGAGAAGTCGGTATTGGATAATAACAGTACATGACGCAGGGACCAGACATTGGGCGCGGCTACGGCATAAGATAATGGCATGGTAATATATCTTTGAATAATACTGGAGGGCTACCGGTTAGTGATCAGCGGAGCTGGTTTCCGGCCAGTTGAGTTTATCCAGATCCGCTCATAGGCATACCGCAAGAAACGCCACCCATGGCAGTACTAGTAGTCATGTCCAAGAACTTAGAGATTGCTAAGCCCTCTCCCCTCCTTCATTTGATTTCTGACGTTTTCAGGTTTCATACGCTTCTTTCCCTCGGATCAACAATTTAGCTTACACCCGAGACCGCGTGGAAGTGAAGCGCTCAAGCCATTGATCACCTATCCTAATATGGAGGGGGGTTTAGCCGGCAGCCAAGACGAGACGTTGCAACCTCAACCGCCACAACAGGCAAGCTTAGCTATTCCGCATGGTTTACCTGGAGCCCAGGACCTTAGCGGAAACAGTCCGTTACCAGGCGCGTCATCAATTTCGTTACCAGACACTTCGTCAGTTGTGACGCAGCCACCATTGGTAACACATGGGGAAAATGAATCCAGCACGAATCTCCTGAGTGCGCCGGCGCCCTTTGCCGGGAGAGCATCGTTATCCTCGAGACCTTCTTTAGTATCTCTAGATGAGGCTGGCGGCATTCCAAGCAACACCGAGCCCCGCCGTACAATATCTGTCAAGCCATCATTAGCTTCTCTGCCCGAATCTCCAGAGGCTCCGACAGGAGTAAAACTATCACCAGTGCAATCGGCAACTGCTGCGCCAAATGTGGCACCAGTATCGTCGGCAGTTGCTGCTCAGCCAGTCACTGTACCTCTAGCTCCAGCTCATAACCCGGGAAGATGGAAAACCAAGATCAGAGGCTACAAAAGGTCTCTGGGAGATTTCTTGGTAAGACCTCTCTTCTTTAGTTTAGCATTATGCACGCTCAACATTTCACTAGAGGATCTTCTCCTATTCGACATGGAAGGACCGCTTGTTTCTGTGTCTCTCTATTGCAGCAGCGCTTGGCGCCGGCGCTGCGTTCCCTATCATGACCATCATCTTCGGTAAGTGTTGATTCCTACGTTGTATGCTCGGGATGTTGACTGGCGTAGGGCAATTGATTGGCAATATTGCTTCTGTGCGAGGGAGTACTATCCAACAAGCGCAGGATGAATATCGACATCTCATCAGCGAATACGTGTAGGTTCAAATAACGGACGATAATGACTAAGCTGATCTGAATTCTTAGACTTTATTTAGTATACCTCTTCATAGCAAGATTTGTACTAGGGTACATTGCGACTGTGAGTATAGCACATACGCCTACTATAAAAGTGTAACGACTCATGAATCGCAGTTAGGATTTCGTATGTTGAGCCTTCGTATATCTTCAGCTCTGCGCCTGGTATACGTCAAGGCTCTGTTGGAGCTCCCTGTCTCCCTCCTTGATACCCAGCCCCCTGGCCAGATCGCAGCTATCATAACAACGACTGCAAACACACTGCAGATAGGCATATCCGAGAAGCTAGCTGCAGTCATTCAGACTCTATCATCAGTTATTACCGCATTTATAGTAGCTTTTACGCATAGCTGGAAATTAAGTTTAGTGACTAGCAGTGGTCTCATTCTCATCACCATCTGCTACTGTATCACTATTCCGTTCTTGGTGAGAAATATGAAGCAAGTTGAAGATGCGAACATTAAGGCTTCTGCAATAGCGAGTGAAGCATTTGCTTCAATAAGAATGGTGGCCGCATTCGGCGCGGAAAAGAAGATGGTAGAGAGGTATAGGCAATGGGTCCACGAAGCCAGCAGAAGGGGTCTTCGGTTATCGGGGATCGTTGCTGTTCAGCAAGCGACGAGTATGTAACTCTCACGGCATAACTTAGGACAAGACTAACGAAATGAGACAGTATACTTTAGCGTCTACTCGTATGCAGTGTCTCCAAACCCCTGAGGAATACTGAGCGCTGATGACGAGCTAGGACATTCGCCCTGGCATTCTGGTTCGCCGTGAAGCTACTAAATAATCGTGAAATCGAGAATGTCGGAACCACAATCATGTGAGTACCTCTATAACAATTGTTACAGCCACTAATATGTAGTAGCGTTCTGATGTGTGTCATGATACTTGCAATTGGTGCTGGGGGCATCGCCGCGCCAATATCAGCCGCAGCTCGCTCAGCTGGGGCAGCTCGAATTCTGTTCAACGGCATTGATGCACCGAGGCCTGTTACAACTGGCTTGAAACATCCCGAAGCATCTGCTACAGGTAACATCGTTCTATGGAATGTTAACTTTACTTATCCGACACGACCGAACCTTAAGGTTCTCGATAATCTAAACTTGATAATACCCGCTGGTAAGGTGACAGCAATTGTTGGGCCGTCTGGTTCTGGGAAGAGTACTATAGTTGCCCTAATTGAACGTTGGTACGAAATGGACGGAGATATGGGTGACAAAAAGCTGGTAAGCGTTGTCGGCATGATTGACCTGGATTGCACTAATATCGGCTCAGATCCTTTATTTCCGCAATGGGTCTGTCACAGTTGGTGGGCACAAGCTCACTGACCTCGACCTCAAATGGTGGAGATCTCAGATTGGTCTTGTTCAACAAGAACCATTCCTCTTCAATGAAACAATCTTCGAGAACGTGGCGTCTGGGTTAGTGGGAACCTCACTTGAAAACGCAGAGAACGCAGTCAAGAGAGAGCTGGTACAAGCCGCCTGTAAAGAAGCTTATGCAGATGAGTTCATCTCCAGGCTACCAGAAGTAAATCAAAGCCCTACCAACCATTCTGACACATGAACTAACCTTCTCAAAGGGATATGAGACTCACGTTGGGGACGCTGGTATTAAGTTGAGTGGTGGCCAACGCCAACGTCTTGCAATCGCGAGGGCAATTATCAAACAACCCAAAATTCTAATCCTGGATGAAGCGACGAGTTCAATTGACGTTCGCGGTGAGAAAGTCGTACAAGCCGCCCTTGACAGAGTTTCTAGAAACCGCACAACAATAATGATCGCTCATCGATTAGCGACCGTGAAAAAAGCTGATAATATTGTTGTGCTGGCTAAGGGGAAGGTAGTCCAATGGGGGAACCATGATAGCCTTATGGCAGCCGTTGGAGGGCCTTATTGGCTGTTAACGCAATCCCAAGAGTTGAAGATGGGCGAAGACAGCCATGTCGACGATGTATCGGAGCTCACGGAGGACGATAATCGAACAATGGACCTAATGACACTAGACAAAGGAGGCGCTCATGAAGCTGAGGACAAAAGCCCTCCCGACGAGGCTGCTTGGATACATAGGGGTATCTTTCGAAGCTTCGGTGCTCTGCTCCTAGAGCAGAAACAGAACTTTCCATGGTACATGGTCATGCTATATGGCGCCCTAATAGCTGGAGGTAAGATTATTGATTGCTGCTTACAATTACTTCAGCTAAAAGACTCATGAAGCCAGCCCTCCCGTACAGGCCTATATCTTCGCCAACCTGATAGCCTCATTCGCGTTTTGGGGTGAACTATTGAGAGAAATAACCAACTTTTGGTGTCTCATGTTTGTCGCATTGGCTTCCGCTGCAGCTGTCGGCTACTTCTGCCTCGGCTTCGCATCTACGAGGGTCGCATTTGTGAGTGATCGCTATTTCTAATGAGATTCGACTAACAATCAACAGCACATAACATCAGCGTATCGTCTAGAATACTTCCAGAATATTGTTTCAAAGACGGTAGCATGGTTTGACGGTGACGGTCATTCTGTTGGAGCCCTAACAGGACTTGTAGCCAATGATCCGACACAGCTGCAACAACTTCTCGGAACCAACATCACATTTACTATAATATCAATCCTGAGCGTCATAGGCTGTCTAGCCATCTCATTCTACTTTGGCTGGAAGCTAACACTAGTGGCATTTTCATCCGCGATGCCGCTAGCTCTCGGCGCCGGATTCTACAGGATCCGGGTTGAAAAGCGCTTCGAGATGATGAACCTCAAAGTTTTCGCTGAAAGCGCCAAATTCGCGACCGAGTCAATTGGTGCCATACGGACTGTGACTGCTCTAACTCTGGAAGACACAATTTGCCAACGATATGAAGAGCTGCTGCAAAATCATGTGAAAGAGGCTTTCAAACAGGCGCGGTTTTCCACGCTCATTTTTGCAGCTAGCGACAGTCTCCCTTTACTCGCTATGGCGTTCGTTCTATGGTGAGCTCCCCGCTGTTCTCTATAACGATCGATGCTAAAGCACAGCTAGGTATGGTGGCACACTTCTCATAAGTGGAGAGTACATGACATTCAATTATTGTGAGTTGATCTTCTTTGGTAAACGTACTATTTCTGACAATGATGTATTAGTGGTCGTATACATAGCCGTTGTGCAGGTGAGTACGATTTCCGGAAACCTTTAAAACCCAAATGTAACTGTTATAAAGGGTGCTATAGGCGCCGGCCAATGGCTTAGCTTTGCTCCTAGTAAGTTGTATTCAGGCTCAATTCAAAAATCTTGTTAACACGTCAGAAGATATCGCAGAGGCTGCTGCGGCTGCGAACAGAATCCAAGCGATGAGAGTAACGGATCAAACTGACGGTCCTGGCACTGCATTGAGCCCCAGTACAGTTGATGATACTGGCAGGGGCGTTAAAGTTGAGCTACAGGACGTCTGGTTCAAGTACCCTACGAGAAATGTCCAGGTACTCAATGGCCTGAATATGACTGTAAGCGCTGAATTCACAGCCGAGCTTAATGCGTTATTGACAATCCCAGATTGAAAAGGGGCAATTTGCTGCCATCGTCGGACCATCTGGTAGGTCTGGTTCGTGCAGTCCCCAATGAGCTTTGTTGATATTTCTTAGGCTGTGGAAAGACTAGCATCATCTCCCTCTTAGAAAGGTAAAATAACACGACCTCAACACCATCAGAATCTGAGGACGCCAAGGCTAAGATCTTTTAGGTTCTATCAAGTTACTTCCGGTCAGATCACTTTCGATGGCACCGTTATTGACAGCATTAACCTTCCCGAATATCGTAAAGCTATCTCTCTAGTAGCTCAAGAGCCATCGTTATTTGATGGGACAATACGCGAAAACATTGTGCTCGGAGTGAATGCCGATGCGATCACTGATGATAACTTGCATCAGGTGTGCCGGGATGCCGGAATCCACGATTTTATCATGTCATTGCCGGATGGTTACAACACAAAGGCTGGCATCAAAGGGATATTGCTATCAGGTGGGCAAAGGCAGCGAATATCCATTGCCAGAGCGCTTATCCGTAACCCTCGCCTTCTATTATTGGATGAAGCAACTTCGAATCTAGATTCGCAAACGGAAAAATTGGTTCAATCCGTATTTGAGCGGACGAAGAAGAGTCGAACCATGATTGTGGTCGCTCACCGGCTCGCCACGGTTCAAAATGCCGACGTTATCTTCGTGCTGGGAGATGGTCAGGTTCTCGAGACCGGGACGCATCATTCATTGCTCCAAAGACGAGGTCTCTATTATAGTATGGTACGTTACCAATCCCTGCCACCTACCATCACGATATCCATTCTTATCAATAGCGTAGTGCCAGGCGCAAGCCCTTGATAGATAATCGTCGCATCGTTTGGGTAGCGAGGTTCCAGATCAAGGTCTGTTCGTGCGATAGCACAATATAGATAGCATAGTGTTAGGTAGTAATAGATTGTCATGCTAGATAGCGCTTCGCGGCCCCTGAAGGGGGATTGAATGCAACATACACTATTTCTATGCAACCAAGTATACAATGGAGAGCATGTAACCTAACACCCACCGTAGTGCGAATCCACTACGTAGTAGCCACAATACGTGGCATGGGTAACAAAACCACAAGCTGACCCTCGCGTGGCTGGCTAAATGGATATGTCGTTATCACCTGTGTCCCCTTAAAACCAGTGCCCAAGAACCACGGGTTGCTATCGTTCAGGATAAATACTTCGGTACGTTTTTTCTCCCGCTTCCGCAAGTCCTACCCCGGTAACAAGAGATTGCCTCATACTTTCGAGCATCAAGAGGTCCCCGTACGTTTCTAGACGCGTCATCAAGATGCACATAATCTCATACATATCGTCGGGCCGTTATTCTTGATGATAACGCTCAGGGGGCGCTTTCATACTGTAGATGAGATTATGCTTTTCCACAGCCTCTTCATAGTAGCGGGTATGATGCTATTACTATCAAAGGAGGTATCATGATATATCTCGGAGCCGAAGGAATGTTTTGCCGTTTGACCGTTATGCCACCGAGAAAGACATATCCGTGCATCATGCCTTTGAGTCGCATTAACGGTCCGGGATAGATGATTCTAGACTTTGGGTGAGCATCCTAGTTTCTATCCGTTGGCATCTCGAGAGAGGGAGGCGGGTGGACGCATCAATCGCTCCGACAGTCTCCGTTCGTGAAACTCGGATGAGTTGCCCGTCCTCACTCTTTACCATTCCCCCATGCATGACGCCTTCCACATAAGCCTCACTCGTAAGTTCATAGCTAGTATCATCTGATCGGGTCGTTCATCGACCAAGAATGGCGTCTGGGAACTAAGCGGGATGATAACAGAGTCGCCGGTCTTCGTTAGAGGCGGCACTACACATAGGCGGCTAGAGGCCATAATGACAATCCGTTACCCAAAGCAAGCATCCATAAAGCTCTCTAATGGTAGAGGCTTTCTATGTCGTCAGCTGCGAAGGCCAACTTATCACCCAGTTCACCCTCTTTAATGCGCTAGGTATAGTGAAAGCGATCCCTCAAACCGGTCATAATGTCTAAATCCAGTAGTCAATATTAAAACACTTGTTGATTTCACACCCGCTGGCCATTTTTCCACTCGCCCGGTAATCAGCGCCAACCATAGCCGTTCGTACGTCCTGTGTTGGGCATATCGGAAGAGCTAGGGTACTTCTCACAGCTCAATCGCGGCCTGCACAAACTGTAGTATTGGATAATCTTCAATACATCGACTAGCTCAGGATCGCGGAGTCCCCAATCTACAGGCCAAACTCGCTGATATCGACCGTAAAGGCCTTAATGGTAAAAGGGTTGGTTGGATAGTCACCCTCTAGCTCTTGGGGGAGGTCATCAGAGGCTCTGAAATTACCATCCTACGAAGACGTTCGATACTGCCGCCCAGTATGTGAAGCGACGAAACTATTATCGTTCTGTCGCGCTCAGTAGAGATGGTCAATTACAACATAAGCAGTTTTGCGCCCTCTTGGCGCAACCAGTCGCGCAACCCAGTCGGGAATAAGAGTCAAATGCGCAGTCCAGATTCCGTTCACTAACCCGAGTCGCTGGCCCAGCCAAGCAGCACCAACTGGACAAAACGAGGGTTAAAAGTAAGTAACACGTCTTTGAGCAAAACGGGCGGTGAAACATACGCTCGTTGATATCCTACTTTTTCGAAATTCTCGTTAGAAAGATGCCATCGCTCAAAAGTGGATGAGTGAGCGACGAATACGTGACGAGTGCAGGTAGTAACTATGTAAAATATGCGTGTTTAGTTAGTGTTTAGCGTGGTGATGCGTAGGGTGCACCAATTATCAGCTGGGGGGTTTGACCGGTTCCCCTGTAATTATCTCACGTAAATCACTGGGCACTTAGTAACGATCGCCGAGAACAAGAGATATGTCTTTTGACAATTTCACTTTTTTTTAATTACCTGATTTAATTCTTATACAGTTTAGAGGTCAGCCGCCCTGTCTCATCCGAGCTTCAGCTGATAGAAACCCCTCATAAGTCCTCCACTAATTTAAGCTTCCTGATCGCCAAGAACATCGTAAGTGGTCTTGTCTTCGGTTGGCCTCTCCCGGCCACCTACATTGCCCGGAGCGACTGTGTTTGTGTTTGCTTGGGTGAATTTGCGCTCAGCCAAGAGAGCCGGGTCATCTTTTGAGCCGATCTCCGCCGAGAGGCTAGCGTTCTTGGCCCTGTCTTCCGTCCCGATGCTGTTGTCCTCCTTGATGTTCTTGCCATGGGGCCCGCTCGGGTCGCGGATGTATTGGTTCTGGACGTAGGTCGGGGCAGCCGGGGCGCCACCGCTGCTGCCGGTTTCTCGCGGCATGGAGCTCTGGGTATATGTGCTGGAGGTACCGGGAGCGCGAGCAGAGGCAGATGCGCCCTCCTGCGGTCGGGATTCCTGTGTGTCGTCGCCTACGGCGTTGGCCTGCTTGAAGGCCTGTGACTCGGCCGCTAAAGAATCAGGGGGCACGGCACCGGGACCCTCCTGTTTAATTGGGGCATTGGCGCCCAGTGTGACTTTAGTGCCTGCGCTTGGTGCTTTGTGGGACATTGTGATTATAGGTTATATGTCGATTATGGTAGTGTAGTGAGATAATGTGGTAATCGTCTTTTTTTCGGTGACTGTGTGATGATTACCTTAAGCTTTGAATGGATGTTTTGGATTGTTTCTTAGTGAGTTTTGGAAGGTCGAGAACATGGCTCCTAGTAATTATATATCTATATATCTGCAGAAGAACATACTGGGAGTGCCCAGAACTGAGCGAAGCTGTTTAAGCCTTGACGTCATGCTAAACGTCAGAACCGTACCATTGATGACTTCATAAAGCGTTAGATCAACGTGCCACCAACGCTTATTGCGCTGCAACACCATTTCCCGCTCTATCGCAATTATGGACCCTGTGGAGAGCCACCTTGTAATTGATGGGGGAGGCTTTGTGTTCTATTCTGTATACAGAGTTTTGGTGGAGTTGCGAAGACGGAGCATTTCCTCCCGAGGCGGTGAGGTGAAAACTAGGCACCGCGAAACACTTTATACCACCAATATAGCCAATTATTGAACCACCTAATGATCTAAATAGCTATTTTTAAAGCTGTTGCTAATACAGCACGGCCTATTTAAGCCTCCGAAAAGTATTTTAACGAAATAGCTTCAAAAATAAAGGGTTGAATAAGTGGCTATATTAGTGGTATAAAGTGTTTTGCGGTGCCTAGTTTTTACCTCACCGCCTCGCCTCCTACAGGGTCAACAAATCATGGTTATGGCTTCTCACATACAGCCCTCAGCATTACAGGCATCTTTATATTTCGCTTTCATATCTAGCATTGACTCCACTTATAAGTTTTGAAGACATTGTTACTGTTCGTAATCAATCAAGTACACTGGAACGGCGGCGGAAGCTCACCAGCTTCAGATGCTCTAATCAAAGCCACAATGGTCGCATACAGTCCGCCGACACAGATGAATGCACCTGCGAGAATGGTGAAGATGTTGACGGCTAACATGAAAGGCTGCCGGAACCATGCTCGAAATCCCCCTTCAAAATGATATTGGTCATGCAGCCAGAAGGCTCCAGCAAGACCGTACGTATACCATGCAGCGAATACGGCCGCACTTATTCCCACGAGATAATTGAAAATGGGTATTCCGACGGCGAATATGAACGCCGCGACATTCGCGACGAGGATTAGCAGCGTCCAGACTCCCCACCCCAACACGGTATGACTGTGGATATGCTTGGTCTTTCTGAATAAGCGGACAAAGACAAGCTTGGATGCCGTGTGGCTATAGAGACTTCCCGCAATGAAGAAGTTCGGAATAGCGAGGCCGAAGGCGATTTTTGAGAAGAGCGGGCTTAGACTCAGCAGGCTAGGACTGGAAACACCTGATCCGATGTACCAGTACGACACTATTGCGAAGACCACATATAGCGAGGTTGCAGTGATCTGTAATGTCCATGCAGCCTTCATCGCATCTTGCGGGCGCTTCATCTCCGAGATTAGGATGAAGAACATAAAATGACCAGCGTAGGCGAATACGGGGTTCGTGATGCTGACTTGAATGAACTATTAGTATTGCTTCTCCTATTTGCCTTACTCGCTAATATTCAACGCAGGACTAAGCACGGGATGGCCGTCAAAACAGGCGCACCAAACTCTAGCCATGGACTAGTCTATCGTTCCTAATGAGTCTTAAAGGCGACAAGTAAACTTGATCTAACTCACTGAAAGCAGACGTGAAGTCGCTTGCCACAGCGATTTGAATGTCGCCTGGGTGTATAGGAGCAGCGCCCGCACCTGCTAGCGCAACAACACCGGCGACGACGATCGAGATACCTCCTGCGATAGACAGAAATCCGAGGCTATCTAGTGTTCGTGGGAAACTCGCGAGCGCCACCGCGACGGCAAAGATACCCGCAAATGCAACCGTGCAGAGTCCTTTATTAGAGAGCACGCTCAGCGCGAGTTGACCGGCAAGTATCTGGCTTCCTGTAGCGAACACGGCGAAGATGATCGTCCCTGCGCTCAATATCTCCCTCCCGATGGGACCGAACAGGATCATTCCCGCATCTCCCATATTGTGCACTTACACCGTTAATTTGAGTGCCGTTCTGAGCTCGTACAAGGGATCACTCACCTTCCGGGTGCCGCAGCTTGAACTGTATCAGTGCCCACGCTGTATAAGTTGCAAAGGCTCCTAGAAAGACGATGACGATAACCCCGGGCACAACTCCAACAGCAGCTAGGCTACTTGGTAAGCTGAGCATCCCATTGGAAACGATCTCCGTGATCATGAGAACAGCGACGAGTGGCCAGCTCAAAGTTTTGTATTTGATATCATGACCATCCTCACTTCCGAATACATCTCCGGGTAACCCCCGCTCCGCTGACGCTTCTTCATCAAAGTCTCCGCCTCGAGATTCCCGCGTGTGTCGAATATTGGGACTACTCTCCTTCTCGTCACCGTTTCCATATGCGGACTGTCCCGGGTGGTATGTGTTACTCGACATGGTCATTCAAGATCAATTAAGCGCTCTTGCAATTCTGTGCTACTGCCAGGTTGCTTGCAAGGTGTTTTGAGGCATATCGACGAGGAAGTATGACATCGTGTCTGACTTTAGTAAGTCCTGTGTCTCGCCCACCAATCATACCGTTATCAGGACACCATGAAGAGCTCCCGAGTCAGTTGCCCGTTATGGTAAGTATTTCAGTGGAGAAACGACAAGATGGATGTCCCGCATTATCACATCGGTCTCTCCCAACCATTGACGCCGTGAACCACTACGCTTGGGCGGTACTACTCGCGAACCATAATACACTTCCGGGTCATGCAAGATCGTGAAGCTGGGCGAGAGGCCGATTTTCAATTGCGATGACTTCAAACGATATGCAGCGTCGCCAGCGAACGCCATAAATGTTGTGTAACCCTTATCATCTTTCATTCCATGCGGGGTCCAGGCCTCTGCGCGGGGAGTAGCTCCAAGACATCATGAGCTTAGTCCCGCGATACTGCAACAAAACCAGTATAAGTCTAAAGGGGCCGATATGATTGCGTCAACAGGAGCTCTTTGGCACAGATATACTTTATCCTTTAACCTGGCTCTCAGATTCGGCTACTAACAGCAACAATATGAACTTGCATGTCTTATTCAATGAATGCAGACTACATGCTGCAGGGGAAAGGCAAGAGACCTAACAGCAAGTTGGTCATTACTAATAATAGCTTCCAACGGTCGTGCGCTAAGAGAAAACAAAGAAGCATGATAGTTCAGTACAAATCATATCCCGTTTCTCCTAGTATCTCTTGGTCTCTATAAACATATCACGGTCATGTCTGCGCTGCCTTCGACTGAACGTATCAATATGATAACATCAAAGCCGGTCATCGTTATCATTCATGGGGCCTTTCTCGGTCCTCCGTGCTATAGGAAGCTCGGATGCAGTCTTACGAAGGCCGGATTCGAGGTCCATGTGCCGGAGCTACCAACGTTGAATGGTGCGCGACCGCCAACTTCCTCCCTAAATGAGGATACCAAGTTCATCCGATCATACGTCGGCGGGATCCTGGATCAAGGCCATAGTGTAATTGCCATTATGCATTCCTACGGCGGACAAGTCGGCACGAATGCTCTCGCCGGGATGGGAATCGAGTCCCGCGCCGCACGCGGTCTAAAGGGGGGCGTTTGTCATCTTATCTACATGACTGCATTTGCGCTTCCCGAGAACACATCGTCTATTGATAAAGTCACTGAGATGGGACATCGTAAGTAATCCTAGAGGTCATTCGACTGATTCGGACAACTTGCAGGGTAAAGAGGGGCTCTTCCCAGGCAGAGTCAACTCGTAGAGACTCCTCTTAGTGCCAAAACACTATATAGTATGCTCAAAGACGATTATGACTAACACGGAAGTTTTTAGTCGGCTTAATCCCCTTAGTATACGACATCGCCGAGGACATGATCACCGTTAAACGATCGCCCCGTGACCGGCTCTTAGGTCCTTAGGATAATGAACATGAGGTGGAGGAGTTTCTTGCCAACCTCAAGATCTGGAATGGCAATGCTATGTATCAGAAAATTGAGAGATGTGCGTGGAGGGAGATCCCGGTTACTTATATCTACACATCGAAGGATACGTGCGTCCCACTTGAGTATCAGGAATCTATGGTGAAGAGATTGAGGGCGGAACACGTCGATGTGAAGACGGAAACACTTGTGACCGGGCATTCGCCACAGTTCACGATGCCGAAGGAAGTCACCGATATTGTGAAGCGTGTCGCAGCATTCTAGAGTAATTGAAGTTCGCTCAGTGAAGCGTCCAGAAGATTATAACTGAGATTATTATGGGCTCGTAGGTATTAGTGATGGCACGCGCGTTATCTGCCTAGAACTACAGTAATATCATCTGTCAATGATCAAATAGAAAGCTTGCGAGCCGAAGTTCCAAATGGTATCTCAATAGAATCAACAATCGATAAGGCAGTTAAAGGTTGCATATAATGTGAGAAGTTAAGCGTCGCATATACCAGGACAAGATGATTCAGATAACCCCCCAAAACACCCGAATGACGGAGGTACAACCGCCCCTTTTCGTTCATGTTTTTCCGTAGCAGGTCTACCTGGAATGTGCCTTTGTTAAGTATTACGTCCTGTGCTCCGGGCCGCCTGCAGCTGCTGGCGATGATGCTGGAGAGAATGTAATGGGTGAGTGCCGAACTTCAAGCTCAGCGGCCTCAGTATTTGCCGTCACCACTGCAGCTGGAGGGCTCCACTGCTCATTGACAGAGGCCCAATACTGTGCGCTCTCCCTGCCAGTAGGAAATTGGGGGCTTGCAGGAGCTTCGGCCATGGGCGTGCTCATGTGTTGATGATCGTACGTGAAGGCGCTAATTTCGGACAAGTGGTTATTAGCAGTGTATTGAGACGGGGACTGTGCTTTGGAATTACGATAACTTGTATCCGGGGCCTCTGACGGCTCAGGTACGTTTTGTGAGGCCGCTCGTCGACGAGACCGGACTAAGAAATAGTAAAGGAGGAAGAGTATAAGCAATGCTCCTGCGGCGACGCCAACGCCAACACCAGCTTTCGCGCCAGTAGATAGACCCGAGGTACTTCGATCTAGAGAAGGTGTGGCAGTCGGCGTGGCAGTCGGTGTGCTTATAGAAGATGTCGCATTTGCAGGAGGCGTCGCATCACACTCGCCTATGAAGCCATCCGCGCCAGAGCTGAGGATGACTTGTTCATTTGTTCCGCAGTTTACATACTGCTGCATTGATATTTCGTTCCGTGTCTGATCAAATACCACGTAGGCGGAGCGTAGGAAGTTTAAGCCAAGAAGCGCGTGGTACTCGCCCTGAGGTAGGATTCCTACGAAACACAACGTTTCGTTGAAGTTAATGGCAAGTATTTCTGAGAACGGAACGCGAATAGTGGTGCTACCGAAGGTGAATAGGAGCTGAGAATTATTTCCTCTCTGCGCGCATGGTGCAACCGTTGCGCCCGTAGTCTCATCGTACATCGCTTGAAGATCGTTATGTATGGCTACAACAAGGCTCTCAGGGATGTAGCTGAGCGACGTGCCCGCGTCCAGCCCAACTATGAAGGTGTCGCTTGTATACGAATTGGATGTTCCGTCCGAGCTGGTAAGTCCCAGGCCCGTCATTTTAATATCGTACTGGGCATATGTATAGTCACCCTGGGGAGGTTGTATGTCATTTGGTACGAGCTTTCCAGCAAATTTCTTCGTATCGATACCACCGAAGATGACAACTCCCTGATCCTCGGCGTCCCCATTTCCCAAAGCCAGGCTGAAGGCTTTGCTGTTCGTAAATTGCTGGTCCGCTAACTGATCGATAAAATTGCGGTCGCCTCCGTTCTCGCTGGCGGCCCCGAGGCCGAGGCCCAGGATGCCACTTGGGTTGAATCGACTATCGGTGGCTACGCCAAACCTCACATTGGAGGGCCCTCTGCCGGATGACAGGCTTACCTGGTCAGTGTAGTAGGAGAAATTCGCCCAGCTGCCATCATCATAGCCAACGTAGCCATTGACTCCCGTGTCTTCGCTTGTTGATGATAGAAGTGGATCATAGAAGCCCCTAGTCTCGCATTCAATGGGCTCCCATGAACCGGAACAATTAGGGTTGACCCAGAAGTCGTTATAAGAGGTGCCTAGGAGCACCTCAACTTTCTGGTTCGGCGGGTTTCCAAGATATACTACCGGAATTGAGTCAGCATATGCCCGTCACTTGGGAATAGAAGCGCCTAACGATCAATGTAGTATCCCTGCGTAGTCGAGTTGCCCGATAAGAAGCTGTAAATGTCCTCGGATCTTCTGTCCAAACGCGGACGAAGGCGCGCAGGTGCCACACCCGCTCGAATGGGCAGCGAGAAAAACCCGGGCGTCTCATGACCAAGGACTGTCCATAATTGGATAGAAACGACAACTAGTATAAGACCGAAGTAGTGTACCGTAGCAGACGACATCGTTTCCTGTAGCGGAAGATCATTTGTCAAAGTAACATTCCGGCCACTCTGCCATTATCTAGCGGGAAGTAAAGTAAAAGAAGGAGAGGAATTCAGGAGAAAGAGAACACGAATAAGCACCCAATGCACGCAACACATAACGCGGATTTTCAACAATTAGAGCTGGTATTGGGCGGGGCGGCAAGCCCAATCAGTGCCATAGGTACCGCCAACCAGGGTGACAGTAAATAATGAAGTCCCAGCTGCAAGTCACCGGCGCAGTCCACAAGACACTATTTGATTGGTAGCCTTCTCAGTTGTTAGCTGCAAAGGCTACAGCCCCCCTGTCAGGGCTTCACATCTAAGGCTTAGGACTAGGACGCTGGTCTTTCTTTTCATGTGTGTCGACATGTTGGTGCAAGGTACGAGATGAGTTGAGGAGGCTACCTACGATCCGAATGCTACCGCAGGGACTCCAAGCTCAAACCATAATGGAGCCGACCCAGCATCGGCTTCTATTGTTTTCCTACATTGTTATAATCGAAGCCTCTATCGGAGCCCTTCGCGTCGTCTTACGGTAGAACCGCAGTGGGCGATTGAAACACAAACTTAGCTGAGTGTTCAGTAGAGGTGAAGGTCTGCGATTCACCATGTGAAATAAATACCGGGTGCAGCAATATCTGTAATAGCAACGAATCATACTATGTCAGCGGCGTTGTAGATAGCACAGAGGTGTCAGAAGATTGGTGTGTGTATAGCCTAGTGATAATGGCAGCAGAGTTACAAGCCCCGAACCCTGTCTCCGAGATTGATCGCTTTCCTTACACATCTCCTTTATCGATAGCTTCTAGTGTTTTGATAGGCCATTCTCGTGAATTAGGCGCGACAAATGCCATGCCGCTTATCGAGTTGTCAGATAGGGTGACCAGTCGACCCTCCCCCCACCCGATCAGTGGGGCCCACACCAGCCAATCAGAATACAACATTTAGCCTTATCCCACCAGTACTAGTTAAATTAGCCAACCAGTTAAGCTTTAAAAAAATCTACGCTTAAGTATAAAAAAATTTAATCGATTAATAATCGATTAAAAATTAATTAAATATAAAAAATATAATTAATAATATAATTATAATTTAAATAAAAATTAAAAATTAAAAAAAATTATTATATATAAATTAAAAAAAAAATTAATTTAATAAAAGTTTAAATAAAAAAATAAATTATTATAATAATATTTTATATTTAATCGATTATTAATCGATTAAAAATTAATTAAATATAAAAAATTATAATTAATAATTTAATTAAAATTAAAATATAAAAAATTATTATAATAATATTTTATATATAATTAATTAATATTTAAATAAATAAAAATAAATAATAAATAAAAATAATTATTATTATTATATATATAATTAATTAATATAAAATATTATTTAAATAATATATTTATTATTTAATTATTAATTAATTTTTAATCGATTATTAATCGATTAAAATAAAGAAAATTTAAAATTTTTAAAAAATAATTTATTTTAACCCTGGTCGAGACCCTGGGAATTTTTCATTACCCGACCAGTACTAGTGTTTTAGCTCTGTCGATCGGGTCCACTTTACTAGCCTAATTGGGTGGTCTGGTCGGGTGATCTTTTGGGAGACTAGTCACCTTATCAGACCCCTCCGCTTATCCTAGGCATCTCATCTCTTCAGCTACAGCCTTCATATCCTGTTATATCTCGAAGGAACTTCGGTTACGGCATAAAACAGCGTTCATTGATGCATGTTACGCACTTTATAACTGTTATTTTATTTGCCAATTTTGATAAGCTCCTTATGAATAGCGAAGATAAGGTTGCACAGCCACAGTGTAGCGATGTTAAACTATACATCAGCACTTTTAGATGGAGATCAGCTCAAGCTACAATTCTCTGCAGTCATGATGTAAGCTGCCAGTAATAAGCAACCAAGTACGCCTTCTCGCTATCCTCATATAGCCAAGTACAAATATATGAAACGCTCATGTACCTATTATCTAGATCTCTACTAAGATAACGTAATAGCTAGCTCGAGTTAAAGATCTTTAACTCGTAATCGCCGAATCTCGTTGCAAATCTGTTCCAGTTGGAACTTCGAGTCTATGCGCATCCTGTGAGCTTCCTCCAAGAAGCCCCTACTCCGTAGATGAGACTCCAAACGGGCCATTTTGGTAGCAGTTATGCAATGAGCGTATCCGTATCCTTTCATGGAGGTCGCAACCGCTTTCCGAAGCGTGTCGAGAGCTATGTCGTGCTTTTCCTCGACTACTGCAATCTCGTATAGGATCTCGTGACAGCCACTTCCGCTGATGACGCGGGCATCGGCCAATGGGTCCCTCAAAATCCCAAGAATTAGCTCTGTAGCTTCCTCGTACCGCCTGGCGTAGAAATGAATCCAAGCAATGCGGCACTGAATTGCATGGACGTGAGCGAGGATGTTTGACTGGTCTTCTGGCTGCCCTTGGACGCGCCGTCGGAGGAAGTGTTGGAGACGGTGTTGGAGCGGTAGAAGGTCGCACTCAGGGTCAAATATTTTGTGATAGATCTGGTCACTATAACTGTCTCCATAACACATCGTCAAAGGATGGGAGGCGACAGAAATATGGCCAGCCGTGTAATATTGGGCAGCTATGCCAGTGCAATGGACTAAGTTCTCGGCATTTGCCCCCTTGAACGTCTGAAGTAATATGCTTAGCGGATGACTTGTCCCAAGGATAATCTGAGACATCCGATAAGCGAAATTGAGGAAGACATCCACAAGGGAAGCCCCAAATCGGGACAGGTATGTAATAACTGTTATGACAAGATCCGCTAGCGAAGGGTGTTGTGACTTTAGCAAAGACCTGTATTGGTGGCAGCACATATCAAGCAGCAAGAAAGCTCTGCGAGGGTAACCGAGGGCGAAGAGGCTTCTTGTAGCCGCCAAGCACATAGCCCACTCAGCAAATGCGGGAGCCCAGGCCATGGCCATGGTGTTGTCCGAGATAGACGGATAGATGTTCGGGAACCTGACCGTGCTGTAATAGACCTCCGTAAAGCGCAAAGCGTCTTCGGATAATTTATAAAAGTCGGGGGGCGTCATACTTCGTATTACCGATTGAGTTCCCGAATGCTTGGAGCTAAGAGTAGAGCCGTAATGTGTTCTTGTACCGACGGACTGTTTGGACGACTGGTCTGCTTCCGAAGATATGCCCACAGGCCCGGTGGCGCCGGTGGTGCGCCCTGCTTCTAGCGGCCTAGGCTTTGGTCTATGGTACTTCGTTACACCCCATTTCCTGAAGCGTGTCTTGTACATTCTTGGGCTGAGATGGATTAGCTACAAGAATTATGTACCTCGCGTAGACGGGAGAGTCTAAACTTACGTGGCGTGAAACCCATATTCTTCTGACATGAAGCTCCCGACAGCCTCCAGTGTTCTTCCCCGGTTCAGGTACAGATCTATGATGATTGTGCGGTATCTGCCCCAATCCTTGTTCTTAGCCCAGGGAATCGAGCTCTGATTTGAAGTCATGGTAGACAACACGGCAGTGATTTGTTCAGCGACGCCAAATAATCTCCATCTGGGTTATATTCCGTGGAGAGAAATTACCACCAACCCAGTAAAGTTGAGCAATGTAGTTGAGGAATTCCAGGGGTTTACTGTAGACTAGGCCGATGACGAAGGCGGCAAGCAGTGTCAACTCTATTTTTGTCTGGTATCGGCATTAACCCCGATATAAGCTGGCGGCGAATGACAAATAATCGCCCTGCATCTTTAGGGCGTGACTGGAAAGTTGCATGTAGCTTGCTGTTCACCATGACGGAATATCACATCGGCCAAGATAGCAAGAATATGGGGTCCATGGCGTCGCGGTTTCGTAAGCTGCATTGCGTGGGCATATGAATGGGCTGTGCGAAGGCGATTACTATAACTTCACCAAATATAGGCTGCGCTCATGCATGTTAGCTGTTCCGAGCATATAATAAGAACATTAGGTAACCAACCGTGATGATTAGGTAAATGATCAGCCATGTAGTCCTAATACGGGCTCAAAATCTAGGACTTGATCTCCGTGAGATATTGGAGGGGAAACCAAACCATCAGTTACCTACTTAAATACCTAAATGGTCAGCTGTGTTGATAGTTTGAACGTATTTTCTGCAAGACCCCTTGCCAAAGAGCCCTACCCGGTAGTTGGAAGGTGGGCTAGCAGAGCGAAATCCGGGGTGGATAAGAACTATGAACACTGGTATGGGAAAGTTTGGGCGAATGAGAAGCTCGGTAATGGTCATAGTGGAGCGCTGTGGCACGTTAGTGCGGGGCGAACTGGGTTGCTTCCACTAAATCCACTAGTCTTGGCTGACCGAATAGCTTCGACGCCGACTTCGCCCTGATTTTTACTTTTACTCTGGTGCACGAAACTTGCACCGCTTCGAGTCAGCGAAACTCCAAGTCCCAGAGTCGCCAATGCCCTTTTATCTGGCGAATAACTACCCAATTTGATATAATCAATTCAATTGGCTTGGTCTATGCTTAATTGAGAGCGTCTTGAGCATTTCCCTAGTCTCTTTGCTTATTACTCGTCCGCCGGAAGCTCCTCGAAGCTCCCAGCTATGGCTGTCCAGGCTCTTCTCCGGGCCCGGGCCCCCGTGGCTCTGGGCCGGTCGATGATTGCCTCGCCAAGGCAATATGCGTATGTTTTGCTGAATACTCGCAGGTATTTAGGGGGACTGGAGCTAATATCTCATAAATAGGCGTGGCCTCAGCACCACTCCAGCTCGCCGATCCGACGATGACCTGAACAAGGTCTCGCGCCACATCACGCAGCCCAAGTCGCAGGGTGCCTCACAGGCTATGCTGTACGCCACTGGTTTAGAGAAGGAAGACATGTCGAAGGCACAGGTTGGCATCTCGTCTGTGTGGTGGGAGGGCAACCCATGCAACATGCATCTCATGGACCTGTCAACCGTCGTCAAGAAGTCCGTCGCGCGAGCTGGCCTCGTTCCCTACCGATTCAACACCATTGGTGTATCCGACGGCATATCCATGGGCACAACCGGTATGCGATACTCGCTGCAGAGCAGAGAGATTATCGCCGACAGTATCGAGACTGTCATGCAAGGCCAATGGTACGATGCCAACATATCCCTGCCCGGCTGCGACAAGAACATGCCCGGCGTCCTAATTGCCATGGGTCGCGTAAACAGACCCAGCATTATGGTATACGGAGGTACTATCAAGCCTGGCTGCACTATGGACGGCAAGACTATCGACATGGTCAGTGCCTTCCAGGCCTATGGACAGTACATCTCGGGTGAAATCAATGAAGAGCAACGATTCGACATTATTCGACACGCTTGCAATGGAAGCGGCGCATGTGGTGGCATGTACACGGCCAACACGATGGCTTCGGCCGCCGAGACGCTGGGCATGACCCTCCCCGGAAGCAGCAGCAGCCCCGCCGAATCAAAGGCCAAGATCGAAGAGTGTGAGAATATTGGTGAGGCTATTAAGACCACAATGAGGGAGGATATCAGACCAAGAGATATTATGACGAGAGAAGCTTTCGAGGAGGCCATGGTCGTGGTCAACATCCTCGGAGGCAGCACTAACGCCGTCCTGCACCTCATCGCCATCGCTGATTCGGTAGGCATTAAGCTGACCGTTGATGATTTCCAAGCCGTCTCGGACCGCACCCCCTTCCTAGCCGATCTGAAGCCATCGGGCAAGTACGTCTTCGAGGACCTGTACAGGATAGGTGGCACACCATCATTACTGAAATTCCTCATCGGCGAGGGCATCATCTCTGGTAACGGCATGACAGTGACCGGCAAGACTATGAAGCAGAACGTGGAATCATGGCCATCATTTCCCAAGGACCAGGCCGTCATCCGACCATTCTCGAACCCCATCAAGCCCACCGGCCACATCCAGATCTTGCGCGGTACACTTGCGCCTGGCGGTTCCGTAGGCAAAATCACTGGCAAGGAGGGGCTCGTATTCACCGGCAAGGCCAAGTGTTACGACCAGGAGAATGACTTCATCGAGGCTCTCGAACGAGGCGAGATCAAGAAGGGCGAGAAGACAGTCGTCATCATCCGATACGAAGGACCCAAGGGCGGTCCCGGCATGCCCGAGATGTTGAAGCCTTCGTCTGCCATCATGGGCGCCGGTCTCGGCAATGACGTCGCACTCCTCACTGACGGACGTTTCTCTGGTGGTAGCCACGGTTTCCTGATCGGACACATCGTGCCTGAGGCCGCGGAGGGCGGTCCTATCGGCCTTGTCCGGGACGGTGATATCGTCACCGTCGACGCCGAGAAGCGCGTGATTGATTGCAACGTGAGCGAAGAGGAGATGGAGAAGCGAAGGCGCGAGTGGACGCCGCCGCCGCCGAGGTACTCGCAAGGTACTCTCACGAAGTATGCGAGGTTAGTCAGTGATGCGAGCCAGGGATGTGTGACAACACATCCTCCGAAATAGGGGCGGTGGAATAAAAATGGTAAAACAAATGTTAAAAATAGAAAGAACGAGCGGAGCATGGAAGGGACGCAATGATACCAGACGTAAAGCAGCAAAACCGTATGCTCAACTGGGTTATACGTCGAAATGATTGGAGATCGGCCGTCTCCTATATGTAAATACTTACGTCGGCCGCCGAGGCTGCTATGAACCCGGACGATGAAAAAGGGTCGCAATATTGTTCCTTGATCTTGGGACTTGGGTAGGTAGAATAAAACGACTGCTTTTGTTCATACTCCACATCACACCGAGGGAAGCAATTCTACGAAATGCGGAAGCAAAGTTTAAAGCTTGCTCAAATAGTGTCTTGAGCATCGAGCTAACAACATAGCTTTATCCATTAGCCAACCTCTATGGAGGCTGGCGATTGTTAAGACATCTTCGATGCTACGCTTTTCGTTCTCAAAATTAACTGCTCTGGTCTTCTTTCACGCTGCAATTACCCCATTTTCCACATGCGACAATAATGCTACACGACGCCAAAACCTAATGATGCCAGCCAACCGATAATTCTGGACCCAAAATAAGAACAAGTTAATAAGCCACAACTTTTCATCTATAGCCGCAAAGAAACAAGAAAGAGGAAAGGCATAGACCTAAAAATTCATCGCAATCATGATCGCTTCCCTTTTTTGTTGTTCCAAGCTTCGACAAACGCGGCCTTATCTTTGAGCGTCAGCCCTACGCGTTTATTCCTCGCCAATCTGGCTAGCGAATCACCGACGTGGTCTAACAGCCGCTTTTCTTCAGGCGTGAGATGTTCTTCGCCATCACTTCCTTCCCACACTTCCGGCTCCGAATCCGACTGTTCCTCCTCTTTTTCAGTAAGAGTGGTGTTGGAAACGCCCTCGGCGAGGCGCACTCGGATATAGTGCGTCGGCCGACCGAGCAGGTTCCACAGGAACGACGCCCAGGCGCCAGGGACAGGGGTCGTGATGTCGGGCGCCGTGTAGCGCAGGCTGACGGGGAAGATGTTGGCGTCGGCGGGCGTCGCCAGCAGCGAGGGAGACAAGGGGAGGATGCCCTTGCCGTTCGTCGTCGTCATCTCCGGGAACACGGCGATGACGCGGTGTGGGTTCGCCTCGACGAGGGCGCGCAGGTCGGTCAGCCCCGTCGTCCGCGGGACGGTGGTGGTCGGCGGCGCGAGGGCAAGGGCCATGGCGCGGAACAGGGACACGCGCTGGACCTTGCGGGTGCCCGTGTACGAGACGACGAAGATGGGGTCGAAGATGGTAGCTAGGTAGACGGCGTCGACGGGGCTCGTGAACTGCGCCGCGATGACGGCGCGCTCGCGGGGGAAGCGGGACGGGGGCTGCTGCGAGAGCGAGCCGCGCTTCACGCCGTCGAGCTGCAGGTCGATCCACCAGATGCCGGGGATCGCGAGGAGCGTCCATAGCAGGAGCTTGCGCATGATGGCTGGTAGTGGGAGGTAGTCGAGGACGAGGAAGTAGGCGGTGCAGTAGAGGATGAATATCGGGAGTCGAAGAATGAAGATCCACGCGCCGAGAATCTTAGACATTAGCGATCTTGGCGTTGTCGTTGGGAGGAAGGGCGATATGCCCGAGCCTGAAAGTCGTGGATGTGCATGTCAGTCGAGTCGTGTGCTCTCAGCTATGGTCTTTCGACCATGAGGTGGGATATGAGAGTGAGAAGAGACAGCTCGCTTACCCTTGTCTCGAAACTGGCTATACTTCTCCATGGTCTAACAACAGCTTAAAGTTGGCGGCGTTATCGGGCTCAATTCTGTCGAGTTGTGCTTCGATAAGTACCGAGCAGGAAAGAAGCGCAAGTTGGATAGAGTCGAGCGTGGGATGGCGATGGCGGTGGCAAGAGGGGTTCGTTGCCCAACGAGATACCAAAAGAAAATATCGTCCAATTCGGAGAGAGCAATGTTAGTCCAGCAAGTTTTTTCTGGCAAAATTGGGGGAGCTTTTCTCCAATACTCAATGTCAACCAATGCGGAGAAGTCCTAATAAAGCGTAAGGTATGAATATGGAAACAGCTTCAACTGGCTACGTGGAGCTCAAGAGAATGGTGGGCACGCATTTCATCATTCCCACCTGCGCAAGCGCATAAGCAGTCCAGTTTGGCATGTGAAGACAGCTCTGAAGCTTGGGCCACGCTAAATTCAGCGGCATCGCTAAGGGTCTAACTGTGAGCACTCTTAGTGGTCGAGCTGGCGATCCACTTTTGAGCGCGCATACTATGCCTATTTGGATCGTTGCCCGATCAACAGTCCCACGATGCCCAGTGTAAGCAAAGACACTGTAGTTCCAAGCAATCCACAACTTAGCGGCCCCATCAGCGTCAATAGCCCACCGATAACCCTCCGCAGCGTATTTGTCCCGCGTCCAGGCGTGTTAAACACCAGCTATCCTGGCCTACTAAATCATTGCCAATCTATGCTACAAACTTACCTATCAAATATATCCGCCCGTCCTACCTCCAACACTGAGACCTACTGGGTCGCATCTACACCTTTCTCGACTCCCAGATTTCTGCCTCTTATAACGGGTGCTCGTCGCCCCCAATATTTTGTCTTCTACCGTCTCATCACTGTCATTACCCCGGCGTCAGTACAGACATGGAGGAGAATATGGTATGCGATTCACTCACTGTACACGCGCAGGATCATGTCCTAACATCATGGTTTACAGTCTCGTCCTACCGGTCTCAAACAGCCTACGACGAAGATACCCGCGCTCTCCTCGTCTACCCAGGGCGGCGGTCTTCACGAAATAACCGACTCTCAACATAATGCACGCGCCCAATTCTCAGCCGCGGGATTTACAGGCGGACTAAAGCGCAATGCTCCGACATCAGGTGGGATGACTCGTTATCCCTTCGAAGGCGACAGCAGCTTACAGCAATACTGTAGGAATAGGCCCGGATCCAAAACGGAAACCACCCGCATCGAGCATGTATCAATCGAGCAAAATCGCCGGTACCACAATACACAATACGAAGGCTTCTAAAGGAGTCTCGCTTCTAGATCTGGTATGTGACAAAATCCTAAGATATACGATCTGTTCGGTTCGAGTGCCCCGACGCGCAACCGAAGGTGTCGTGTCATGTTCCAACATTCAAACATACAGCCGAACTATGTGCGCCCCCGACACTCAAGACGCGTCGAATGCATATGCGATAAGATGATTTCACCCATTATAGAACTACTTTATTCAAGGCATGGTTGTTTGGTATACTAACGTTAGGTAGAATCGGGCTCCCAGCGCCAACAAAATTGGATTCAGCCAGCTTTCCAACAATAGCTACTCTTCTAATAGTAAATATGGCAGCAGCATTGGCTCTGGTCGACCACCATCACGATCACATGCGAGATCCCAATCGGCCACTAGACCTATTCGACCCGCCACTTCGATGGGTACAAGGGACGATGGGCGAAGCAGCAATGGTACAGTACCCCAACAACCCGAGCTCTCTGCACTTTTGGCCCGGAACGTTCCTGCAGGGCCTTATAGGATAAACCGCAAGACTTTACGGAAGCACAAATCTACGCAAGCGCTAGCAAATCTCAAGTCGAGTGGTCCGTCAGTGGATAGACAGAGAGAAGTCTCTTTGACCACAAGCTTCAGCCAATTATCACTAGACGCGAATGATGAACAGGAGCGAGGAAATCAAGCGAGTTCCAAGCTCGATGCGAATACTGCATCATTCAATATGCCTCCACCCCCAACGACTCCACGTAAAGGTGGAAATCGCCCATCACATGTGCCGAGATATGTCAACGAAGAAGCTCAAGATGGCCAAGTGGCACTGACAGGCATGCAGCTAGTTGACAGTATTGAACTCGGGATCAAATCTATGACGCCGGCACATACACCCGCCCATTCGCCATCAAAGCGATCATATTTGACTAGACATTCTAACGTAGAAAATTTTCTAGTCAACGAAGTGAACGATATCGATGAGAAAGTGGCCAAAATGGGAAGCGAAGTCGAAAGGCTAAGAGACTTCATGGAGTCCACCGAGAAAATGAGCACCACTGTGAAGGAGGAGCTTGAGTCTTCAAAAAAGAGGGGTGAGTATCGCATATTAAGCCGAAGCAGGGTCCTTCGGTCAATAGCACTAACTTCATATAGTGATCTCTCTGGAAGATGAAAAGCTTGAATTACAAGCCGAAAGAGGGCGTCTTAAAGATCAACTCCAAGATGCTGAACGCCAAGCCCGCAGCCTCCGGTACGATGTAGAAGAACTACAGAGGCAGCACGAGCGGCGGCAAAAGATTCTAGAAGAGGATCACAGAAGAGAACTGGAACTGATAACGGAGGAATTCAAGAGAGAGATGGATAAA
The DNA here is from genome assembly GCA_022578765.1 of Xylaria sp. FL0933. Lineage (NCBI taxonomy): Eukaryota > Fungi > Ascomycota > Sordariomycetes > Xylariales > Xylariaceae > Xylaria > Xylaria sp. FL0933. The sequence continues at coordinate 959,846 of MU389722.1, read as the reverse complement.
AACGAAAAGCTCCAGCGGGAATTCGAAAGCAAATGCGGAGCCGAAGCCGAGGCTCGATTGGAGAACCTATCACAGGACAACAAGGAGTTGCGAAGTACGCTCGAGAGACAAAAGCGCGACCATGAGCACGAAATACGGCTGCTTCACGAGGCTATCCAGCGACGCGATGCTGACGTGAGAAGACTCGAGGATGAGCTGCGGAAAGCAAACAATGAGCGTTTTGAGCTTCAGACTCTTATAAGGGGAAACAACGAAACCATCGAGCGACTGAGAAAGAGAGCCGAAGACGCTGAAGAGCGGCTTTCCAAAGACAAAGGGCACCTCGGCGGACAGATTAGCTTGTTGAGCTCTACTCTCGATCTTAAATCCGAACGTATTCAAACGCTGGAAGAAAACGCCAAGAAGCTGCAGGCAGAATGCGAGGCGGAAATTGATAATATCAAATCAGCCGCCGAAAACAGGATTGCCGAAGAGACAGCCTCGTTGAGAGAAAGGTTAATTAAAGAGGAAGAGAGACGGCATAAGCTGTTCGAGCAAGTTCAAGAACTTAAAGGCAACATCCGCGTCATGTGCCGTATCAAGCCACCATCAGATCCCGCCAAAGATGCCCTCATACCGTTTGAGCCGCAGTGGAACGATATAGATGAGGACAAGATTGACGGACTCACCATCCCCACATTCAGAGAAGATCCGACGAATCCCGGCAAGATGGTACCTGCAAAGCCACGAGACTTCAACTTCGAACGAGTCTTCGATGAGAAGTGCAACAACGGTGACGTCTTTGACGAGATTAGTCAGCTCGTTCAATCCGTCATGGATGGGAAGAAAGTGTGCATCTTTTGCTATGGCCAGACCGGATCGGGTAAAACCTTTACCATGAGCAAACGACAGGGAGACGGGGACGATGGCGTTATTCCCAGGACCCAGGGCATGATCTTCAGTGAGATGGAGAGGCTGAAGACGCTAGGCTGGGAGTACACAGTGGAAGGTAGCTACCTAGAAGTTTACCAGGATAAACTCTACGACTTGCTTGCGTCACGGCATTCCAAGCCCGAGCCATTAACCGTGGATCCCATCGGCGACGAGCTGAAGATCAAGGGACATGATTTCACGCTGCTCAACGACGCTCGAGACCTCGACGAGATGATCAGGGTAGCGGACAATAATCGCCACACCGCAGCCACGGTCAAGAACGACCGGTCGTCGCGTTCGCATTCGATCCTTGTGCTCAAGATCAACGGCATAAAGAGGGATGAGAGCGGCGAGGTTATCAAGACGCGAAAGGGCACGCTGAACTTGATTGACTTGGCGGGCTCCGAGAAACCCGACAAGAACGGCCCCGAGCAGGTGTACAAGGAAGGCGTTGAGATCAATAGCTCCCTCAGCTACCTCCGCACCGTGCTGTCGAGTCTAGGCCAGGGCAAAACCGAGGGTGTTGATTTCCGATCGTACACGCTTACGCAGCTGCTTCGTCCGTCGCTTGGGAAGGGCTGCAGGACGCTCATGTTTGTCATGGTTAGTCCGTTGAAGGAGAATGAGAATGAGACGATTCGTAGTCTTGAGTTTGCGCGGGATGTAAGTGGCCAATATATGATTTCTCTGGTGAACAGGAATTCGAATCAGTATACTGACATATGACACAGGCTCAAAAAGTCAAGATGGGTGGTAATGGGGCTGCCAAGTCCAGGAAATAAAGGCGTGCTCGTCAAGTTCAAAAGTGAAAAAAGAAAGAAAGAAAGTATTCCTCAAGCATGTATATACCCTGTCGAAATAGTTTGGACGCCTGGAAGGAGTACGGGAGTTCGTTAGCAGGCAATTGTGATGAAGTGTCCAAGTTAGTTATTTGTTGGTTTAGAGAGCGGTACTCGCATGCATGCCTGCCGCTGACCTGTTGGAGTTATCGTCATGATTCGGTGGGGGGAGAAGGATAAGTATTCGTGGTATCAAGGCAAATACAACAGGCTTCTGGCGTTCTCTGCGTGTATAAAGAAGATTGGGCTTGCTTTGCGGATATCTCTGGCAAATTCGGTATAGCATCAGGTGCCATAGCCCTTATTGTGGAATGGAGTGAATGTACATGAAGCTTGACTTCCTCTCTCTCTTCATCTTTTTCCGGTGGGCCAGATAATTCTCTGGACGAAACGAGTGTAGAGACGAGGAAGAGGCATGATGTTCTAGTTAAGTTAAGTTATACCGTTTCTAGAACTGCATGATGTATTACCATTATGCTAGAGCATCCGTCGCCAACTGTGTCTGCAGAATTTCGTCCGTCGCCTCTGATGTATAGCTTAGCGAGAATGTCTAGTCCTCTTTATTCCCATTGTTTTTGCCGGCCTTGCCAGTTCTCCCCTGACATGCGCCTTGCGCACACAGCTGTTATACTCCTGCTCCAATAATCCGTCAAGGATTCTCCCAAACATCTTCCCCTAAGCCTTCTCACAGTTTATATACCAGCCCCTCACTGGGCAGTACCTCCCCTTTCGCAAGCCTCTCCCACCCTTTAATCACATCCTCCATACCTTCTCCCCAAACCATCCTCAACCCCTTGATCCCATCCCTCCGGAACCCCTCGTACGACCGCGCCTCCTCATCCCAGTACGCCGCCTCGCCCACGCGCGCAATCGCCCGCCGCCGCATGTCACCGGCATTCACTCTCACCGCCTTGTAGGGCGGCGTCTGCGCCATCCCGGCGAGCGCCACGCCCACGGTCGACGGCTCCAATATCGCGGACCCGACGCCCACGAAGAGAAGACGGTTGGAGTCAGCAAGATGCGTCGCGAGCGCCGCGGCCCAGCGGTGCGCAACGCCTGCGCGGCCGCCGAAGTCGAAAAGTACGATTTTCTTCTCCCTTTCGCCAACAATACTCGTAGGCTCCGCACTCGTAAGAACAACCTCATCGTAAATCCCCGTGCCCTCCACGAACGCCCGCGACGCCTCGCTCGTGACGCCCACGATACGGCGCGGGCGAGCGCCTTCTTTCCCGTCACGCTCACGGAGTAATGCGGCGAAGATAGCAGCGGCCTTGGACCCCGGCGCGAAGATCAGCACGGTGGCATCGGCCAAATCAGCATCTTCCGCGCTCCAAGCATTCGCATCGTCGCCATCATCGGGTCCCAGTCCAGGCGCCACGACGCGCGCCTTGTCGCCGCTGAAGACGAAGTCCGCCATCAGAAACGCCGTGGCGTGCATCACGCGCAGCACGGCGTCGTGCGCGACGCCGGGGGAGCGGGCCGCGATCTCGGCCGCGGGCCCATCTTTATCTTTATCTGGCAGCGAGAGGAAATACCGGTTATAGATAGGCAGGACGTGAGCTCTGTGCTTGCTCGTCACGACGAACTGGTCCGTCTGAGTCGGATGCAGGGAGACTTCTAGATCCTCGGGGAGCGTGCCCAGGGGCACGTAACCCCATGCGTGACTGCCTGCTGGTATCGAGGGGACCGTGGAGGCGAGGACCTCGGCGTAGCCCCAGGCGCTTATGCGTCCGTATTTGGCGCTGTCGTTGTATGGTGGCGGGGTGCTTGGTGGAAGTGGGTGGACGTCCCACCAGTGGAGGAGGTCGCCGAGGGCGGCGTAGGTGAAGTTGTTTATGGTCAGGCTGAGCACGGTTGTCCGCAGGCGGAGGGAGGAGGGTGGTAAAGGGGGGTAGGGCAGGGCGTTGGGGAGGGAGACCAGGGCTTGTTGGAAGTAGTTCTTTTTGTCTAGGATTTGGACGGTGGGGATTTCGTCGGCCATGGCGATGATGGTGAATTGGGGTGAGTTGTGATGAGTAATGGGTAGTGGTGAGTAAGTGAGTGAGTGAATGAGTAAGATGAGAGTGTGAGATTTATAGGTGTGTGTGATGAGGGTTACTTATAAAGTGAAGTGCTACAATGTGGAGCCATGTCGCACGCTCCATAGTAATGAGCTTCGCGTTCGCTTTTTCGTGCTATATTCATGGATGGTCTCGTCAGGATGTTAATTGTAGTCCTATGTTTGTTATCAGGTAAGCACTTGTGTAACTAAGTGGTGCAGCACAGACGAGAGGAAGTAACGATATACATAAGCAATGCGAAGTTCGTCCCCACCGTTCCCGATGAACGGGTCCACGCAGCGGAGACAAGTCGGTGAGCTAGAAGCGGTGCAATGGGTTAGCCCGACCACCGCTTACCAACTTTCGCATTCGGATCCAGCCGATCGAGGAGGATAGTCATCCGGCGAAGAGTAGACTTGGACAAACACTTCTTCGGCCGAATGACCAGTGTCATTGGCCATGATGCCTTCTTTCATAGGCATACATCAACAGCATCAACCACAACAACGAATGCGAATTCGGCTCCTTGGCTCGTCCCGAGGCATGATTGACCTATAGCCCGAGGTGTAAGTCCGGTTCGACGCGGAGGTTGTTGGAGATCAGTTCCGCTTCTTGCAGATATAGGGGTAAGACTGTTAATAACTAGACTACTACCGGTAACATTGATTCCTCACTCACTGCTCGCCAAGCATAGCGCGGCACGACGTGAATCGCGACGTAAATAGCGAAGCTTCTCGGCCTCGCCTACTAACTTATACGCACGGTCGTCGAGCGAAGATTCGAATTGAGCAAATATCTACCTCGATGATGTGAAGTTCAAAGAAGGGTCGATCTATCATCAAACGCTGTCTAAACGAACAATATGGGAGACAGTGATCCCGATAAATTCTTTCTCCCAGGAACACAGCTAGAAAGGAGCACTGGGCCATACACTGCTCATCGCAAACCTCAACCTCCCACTGTCCCCGTCGACACCGGCATATCCGGAAACGCAACAAGCTTCGTAGGCACAGGCAAATCTACATCGCACCCCGGAGCAAGCTCCCCAACAAGCACAGATAAATTCGCAATCAGCGTACCAGTACCATTCCCAGGCGCAGGCCAGGGATCAACCGCATTCGCCGCCAGTATCGTCTGCGCGAGGAACAGCGTGGCCGTCGGCACCCACTTCACGTAGTCCCAGTGCACGGGGTACAGCGGGACGAGGGTGCCGACGCAGATGATGTCGCCGTTGTTGCAGATGATGAGCGTCTGGTTCGTCGGGTACCCCTTTACGCGCCCGCCGTCCTGCAGCGTCTGCGTGTCGCCGAAGGTCACGACGCCCGCGATGCGCGACCGCACGGTGTCTGCGAGACCCTCGATTGCGCGGTGGACTATTGCTGCGCCTTGACTGCGGGTGGGAGAGTGGTTTCAGTGAGTAAGTCCCTGGTGGGAGTTTGACTACTGTGGTGGCTTTGTTTGCGTTGACGATGGCTTGTGCGCTTGGGTTACAGACGCGAAAGGGGGTGAGCGAAAATTGCTTAGGCTTACTCACCTATAACCCGATACCACGATCTTGGAGTGTGGACAGGCAGCTGCCGTGGTTATGATAGCTTGCACTACACGCCAACATCAATCAGTCACTTATAACCTCGGTCCCATCCGGACTACCATAATCAACAGCGTCGAATTCTCAATATGATAAACCCAGGTCCGACCAAGTCAGGCGAGGAGGGGCTAGCTAGCTTACTATCATATATCCCCCAAGGCGGCGCGCCGCCAGGGTAATAGTTCCCATCGATAAGGCCGTAATAATCCACGCCCTGCGTCGCGACGTTCGTCACGCCGAACACGGACTTGAGCCCGTCCGACAGCGTCGGGCCGATGGTCGTCCCCAGGTTCCCGGGCTCGAAGGTCGCCTTGGCGAAGACGAAGATGACGGGTCGGCAGCCGTACTGCTGCAGCTCCGACGACCACCAGTAGACGGACCAGGTCTGTTAACCCGACATGGCACGCTCTGGAGTTAGTAATTATTCTTTTACAGTGAGGTAAGAGAATAGCAAAAATCGAAAGATGAAAAGGGGCTATGTGATTTTGTAGTAGGATGAATAGGGGTAGAAATTTCCCATTACGTAACTTGTGCTCCCCTCCCGATACAGCGTCGAAAGGGGTTGTGAATGCGAGACTCTAGCGAATTGACTGACTGACCTGACGCGGCGCCACACCGAAGGGCCACGGGGCTGAGATGGCCGGGTTTCCGAGGTACAGGAGGAGAAACGGCAGGACGAGGGACTTCATCTTGGCTGGCGTCTACCTTCCACTATCCTGTCCTTTCCTGAGAAGAGAGTCGAGGATCCTTCCCTTCCTTGATCGACGGGGAGCAAAGGTGCAAGATGCCTGATGGGGAAGATCGAAGATCGAGGATTAACTGGGATGGGCGGACTCTACTGCCCTGCAATACACTGAATGGGATCGGATTGCCGGGGAGGGAGGTTGGTGGCGGACGGAGGATGCCAACGCCGCTGTGCTTGGCCTACGTCGTTTGAATATGATTTTATATTCTATTCTCTGCCGTATTTTCTCGGCTGTTCAACGACTAACATAAATACTTCGATCCTGACCCCCGAAGACCTCGGACCAAGTCATTTCGGTGGCAGTACGAGTTTCCCTAGCCGTATCGATCTCAGACAGGTCCAGATTCCAGAGACTGAAAGATTGAAGTCAAGATCGTCAGGGCCCGCGGTAAACATTCTCGAAGATCTTCGGCGGTTGGCGCTTGCCTCTGTAGGAGTATGGTATGGTACAATAACGATATACAATGGTGATAGGGATATGGGATGTGGATGTGGTTCGGGATCTTCCCGAGTCCATTCATAAAGCACCCAAAGAGCAGGAAACGATCGTCATCGTGCAGTATCAGGCATACGCAGCATTCTCGCGAGTCTATATTAAGACACGAAAATCGGCGAAGGGGGATGTGGGAAGTTTCTTGGGCAGTTTGTAGGATTGTGCTTTTCTCCCTTTTTCGGCCACGGTATCAGCACCGTGTGTCACGATGAAAGCTATCAATATCAAATAAACCATTTAATCAATTGATGTGGACGTAATATAGTACGCTAGGTATACAAATACCAGGCGCGCGTTATCCGGCTATAAAGGCTGCATATGGCATGTAGTCTCCTCGCTTGCTCGTCCCTTTCTCCCTTTGCCGCTTGTTACCTGGGCTCGCTAGGGTATCACTATCTTACATTAGAATAACAAGAAATAATGATCTCGCATCGCTAATTCACTAGGTGCATTTATTATAACGAGACGTGGTCCTCTGCGGGTTCTGCATGCGAGTTATACTTTTGCACCCATCTCCAGTCCTTTGTCAAGCGGTGCGTGGATAACTCTGGATAAATAGGTTGTCCCCCCATATATCTTACAAGCAAGTCATATCTTCCGCATGAAAACCCTGGGCATCGGCATATCCCTGGAGTAGAGTCAGCATCTCGTCTCTTTGGGTTGTATAGTGGTTTTTCATGCTCCCACGCGCAAACCTTGCGTGCTCTTACACAATACAGAACCGTGTATAGAGAGTATTGTAGACATGCCTAACCCAAGCGAGATGCTCGGAAAGGCGGGACGCCAAGACCGGTCAACGACTTCACTCCTAACATTAAGTCGCGGAAGCGTATGGTAAGTGCCATGTACCTATAGACGGCGTTTTATATCTATGCCGATGTGTGGTATGAATGTAGCTTCACTCGGGAGTCTATTTGCTACTCGCGGTTAAAGGAACATGTTTCTATCGGTATGTTGCGATATACATCTTGAATCGCGTGTGTAAAACTTTAAGGATACTGTTAGATTGCTTACTATCTAATGCTATTCCGCCACGCCGTACAATCCATACGCTGTCCCTTGTTCCACGTTGGCGCTTATACTACCTTTCCCAACTTTAACACATAGTATCTTTCTCATCACTGTCCTTCTCTTGCATGCGCCGTCCACACGCTGGACGAGAATAATAACCTCCTCTTTACTACAATGTATGCCATCATCAAAACTCCCATAATATGCCGAACCAATGTTGAGGACCCTATAAGATCCTAGGAAATATCATAATACAAGAATGCAAGCCGCCTACCACACCCCATATTCCATAAGCGCCAGGTTGTAGGGTAGAAAGAAATGTGAAGCCAAGGGGATCGGAGAAACCAACAAAGGGAAGGGGTCTTTATCTTCGAAGCCATCGAGTCTTCGAGATCTGGCAGTGACGAGCAGACGTAGATTTTGTTGTGGTACTTTTGTCCTCGTCTGCGCAAAGCTGCTCTCATATAGTAGGTAAATTTAACGTAGATGCTTTGGTGCTTCAAATTCAAAAATAGAAAATGGTGTATATACAGAGAAGTGAAGGGGAAAATAACAATGGTCTCGGGTGATAAACCGTCGAGCACATATTCAAACTCGCGTGGTTAAGGTAGATTGCTAAAATCCAGTTCGGGCTGCATTTGTCGCAACGACATCGAATTCATGGTCACGTCCCCCGAATTCGCTCGTTGTAATGCATGAAAATCGCCCACTGTCCTGGGAATTTGGGTGTGCTGATGTGGATGTTGATGCTGATGCTGGTGCTGATGTATTATGAAACTGTTGTTCCGTTGGGGTGGTGTTCGCTGCACAATATTGTTCATCATGTTGTGAGCTGGTTGATTATATGGTTGGTTCTGTGGATGGCCCACATTAACGTAGTTTTGCGCTTGATTCAGACCATTCGCAAGGTTGTTATGCATATCAACTGACATGTGATTATTTAAATGATGATTCTGGTTGACGTTTTGTGGTACTATGCCATGGAGCGAATGTTGATGATGCGGTTGCTGTGTACTCATTGTCCCTGCTTGGCTAAGAGAAGATGGCTGTGTCTGACCAATAGGGCTCATGAGCATGTCGGGCATCGCATTGAAATCGTTGCTGGGCGCATATTCCGTGCCGGGGGACATGACTCCAGGAGAACTACCAATTGGAAATGGTGATTTCAAATCAGATCCACCATGAGAACTGCTTGAGTCGACTGCAGGAATATCCTGCAGATGTGGTACTGTGTTTGATGTGTAGGGCTCGGTTTTGAAATCTGTCAACATTGGTGGCTGAGCCATTCCGGCATTGCCGAATCCATCAAATATATCGATGTTAGGAAGGCAAGCATTCTCTGGAGCTCGCTGGAGCATTGGGTTCGCTAGACGAGGCAGTACATCATGGACTTTATCCAAAAGGAGCGGGAGGAAGTGGTGGTCACCGTTACGGAGGCTCGATAATATCTGGAGTAAAGAGTTGAGGTGTTCGCGAGGGCCCATAGTGAAGGGATCACTGGAGGCAGGCTGCATAGCAAGCACGTCGATAAGAGCACATGCGATATCCAGCAACTTAGCAACCAGCGGTACGCCTAGTAGCTCGGTACTCTGTGTTTGGAATTGAGACGTCATCGATATTAATTCGCGCGACATATCAATTTGATAGTGTAATTGTTCTTGGCCATTCTGGGGAACGCAACCATGCTGCATGTTCAGTTGCCAAACAGCGGGCTTCAGCCATTGTTGAATTAACCGCTGGTCGATCTCTCGTCCATTCATCAACGAACCGTGCATCTCGGAGAATTGTTTTCGCAGGACACCGAGATAGGATGACGAACATTCGCCTCGCGTTTTGTTCCAGAGAGTGATGAAAGTGTCGTCGAATGGTCGGAAAAGACTGACCAACGACAGATAGCTGCTTAATTGATGGGCTAATGGATCAGACGGGTCGTCGCTTATGGATGGGAGGTTGATTGAAGCTTGTAGAGTCAGAGGTCGGCCACGCTGCAAAGCATACGCCCTTCGTCAAGGTCAGCTTTTCCGTTTACAACTACTTTGCTTTCGAGGAACTTACCTTTCCGTCACGAATAACAGCCAGTACAGGCGGCGTCGACGGGATGACTCGATATTGTCGAATTGTACGTAAGATTCTTCCTTTGTCATTCCACACATGTGGGCTAATGTCGTAGCCTCACGGAGGTAGAACCAAGCCTTTTCGTGCATCTCGAGAGCGTAGTGTGAACAGAACAGGAAGTAACTCGTGCACAGGGTGTTTAATGTGGGTGATTCCAGATAATCGATCCCTCTGCGCACGCGAATGGCCTCTTCCATCAACAGTGTTCCTGAAACGATGTGGGCGCCAGGCATGTGTTCGAGCATTGGATCTCCGGTAGGAAGGCTCATGCCTGGTTGAAACATCATATAGGCAGAGAGCGATGTAAGCAGGCAATACGTATCGGGGTTCTGGTCGATAAACATGCATTGTTGTTCGAGACGCTGGCGGTTAAGAATAGGCATAATCGAGTACATGTTGGCGAAAAAGAACTCGAGAGCCTCTTTGACCATTTCGGGTGCCAGGAGGCCCGGCGTGGGAGCCAGCGAAGGGGAGATGCCTTGCGGGCTGCCCAAGCCGTTTAACCGGCTCTGCACCTTGGCTGAAAGACTCGTCTGTCGCTGTGTCTCGCGCAATTCGCTAATGACCTTGGCCCTCGAGCCCTTCGGACCCTTCTTCTGGGGGATGGCATTGTAAGTGCATGTCAACTGGGCAGACGAACAGTTGCGGCATGGATTGATGCCATCGCACTTGACCTTGCGACGGTGGCAGGCGTCGCAGGCCCTCTTCACGGCGGCCGACATGTGTAGGATCCGGTCGGTTGATGTCGTTCCAAGCAAGAGTCGAGGCGGACGCCGACGATAAGGTGCACAAGTCAAAATCGGGCGACGGCGACGAGGTGGTTAACAAAGCTTTCCAATCCAAACGGCGTATCGATAGCTGGGCCCGAGCGATAGACGAAGAGATGCGTAGCGATAAATGTTCAAGCGAGGCAGCTGGGTAGCGTGTGTTCTTAATCGGCCCGTCAGTGAGGGAAATGCGGAGGGATGCTGCTGGGCATTGGAAAACGTGGGGAATGGCGACCGGGGGAACTGCAGTGCAGACGATGCGACCGGGATGCGAGGTCGAATTCGATGGCGAGCAAAGAGCGTGTTGTTAAAATAAAAAGCCAACGAAGATGTGGTTGATGATTCTCAGGTAGGGACTGGATGGCTCGCGGATCTCGACAGCAGCAGCAGCAGCAACAACGACACCAATCTACAACGACAGGGTGAGATCAGGAGACAAGAAGCAGGTTGTGGGATAAATGGAAGAGACGGGAAACAAGATTGGAAAAGGTACGGTAAAAAAGATGGGGAAAGGTGAAGGAGGGAGGGCGGGTCCACCTCTACTTCTTTTTGGGGACTCGCTCGGAAGTCTGTGTAGAAGGGGTGGAAGGGTGGAAGAGTGGGAAAGGGTGGGAAGATGCGGGCCTGGCACTGGAGGAAGGACATGCAATAAACATGGATGGAAATGAAGGGGGCTTGAAGGCGCTGCTGGGCCACCAACCAGGCGGTGGCCTGCCTGCAAGTGGCCCTAGTGCCTGTGGGTTGGCCTGACGGGGCGCTATGTAGCAGTACGTCGCCGCCCGCAAGCCCTCGCGGAGCATGCAGGCGGGCGCATTACCAGCCCTGTGGTAGCGATGTAGCGATACGCGACGCAGAATATTAGCTAGGGAGTCTCAGACGCACTGTATGCAAGGTACCCCGATATTCTGCTCAGATACTTGGGAGACTTGCGAAGGAATCGGGCGGGCTAGCCAAAGATAGTTAGGCGAGCGACAAAGAGTCAAGCCAGGACGGCCCAGGCAAATAGAATCAACGCCTTGCGACAAGCGATGAATAATAATAATACTAGCAGCCCCCAGACTCATACACGACTTACGCTATCCACTGCAAGGACTCACATAACACAACACAGGACACAATTGGCGAGTTCTGAACACATGCCAGCCAAGAAATGAGGGCGAGCATGTGGCTAGACAGCTTGTGACTTCTAATTCTCTACCAAGAGACTAGAGAGTCGTGAGGCGTTGAAAGTGCTCTCTATTGCTTTGATAGTAGAATAGAAGAAGCAAAATGTCTCGTGTGTGTCCTGTCAGCTCGAGTAGGGTACCTACCTGCTTGCATACGGATACTACACCATCTACAGAGCCGAAGGATTACAGTATGCTACACTGAATACCGTTGAGTGGTATACAGAGACACGTTGACGTGCAACGAGAAGTGATCGATTCCAGCTGGACACGGTTGCACGAAAAGTCCTGTGTCGAGAAGAGTCCGAGGCTGGTATGATCAAGTTCTTGTACTAATAATATCCAGCTTTCTCCCCTGCCGAAGGACCAATCAGTAAGCGGCTGTTCAGCTTCGGCATTTGCTTTCACGCCACTGCTGCTACATTACACAGGACTGAGTGCTGAGAAGATATCCTGCTTGTACATGCTGCAACTTCGCCAATTTTACTCGCATCAAGGTCTATATACGACGCTTCAATTTCGTTTCATGAGCAAACGTGCTAGACTGTGGTAACTCGCTGCCATGGGTTCATTCATGTTGGACTCGGTGCTACTCCAATGCGAGAGGGGAAAACACAGATGCCGTCAGCCTCGAACTGCTGAACTGGGAGAAGGACCGTTGTGACCGCCCGGGCGTGACGACGTGACGACACGGCAGCGGATGCGCGAGCGGGAGGAGCCCGCGGCCGCACAAGATTACCAACATCGAGTTTGACGACGTCCCCATCTGCCATACCTACTCTCTTCTTCCCCCTCGCTCGCAGAACATGCATGCCAGAGGCCGAGGTACCTGACTTCTCTCGCGTGCTCATGCTCTACTGTAAATGAGACAGGGCAACACCAGCGACACCAGCGTTTGAAGCTAGACTTAGCACTTGGCCAGCTTTGATGAGAATGCCCAGCCTGAGTCTGTCATCGGGCACTACTGTACACAGATCGTGTCGTGTTGCTGCCACTCGTGATGAACCGGCTACCTAGCCACAAATGAGTGCAACCAATATGTGATGTGAATATGATCTCGGTTAGCTATTTGGTTCCTTCAGGCAGTGAGTATTCAAGACTCTGATCTCGACATCGCACATGCAAGACTCCGATCCTTCTGCCGGTATTGCCTATCGATCGCTGCCGTACCCGAGAGACTAGTACGTCTACGGCATATAGTAAGGGGTTCACAAACACAGGATGAACAAGCCGTCTCTATACATAGTAGGCTACCTGCCTCGTCAACTCCTACTATCCTGCAGTGCCGGCAGTATGAGATTGTACCAAGGTTAGCCCAGTGGCGAAACCCAGTACAAGAAGCAGCAGCGTACGCAGGCTAGGTGGCCTGGAACAGCGACGGATTAACAAGCGACTCAACTCATGTCTTTCCACCTTTTCTTAGGCTATGCTATTCAACTCAACACTCTTCAATCCCTTAAACCAGGGACGAATTGTTTTAGTGTTCTTATGGTGAACTTAGACATTTTGAACTGCCTTATCGGCCAAGTCTGTTGGTTTAGGTACAGTAGTCTGCAGCATTCATGAGCTCTTCAGTTGCTCGAAGCAGGCATGAATGGCGATGATCTCGTGAACCGCCTGCTACTATATTTTCGCGCGGTCACTCACTTCGTGTGCTCGCTGCAGCTTGCAGCAGTCCCCTTTACCAAGGCGAGTTAGGGAGTGCGTTGCAGTGCCCAAATCCTATCGGAACAACAACCTCAAAAGGGATTGGGGGCGGGGAGGCTCGTTCAAATTCGTCCAACGTTACGTCCCTCACCTTGGCCTATCATCTGGAAGCGACCCCGGTCTTAGCTAATCCTGAACTGTACATGCATTGGATGGGCAGGCATCTCGAATGCGTCATTGTTCTGTTGATGCCATAAAGTAAGCTCACGTAGTGTATATAAATAATTCATCTGGCCAAGTATGCATCTCGTTAATGATTTCGTCGAGCGAACAATCTGAGCTTCGTTCATGTAATCGTAGAGTATGTGTGTATTGCATTTACACGAATTAATTGCTGAAAGGTTATATCAAATAGGCTAACCAATGTCGATCATCGTTCATCGGGCCAAATTTGCCTTTTCATGCAACATGAATTACTCCCCACTAACGGCCGTTGCGCTCTATTTTTAACCAAGTTTCCAAGTCACGTCAAACACAACCAAAACGGGACGGTTTTTTATACCTCATTTTCTGATATTTATACTGCAGTTAAACCTCTTTCGGAAAGTGTCCTATTAATGTTTTCACGCACTTTTGTTTTTTATATAAAATAAGTAAAGTTTGAGACGCAAGGTGAATACTAGGAAATTAATGGTCGAAACTTTTGTTTTTTTTTTTGTAGTGCTGCAAGGTCGTATATTAATAACTTGTTAATATATAAAATTAGCAGAGATTTTTACTAAAATAAATATATTACTAGGTTTAGCAAAGGTATAAAAAAAGCTAGTTTTTTAGCTAGTTTATTATATAAATATTAACTTCGAAAAATTATTAAGTTAGCTATTTTAGCGCGTTTAAAAGTTTTATAATAAATATAACAATATTAAATTTATTAGCAAATATATTTAAAGCAAGATATATTAAACAAGTGATTTTTTATAACTTTAATAAAAAATAATATACTAGTAAAACTTAATAAAAAATTTTTTTTTTTGCTATTTTAATTATTAGTTTAATAGTATTTAATAATAATTTTTGGGTATTTTTTAGGGTACTGAATAGCTTGCTAGCTATTACTTTTTTAGACTTGCTACCGGTTACGCTAGGGGTTTTTATAAGGCTATTTTTAGCTTTTGAGATAGGTTTAGCGCTAACGCAGCCAGCGGTTGACTTAACTGGAGATTTTATAGCTGTTGGTACTAAGGTTTAGCTGTTAGATTTTACGAAGCCGGCGGTGGAGGCGGTTGCGATAGCTTTGGGCCGGCGATTTTTTTTTTTAACGCAGTTTTTTACTAAAAAGGGATGCAGCCGGTGCTAAGGACTATTTAATATGATTTTAAAATACTTAGAGTTTATACTTAATAAGGTATAATATTAGCTTTTTTATTGCAAGGCTTTTGAATTTTTTTTTAAATAATCTTAAAATCTTTAATTAATAAAAAAAGGTTAAGCTGCGTAAAGTCGATTTATAACTATTAGTAAGTATTGAAATTAATTAACTAAAGCTTTTTATTAAGCTATATATAAACTTTAACGTTGTTAAGGCTTTTATAAATAGCTGTTATACGCTTAAAAAATATATAGCAGCAAGAAATACTTTATTATTTAATAAAGCGCTTATTATATTAAAATAATTATATTTTGTTTTTATAAGCTTAAACTACGGCTTAATATTATTTATATATTAAATCGAGTATAAATTAATTTATTTTTAGTTTTATTGTACGGTTTAAAAATATATTAGCTTTTATTTTAATAAAATAATAACAGGTTTAATGGTTTTATTATTTATAATATTTAGCTATTTTTATTTTTGTTTAAGCTATAATAACTTTATATAGCTAAAGGTTATTAATATAAGCGTTTTAAAGGTATAACTTTAGTTTTATATAAAGATTTTCGATTTTTAAAGTAGCTTATATACTATAATTATTATATTTTTATATATAATAGTTGATTTATTAGTAGTGTTTACGCTAGTATATATTGTTTAAATAAGTTATAATAAATAGCTGGTCGAAAAACTTGCTGTAAAAGTTATTTTAGTGGCTAAAAGCCTTTTATTTAGTGTTATAGTGGGATAAATAATTTTATAAAGTTAATAAATTATTAATATTGTGGTTAATTTTAAGTAGTTTTAAGTGCTAGCAGCGCTAGCAGCATTATTATTTAAATATAGCCTTGTTTATTATTAGTAGTAGTGGTGGTATAATAGTTTTATACTTTTTATTATTTATACGGTTAAGCTTTTATTAATAATTCCGACTTAATAGCTAAATAATGTTTAAAAGCGTATAATTTTTTAATATAAGGTCTCGCTAGCATGCTTTAATTTTAATATAAATATTAGTTATAATATATTATATATAAAGTTATAGTTAAAAGTTAAGCTAGATTATTAATATAACGTTGCGAGTGCTTTTAGCTTTATTAGTAATTATAATAATAAATATCGAAATATTATTATTACAGTAAAATTTTTTAAGTTGTTTAAAAGCTTAAGTGTAAAATAGTTTTTTATTATTAAGTAATATAATAAAAATAATATTAAAAGTAATATTAAAAGTAGTAAACCTTGCTACTTTAAATAAAGGTTTATTAAACAAGTTTATTTATATATTTAAAAATATATTAGCAAGGCAAAAAATAAATGGGTAAAAATATACTTTATATATAGCGTTAAGTAAAAAAACCTTAAAGTATGTTTTTTATATTATAATATATTAGTTTAACACTTAAATAATTTAATATACGCGGTTATCGCGATATTTAATTTTATACTACACGTTATTTTATTATAAAGCATGAATAATTGCTGCGTAATTAGTGTGTAGGCTTTGTTTTTTATGCCGAAGTTTTATTATATAATTATTAACGTCGGATTTAATTAACGTGGTATTAAAGTTTATACTATAAATAGCTTTATATATTTTTTTGCGTAAAATAAAATTATTTAAGCCGGAGATAATAAAATTAATAATAAGCTTGGTTAACTAATGCCGGCAGTAAGCAAGTATAAATTAATATAGCAGGTGGTTATAATAAAAATATTTAATTATAAAAGATTATTGTTTAACGTGGCGGTATAACTTCGTAATAACCTTAAATTTATAGTGTTGGTTAGCTATTAAAAACTTTTTAATAATAGTAATAAATTAGTAAGCAGCTAAAGCGGCAGTGTAAATTAAAATATAATAAATATAATGGCTATTAACTTTATATTATGCTTTAGTTTTTTTAATAAAGTAGCTTTAATTAAATATATATATTTATTAAGTGTTAAAACTTTTATTAAAAATAATAAAGTGGCCGTTAGCAGGTAGTGCTAGAAATATTATTTAAAAATTAACTTTTTAAAAAAAATAAATAAAAAAATAACTAATCGATAAAAAATTAAAAAATAAAGTTAAAAATAATAAATGATTAATAAATATTATAATACACAGTGGTATTATTAATAAATAAAAATAAAAAATAATTATTGAAGGTTATAAAAGTGAAGGTTATTATAGCTAAAAAAAAAATGAAAAATAATTAATAACTTTATAAAGAGGGGGGTGAGTTATTAATGGCTAATAATGAGGCTAATGCTGTGGTATAATTAGCTAGCTAAATTTTAAGCTTTTAGCAAGCCGGCTAGTTAACTATAGTTTAAAATTTAATTTTTTAATTATTTTAGCTGCAAATAATATTAATCAATAAAAAATTTAAAGATAAAGCCGGAAATAATGAGTAATTAATAAATATCGCAATGCGCGTTAATGTTATTAATGGGTAAAAAAGTAGTTGTTGTGGGTGAAAAATGAGTGGTGGAAAAAAAAGTGGGGGGAAATATAAATAAATAATTAATAAGTGAAAAATAACCGAGAGAATTAAAAAAATAAAGCTTTTTAATTAGTTAACAGCTTTTTTAGCTAATAAATATATAGTTATAGCTTACTTTGTTTTTTTATAGCTATTATATAGTTAACGTGATAATAGCATAAAAAAATCTTATAAATATTATTGTTTTTTAACGTAAGCATAAATAACTTTTTATATTAGCAAAGGGGGTACTTTACTAGTGCTATAAATATAGCTAGCTTAGTGGGCCTTATTCGAAAAAAAAATACCTTTATTATTTAATGGGGCACTATGCTTATTTAGGTTTAACTACGGTATAAATATCAAAAAATGAGGTATGAAAAACCGTCCCGCGACCAAAAAAAGAGCTTCACCATTGACCATTCAAAACATAAAGGGGTAAAAAAGAGTAAATACTACTATCACTACTACTATTAGTCATTGAGTTTCAACACCGGCCCATCCGCAATAAGTACAGTCAATAATAATAAGAGAAGGAGCAGTACTAGCAACGGTAGCAACGATTCTAAAGCTTCCTCTACCCAGCAGCTAATATTGGATTGAAACAAAAAATCCTATGAGCCCGCCTAGTGACAGTTAAGGGCTAAGCTAACTCCGCGAGTCCTACGAGTATAAAGCACTGTGAGAAGCACTGTACGATTGTACTTGGGGAGTACTCAGTACGTACTCCTACCTGGTCTTATGCACGGCATTCATTCATGGGGCCACACTACGTTGGCCGAGTCTACTCATTAAAATTGCTGGCCGGGCCAATCAGATATCGCGCTATAACCAGATTAGGCATGGTACCTACTATAGTCAGCTACTTGAAGTACTTTTTCAAAAAATACCTACCAGCTATCTTTATTTACATAAATAACCTTTTTATAAAAAAAATAATTAAAAAAAAAAAAGTATATTTGTTATATATATACTTTAGTATATATATCCGTATGTTTTTTATATTTGAAGATTTATTTTTTGGCTTAATAATTTTACTTTGAAAATGCCAATGTTGGTACCTTTATGTGGCCTTTTGTATGGAGGTACGGTCCCGGCCAACGTAGTGTGAGGACTCGGCCAACGTAGTATGGCCCCATTCATGGCCCAGTTTTATTGGCGGGCTTCCCGTCTGACTATTTTCTGATGGAAAGTGGCTGTTCTCATTGCTGACCCGACAAAAAGAGTGACCCGATCATGATATGACCCTCTACCCATTCTCAACTGCCTATATACCGGTATGTTTAAGTAGACATTCGTCTGGCAGGATGACGCTGCCATGCATATATACTATCTAATCTGCTAATTATCAGTATCTGTCCAGTTGCTCGTTTGGGTATTTATCCCGCCCAGAGCCCCGTCTCGTTGTGTTCTCTAGTTTCGCAACGAGACAGCTACCGGAGATAACGAGTTTATGCGTATAAAATTAGTGTACAGTACCGAGGCAGTGGGATTCCAGCGACTGCTACAGTACCTAACCTAGCGACCGCACGTACCGCTGCTTGTCCCGAACTGTCTGTCGAGAGAGGAAGAAGAATAGTGGCTGCTATGGCGACGTGACTAGAAGCAATAGCCTACACCACCTACGGTATAGACTGGCTAGGTGCGAGTGTTCGTTCCCTCGAGTGTCATTAGTCTGTCGCAGCTAGTGTGTTGCTTGTCCCTTTAAGCAATCGATGAATGGCTCGGTTCATGTCAATGTTGCCGCTCTACGCCAATGCTATCATCCTCAACAAGTCTTACGACCAGATCTTCACTTCACCAGCTGACAACCTTGTTGTCCTATCTGATCCTCGAACGCATACTCAAGTTCTCAGTAGGTAGGACAAAGAGCAACCTCCCAAGCCTTGCCTTTGTCACAAGCAAACATGGAACCGAGGTAGGAGTGATGAGCAGAGAGGATTGTACAAAGACAGAGATGGTAGCCAACGAGCTTGATCTGTACGGCGGCCCAGTGACAAATCTTGCGACGGCTGGTGGACCGATATAGAAGGGCACACCCGGTGTCGGCCGTAGGTATTCGTGCAGTCTCCTATTCCCTCCGCATTTTGACTCTGACTCTGCTTTCAAAGAAACAAACGCGCGAAGGCGAGAATTGTCACTAATGCACGAGACTCAAGTGATTGAGATAGGATAGTCCACGGAGGTCGGTGAAAGTTGAGCTAGCCTCGATGCTCAGTAGTGTGCGTGGTTAGTATGTAGTGTAGAAAACAAGCGGCATGGAGACTGGATGGAATGAATGCATAGACGGGACACTTGACCTTGGTGGCCTTGGTGGTGGAGTGGAGGAACACGCTTCCCCAGGCTCATCACAGGCCCGTACTTCCACACCGTCACAGCAACCCCAGCTTTTTGTTTCTGGCACTGAACCACCACTGCCGCCCAAGAGTTCAACCCCACAAAACGCCACACTGACTTGCATGCGCTAGGCCGTCCACGATGGCTTCGCATCTGCCAAATGTCTCATCGGTCCGACTTGCTCCAGGTTTTCGCTTCGCAAGCTCACTCTCGCCGTTTGCTCCCGACCTTGGGGACGGTTCGGCATTATTCTTCTCCTGGGTAAGCTCTGCTGCACAAATGCGGGTTCTTTTCACCAGATACTCGAGCTTTCAAGCAAACAAAACGGCCTGGTTTACCGTACCTGGCGTAGTGTACGGCAAGCGGCAAGCAAAGCAACACAACACACCGAGATTCTGATCACGCTGTTCCTGAATCACAGCACATATCTTTTTTTCTCTATGCGACATTTTATGTCTGCGTGGCGATCTAAAGTTGGAGATCATCTTCTACATTCGCTGATTGATAGACAGTGACTATGTAACCCAAGGTTGGTCCTTACGAGCAAAGTACGAGCTTAATGACCCTTAGACTCGATTATGCTGGTCTAGACGGACCCTGAAGGAATTGCACTGCTGATCAGTTCGATGCCATGTTGCACAATTGTCCATCTACGGGAAAAGAAACGCATCTCTCGATCTATCTCACTTGCATGCATATCAACATTGACTTAATATGCGTAACTGAGACAAGCCTAGTGAACACTTACCCACCGCAAGAACTCAACAAATTTAAAACAATGTCTAGATTTTCAAGGCCCAGTTCATATTGTCCCCTGGCCTCGAACTGTCCACCAGCATGTTGATTCACACACACGCAGGTACCCCTAGGAATTTCCACTATGCTATTGCACGATTCATCGCGAAGGCGTACTAGCCATTTAGCCCAGGTAAGGGCGCTTGGGCTGACTAGCTCTAACTTACCCCTTTCCTAGTGTACCGTGGAGACAATTATGCCAATGAGGAAGAAGATTCTCTTAGACATGGCGAAAGCTTATCGGGAATTGTATCAGCCCGCGATGGATCGCTAGGTAGTAGTATGTGTCGGCTATCACTCGTGGACGGCGATTGAACTGGGCGCCATTATACAGTCGACAGTCAACGGCTACTACAGTACCTAACGCCTCGTCCACAGCTAGGGGACCAAGGTGATCTATGCTCGTTTATATGAGACAGGAGGGAAGTGTAGATTAGGGTGCTGCATTATGTGTGAGGCTATCGAACTATGTCCTAAGCCGCAAGCAAGGGCACGTTAGCTATTTACCTAATGATAAATTATTGTATTATCCATGAAGCTATTCGACATCATATTGCTTGATTAGACTACACTGGTGCTAAGTCTTTATCATTACTGTCTCACAACACTTTCTATTCTGCACTAGCTGGAGGGTTGATCTCACTAAGTAGAGCGCTGAACGGCCAGACCAGGTCGTCCCTAGGTTGGACTAAGAAATTAATATTACTACCTATGGCCTGAAGTTTAAGTTTGGAGAAGGAGAAATAGAAGGAGAGCGAGGTGAGACTTTTAATCTTTTCGTTAAGTAACTCTATCCCCTCCTGGTGTCTATAGGTTCGTGGAACACGAGAGCCGACAGACTTAAAAAGCTGCGGTATTAAGTTAATATAAGTTGAGAGCGTGTTGAGCTATGTACAGTTAAGCCTACTATTGTATTCTTACAGTTGGCTCTACTGGTGTCTTTTGATATGAATATGCTCTTTACGCGAGTGAATTTCATCTGGTATACGATATGAGCGCTCTATCTCAGCAGTGAAAGCTGGGACGTCGCTGACTGACCTACAACTTATAAATGACTGATCAATCGCTCATTTTTCACACTCAGCCTCATTATATAACTGGATTCTTGCTATAAGAACACATGTAGTCGTCTAAACTCGTCGCAATGTATGAGGTGGTGCTTGGGTATGAGGCCAACGAGATAGATGAAACTACGGTTCGATATGGTATAGCAAAGAATGCCGAATGATTAGGAATACAGCAATCAGTACGTGTCGCAGAGCGTGTTATCTATAGGTTCCTGTTCACAGTTCAGTAGTAAGGACGTTGTTCCGCACGTTAGAACAGGTTACTCGTAGCTACGGGGATCTATTGAGGGGAGATGATCATATTTTAGCATAAAATAGCATTCCAGCTTCTACATGATCATGTAAAATATGAACGCTCGTGTCCTCTTCACACGAATGGTTACACGTTTCTTTACTTTGATACCCAGGTAATTACTTAAATATAAAATATGCATTATCGCATTAACACCGTGAGTCATTGTTCTCATCTAACTATTCTAATCAAGCCCACAAATCCTGACCGCGAAGTGTACTACATATCTCGTACGTATCATCAAAAGACCATCACAGCGACACCAATCATCAGCGCGGCTACGAACGACGGAGCCACGGCGCCCAGCGCGCCGGATGTCGGGGCAGGCGACCCCGTGCTGGAGCTGTTGCCGGGACCATCCCCTGATGTCGTTGCAGATGGCGAATTCGAACCCCCACTGGGACCGGCAGGGTTGGATGTACTCGTTCCCGCGGGCGTACTTGTCGTGTCGCTACTTGTAACGGACTGCGATGGGGTCCCAGCAGGGCTGGAGACCGTATCCCCTGGCGATGAGACTTCTGAAGTCGGTTCGGGCTCTGGTGTGAATGTTGGCGTTGCCTCTGGCTCTGACGTCGGTTCTGGCTCCGGCGTAGGCTCAGGCTCTGGTGTTGAGACTGGTTCTGATGTAGGCTCAGGCTCTGGTGTTATGACTGGTTCTGATGTTGGCTCCGGCGTGAGAGTAGGCTCCGGCGAGGGAAGGGGTACCGGCGTTGGCGTCACTTCCACTTCGCTCGTTGGCCACGGACCTGGGGTTCCGCCCATACCATCCGGATAATCTGCAAGACAAATAAAATGTCAGTCCATGTTAAACAAACCTCCAAGAACATTCATAACGTAGCGTTGACTGAGACTATGTACGAAAGATAGAATATGCTTACTGCGACAAAGTTAGAATCAAAGACGCTCGTTAGTCTCAACAGGGATCTATCACTTACCAGTACGTAAACCAATAATCACAATCATCGTAACACGTATGCGTGCTCTGAAAGACTGTATACGAGAACTGCTGCACGTGCGCAAACAGAGTGGCATGCTCGTAATCCCACGCAAGAGTCTGCACCTGGCGCTTGCGCTTATCCCAGGCCATGTTGTTCGACCATGTCTGCACGGGGATCTCCTTGCCCGAGAGCTGCGAGACCGAGGTGGCTGCGCACCCCGGCCACGGATAGGAGAACAGCGAGTAGTAGACGCCGTCGTGCAGCGTGGTCGTCTCTTGCCCTCCGACAGGCGCTAGCTGGAAATTGTATTGGCTGTACAGCGCATTAGCTTTGTCTCCTTTGCTTTCTCTTTGGATAGTGTGGTGAATCCGGAATTACTCACGTCGGACAGCATTCGACGTTGTAAGCGGTGGCGTCGAAATGCACGTCCTCATAGTCCCACTACATTACTCCGATCAGTTATTTCTATATTAAGCAAGGTCCAAGGATATTGGCGAGATCCAGCAGGAGGGTTACTCGAGATCTTGAAGAGTTATCAGGAACAAAAACATCGTGGAAACACTTACAGTGTAGTACCCGGGATACGAAGTGGTCGACGCAGTCGAGTACCCTACCGGGCATCCAGAATAGTAGCTTACGGTGCCGTCGACTGTGACCTTCGGCGCGTAAGGGGATGCCGTTGGAATCGGTATATGACAAGATGGATCGTACCAAGACGGAGCGCCGAAATCATACAGCGTGCAAGTGAGCCAATCGGGAGTATCGATACTATGGGGAAACTCGAGATAGCAGCTTGTTGTCACGATCCAGTTGTTGGCCGGGTCATTGCACTCAGGTGGCGGCGCGAATTGAAGCGTCGGCGGAGAGGTGATGCTCGCAGGCAGCGCCGCGGTGGGCGCTGGGACGAAGTCGGTTGTAGCCATCTCCGGTATCTCTCGTCACTTTCGGCTTCTGAGCGATGAAGGTGATCTACCTAGGTAGCTAGTAAGAGTGGTGCAGCGGTGTGCGAGTATTTTATATCTTGTGTTGCCGAGCCGCATCGTGAACCCGGTAAGCTTGCTGCATGAGATCTCGCGATATCATGCCAGTATCAAAACGCCAAGCCAATACATCGTGTTGCTGTGGTTAGCCTTGGATTGGGGTAGACTGAATTGGGGTAGCTACTCCGTCTGAGGCGAATAAGCTTGTTCTAGATGCGGAGAAGAGACGCTTTATCGTGTTGCTGGTAGTATCTAGGGCTGAGCTTGAAACCTTGGCATTGAGCTTGTTGACCACCTGCCTAGGCAGCTCGCATGATCATATCAGGGTTTAAGTGTGAATACGGCGTATATATGTTAAGGCGTCCCCTTACGAAGCGCTCTTTGCAGAGGTTATCAAAAAAGAGTTCTGGGCTCTTCGGGCTCCTGCGTTGATTGCGCTATGTTGCTATCGGTCGCGATTGAAAAGCGCAGTATCTTATACCCTGAATTTAAAAGGCTGCTGAAGGATGAGTTTTCGGACGTGACTACATATCTATTGAGTAGATAGCAAGTGTAGCTGTTAATTAAGTACGAAGCTACAAAGCGCGACAACTCTTCGTTAAGCAGAGATGTTTCATATCCGTTGAAATACTTGATATAATTGTAGTATCTAGAAGCGCATCCAGGTGACAAGTTGCCTGGTATTGTGACTACCTCCCAGGTAAGACCTGTTTACTTCGCGTCTTGAAGGAGTCTCTTGTTGTAGCTTCATGCATTCCGGCCAGTAATTGACGTGACAGCCGACAGCATATCGGTGCCAGCCTGCTCCAGCTGCGGCGCGCCGATTTGTCAGCTGACGGTTTCTCGCAACTTCGAGGCCGCATCTAGGCAATCGCGCCCTATGATCTAAAAGCACTCACTCACCCGGCTCAACAAATTCAATCTATCCAGCCTCTTACCCTATCTATCGATTTCTCGAAATAAAGAGGATAGCATTAGGAACTGAAAACTTCTCATAAGCAAGCCTACCTGAGAGTCACCGAACCGAAAAGTCCACAATGAGCGACAAGATCAAGCACATCACCTCGAGCGCCGAGCTCACAGAGCTCTTCTCATCAACGACGTACGTGGCGGTTGACTTCTACGCCGATTGGTGTCCGCCGTGCAAGGCGATAGCGCCCGTATACGAGAAGCTGGCGGCCCAACATGCCATCGACGGCGTTCTTGCCTTCGCCAAGATCAATGTCGACCACGTGCAGGACGCCGCCCGCACATACGGTGTCACGGCCATGCCGACTTTCATGTTCTTCAAAGAGGGAAAGCAGGTTGCTGTGAACGGCCAGAAGATGATCCAGGGCGCGGATCCGAGGAGTCTTGGCGCCGCGGCGGAGAAGCTTGGGGGTCTTGCGAAGAAGAGGGTCGAGGCTGCTTCAGCATGATGTGGTTTACGGAGGAAGTTCGATTTGGGAGTTTGGGTGAATTATGCGTGATCCGGACGATTGCGGGTATGGATGGCTTGGTTCGGGTATAGATTTTCTGTCATGAGGCCGGCAGATGGGCGCTACTTCGAGGATGCAGCGGGATATCACATGAACATTCGCGTATTCAATGCGGCGGGTTTTCACGATGTGGGGGAATGATAGCTACGATAACGACACGAGTCGAGGCTATGAAATTATGAATAATAGCAGCTATGGTAGAGTACCCTGGCGCTCTTACACTCTCTAAGCCTCTGAGGAGCCTGAGTAGATCTCCTCCCTTTTCGCCATCTAGCGAAATTAGTAGATTACTCAATACGAGAATAGATGTGCCACTCCCGTTTCTTATAGAAAGTTTGCTGATTTATACATCTTCTCCAAAATAGCAACAGTGATTCTCTGAGAATCTTCTGAACGTAATGAAACTGTTGAATTCAACGCTATGGATGCCCTGTCGTCTGTATCTAGTATGCAACATTGTATAGGTAGTCACAACATTTTGATGTAATATTTTCCCAGCCACACTTGGTTCATAACCCCCAACTGACCTACGACGACATAGATTCTTATGCCAACTTCAACTTTTGAGGTATGCCGCTACTGACGCATTGATGTGCTCCTACCTACCTGCACTTTAGGTAGCAGTAACTTGCATTAAGTAACAAATCATTTACACAAACCGCATGCGGCTATTCAACAGAGACTCTCGAGAAGGAAGCGACGATTAGCGATGGACTCGCAAGATTCAAAGCCCTGGCTAATTGGAGAACTGAGAACCCGCCGATTCGGACCTCGGGGGTACCCAGACAAGTCGCCTACAGCCTCCCTCATGCATGGCCGCGAGAAGTAACTCGCCAGCCCTTACCGCTGCTCGCTGGCCGTCGTACTGCATCTTAAGCCGCCTACGTGCAATTACCATTTCAAAGGCTACGCTGAGTACATGTACTAAGCGCATCCCCTAGACGGGCTAGAAGACGTCTTCACTTCTAATGCCTACTTTGACTTCTACGGTCCCGGCTCCTTGTATCATGATGGTCTTGCGCCTTTCATCAGACCGTGGAACAGCAAGCGTCTCCTCGGGGGGGAAACAGGGCGATGGTAACTAAGAACCACCAGCTTTGGACAATTAGGGTTACAAAGGAATTGCATGATATCGTATCGGTGAAGCATGGCATTGACGGACAGAGTCGCGGTGATAGATGAAGTCTTGGAACCTTTGCCTTGCACCTGAATTTATTACGATTCATGAGAGATGAGATCTACCACTCAGATTAGCTTCGATATAATTGGGATTAGAGCTGTGCTGGAGTAGTACCAACGCAGCTTACACCAATGAAAGCCGAACGGACTGACTTGCTTTGTTGCACATATGTGTGTTCTAGTTGGCAAAGAAACCGTATTCATGTCGGACTGGCTGTACGGCGGAACGGTGTTTTTGAATGCCATGATTTCCGAAGTGAGTCTGGCGGCAGGTAGGGCGTAACAAGCGGCCCGAGTTTCCTTCACAGAACTTACAGAACGTAAGGACAGCGTACTACTGGGAGCAGACATCATGAGTTACGAGGAATGCTACACTCAAAAAATGAAACTGTGTAGATAGGAGTAACGATTTGTGCCACATCGATATTGGGCGCTTGAATCTCTTGGAGATTACTATAACGTATAAGTCAATAGTAAATACTATTGTTGACAAAAGCTTTATATCATCTAGTGCTAGAACTAGGGAAAATCATCGCGTCTTGATCGTGTAGGTCCACACAGAGAGCCCGAGCCCTCTGTTCATCCGAAATCAATGTGATCTCTCACCTCCTGGGTGATCATAATTCCTAGCGTTAAATGAGCAAACCTTCCAAGCCATAACTGCAAACTGCATGGTATCAAATCAACGAGGCACTCCCGCTTCCTTGAAGATTGCCATTCTTAACTCCAACTGCATGATTGTAACATTGCAAAGAAATCTTTGTGTTTCTGTGACTGTCCAACACTGAAATATAACCAGACAGGCCTGAATGTCGCATCGACTTCCGCACCAGGCGAAATTTGAATAGTGAAAGGCTCCACAGCCTTATGGTCCAGATGGTTGCTGAAGAGGAACTATGTCCTCTTCCTTCTGGTGCGTGATGATCCCAATATATCAGTTTCGGCGAGATTTCTTTCTATGATCGTAATCATAGTCATCTGCCTCGTCATTTGATATCGTCTCGTCATAATACCCAATTGCTTCATTCAATTGGTCCGCATCTGCGGCCTCGCCAAGTCTGTCTATCTCACGAGCTTCTCTTCCCGACGCAACTGTTCTTGTTCGTGGCTTTTTAGCTGGACTGGGGCGGATATCGGTGCTTGTTCGACCTTGTCCAAAGCACACCTCGGCTTTGACGATCACTCTCGGAGGGTTGAATTCGTCTCCTGCTGAATTTGTGATCTGAACTAGTGCTGGCGACACGATAAAGTCGACGTCTTCAAAATGCATAACGCTTTTCTACATAAAAAGCGACAGTTAGCGCTCAATTCCTGCAGCATATATCAAATAAAGCTTATGATTACGTGCTAACCTCGATGATTTCCATCCACCTGGCGTCATATTTCTGAGACATAATAGCATCTGCTCCAGGCTCTTTCCTTTGGATAGCGCACAGCGTGCGAGACTGAGCTAAGATTTTAGCGATGTCAATAGCACCACTAACAATTGGTTCGATATAATCCTCAATGTTGTCCTTGTATTCGTCACGAATCAGTGGTTTGAGACAAAAGACTAGGAATTCTATCCATGACCTGATCTTCGACTTTGAAGGCTCCAGTATACTACTATCGTTGAGTAGCTGTCCGGTCATTGTACGCCAGAGCTGTCGGCAGGCAATAGTCTTGTTTGAGCTTTCTGTAGAACGAAATTAGTACAATAAATTTGTATGATGAAAAGGTAACTAAGCACTACCCCGTATTCTTTCGGCGAGATTTCCGATCGTGTACCCCTTTCCCCAGATTTCGAAAGGGTTTTCCAGAAATTGTATGTATAATTTGTGCCAGACAAGTCCTTCAATGAAGTATCTTGCGTGCAAGCTACTTCCTAGAAAGCGAGAAGCAGAAATACCAGATAGGGATGCAAATTCTCTTCGGACATCTTGAGGAATGGACGAGGCTGGAATCTTAGAGTCGTAGCATTCTCTCGTGAACGATCTTATGGTCTTTCGCAAGTCTCTGAACTGACGTTCTAAAGCACTGTCAAGATCTGGCGCGCTCTGTTGTGCAATGCCAGTCAATTCTATGTCCTCAGAAAGTTGCTCAATTTGTTTTTGAGCCAATCCCAGCTGTTCTGTCGTTGCTTGATGCTTGTTTTGCACTGCTTCTAGCCTTTCTTGCGATGCTTTAAGCATATATCTCAATGCTTCAACTTTCGACTTTTCTGTTTCTACCTTATCTTTCTCAAGCTTCAACTCGTCTTCTCGTATTTTAAGCTTGTATCTTAATGATTTCGCCTTGTCTCGCTCGGTAGCAATGTTCTTGGCATTATCTCGCTCACTTTTGTCTTTTTCAAGCACTGTGATACGACTCTGGAGTTGTGCAATGATATCGTCGTGTTTTGATGGCTTGCCGTGGAAGCTATCCAGAGCATGATCAGAAACTATTGTATTCGACTGGGCATCCTGTTGACACGGTGGATTGTCGGTAGGTATGGCAAGTGTTTCTTTGTCTTGGGGTTGCTCTACTGGATCGTCGAAAGCTGCCCCGTCTGTTTCCGTGTCTTGTGAATTACTCGTCTGTTCCTGCGGCGCAAGCTGCGGGTGGTTTGAGTAGGGGGCGGCTGATGTAGCTCGATGAACAGGCATCTCCTCGTGAGACTCTGCTCGTTTCTTATAGACGTGCTCTGAACTGTCATCTCTGTCTACCGAGCGTTTTCTCTTAGGCGAATCCATGATGTGATTGTTCGTGAGGCGAAGGCTGTTTCTCGAACTGATTGCGCTTTTCTTTCTGATACTAAGAAGTGAATGATGAGGCTTGATGATTGAAAGTCTGAGATGTGGGCATCGGGATTTTAAACGGCGTGAGCATTGATATGATTAGGTCAGGCGTCTGGGAAGATAAATATATCTTAAGTATCTACCTAACTGGGTAGTCAGAGCCTCAAAGTAAAGCCCAAGAGAAAACCAAAACGTCAGTTACTTAGGTAAGTACTTAATCAGGTACTTAGTACTATTTAGGTATCTAAGGCAGGTACTTATATATAGAAGTAGCAAGAGCCTGAGGATGTACCTTCCTATACGTGCCTTCCTACGATAGCACCTTTCACCATCTCAAACTGTGTGCACCACCACCCCCTGCACTTGTTTCCCCTCCTCTTGGTATCTCACAACATCCAGGTCAAACATCTACACCGGACTTTCCTTCCACATTCAACTTATTTACCTGACCCATGCTAACCAATCCCCATCTCCAGCTTCTTCTGTTACATCAACATACTCTTCTGAAGTTGAACTCACATTAAAACACGTATATCCTCCCTTCTTAGCCTCACTCTTGATCAGATACCTTAATTTCATTCTCCACGTTTCCGCACTTATCTCCATTGCAGTATATCGAGCGCATATATCGTCATAAAAGTTCGGTACATCTGGATACAGAACTGTCTGGACAACCATCCACTCCCTTCTTCAATATGCCGCCCAATCTCGACCACAAGGGAGTGATCGTGGTTGGAATCGATTTCGGCACCACGTAGGTATCTCGTCTACCAGAAAGGCATACCAGACACTGACTTGAACAGGTTTACTGGTGTGGCTTATGCCTACGTCAGACCAGGCAGCCAAGGTCAGGGAAATATCGCTCCCGTGCCAATCACGCTCTGGCCCGCCTCGAGTCCTCACAAGACTTCGTCCGACACCCCCAAAGTTCCGTCTAGTGTTTCGTACACGCAGAAAAGAACCATTGCATGGGGTCATCAAGCAAATAACACAGAAGCAGGTATCTTCTGGTCGAAATTGCTATTGCTCGATGAAAGCAATTTACAGCCGCACCTAATGCATTCAGAACACCTAAAGCAAGCCCGTGAGCGTATTGAGAAGACTGGAAAGAATGTTGTCACCGTTACTTCCGAGTTTTTTGAGAAGATCTGGGGCCATGCTCTTGAGACTATTACTCGAGCTTTTGGACGACAGTTCGTCAATACTCGCCCATTTCATGTAGTCATTACGATACCTGCTATTTGGCAAGATGCTGAAATCCAGCTCATGGAAGATGCTTGCAAAAAAGCTGGAGTCTTCAACAAGCGCTCTGGATGCGCTGATACTACACACGCTTTCATCTCAGAACCAGAGGCTGCGGCCCTGACTGCGATTGATGAATTCAACAAACGCGATGTTCTTAAAGCTGGAAGGGCATTTGTTGTTGCTGATTTGGGTGGCGGCACAGTTGTAAGGCGCATCTCATTTTCTAATATTTTCCCTTAACATTTGCTTACTTTAATCGGCACATACAGGATCTTATCAGCTTCAGAGCTAAATCTGTTCAACCCGAACTGGTCCTCGAAGAGGTTGTCGAAGGTGAAGGGGCACTGTGTGGCGCAACGTTCTTGGATCAAGCGTTTCTGAAGTGCATTGAAAAGAAGATACGACAGAGAAAGTCCAAAGACAAGAACTTGAGATCCTGGCAACAGCTACATGAACTAGAAAGAGAACGCATTGTGGACATCGAGTGGGAGAAATATCTCAAACGAGATTATTATGACGGCCATTCGGACCACGTTATCGATTTAGGCGCTCAAGGCAGCAGAAGACCGCAAGTTCGGTTGAGCCGGTAAGCCAGAATCATGCCATGAAATAGCTTATAGAAATGCTGACTTTTAATATTATAGGGATGACCTAAATCGCATCTTCGATTCCGTTTATGATGATATCTCTGCACTCGTTGAAAGCCAAGTCAGTTCGGTCTTAAATAAGACTGGAGATATGCCTCAGGTAAGATGCGCTGTCGAAATATATTAACGATGTTTTTCAAGCTGATATATACATTCCCAGTTCATCGTGTTGACTGGAGGTTTCGGTCGCTGCGAATATGTTTACCGCAAACTCTATCAGCAGTATGAAAACCAAATTGAGATACTTTTCGATAGTAGTGATCGACCGTAAGGCACGACATCAGGTATTCTTTGAATTTTATCTAACGATGCCTTAGTTGGACCGCCGTTGCACGAGGCGCAGTCTATTCTGGTCTTGATCAGATAACTAACCAAGGCCGGGTTCATTCTCGCGTATCACGGTTCAGTTATGGATGGACGAAATGGGAGGATTTTAAGTAATGACTGCATCGATAAATTTGATTAGAAGTCTATATGCTAATAAGTACGTCTACAGCCACGGCATCCATGACCTTGAAGACCATGAAATCCATGAGCTTACAGGACGCCCGGTTGCTCGAGAACAGATGGAATGGATAATCCTTCGCGTCAGTAGTCCTTCCTACTTCACGTACTGCGGGTAGGGCCACTAACTAACATCGTAATAGGGCGAAAGCGTCAACGCCCAGAGCTCACGCGTATACGAGTACGAGAGATACTTCGACATTGATACGGTCGGCTTCGTACACTTTTCCGAGCCTATCTATCGATCAAGTTCAGCCAATCCTTCGAAGAGGCTAGCGGAGAACGAAACTGGCGAACCCTGCGAGTTTCAGCGACACGCAATTATCGACATGAGAAGCCCTGTGCCTGTAGAGGAGCTTCCGAGGCGTGGGGGGCAAGAATTTCCCTATCGAATACTTTATTATCAGGTAGAAGTGAACATCTCCGGTTCATCTTTGGTGATCAAGGCGACATCCCAGGGGGAAGAAATCGGAGAGAAGCGTATTCCTGGAATTTCCGATCAGGCGGACGAATCGTCGTTCACACACTGAATCGCATCTAGTCATTCGGATATGGTTTTGATACGACAATAACGAGATATAAGAACTATCTTCGGCTTGATATTGGCTTCACACTTACTCATACAAAACTCCAGCATAGTGGAATTAGTGCATGGTTTGGCATGTCGAAGACTTCAAATTGGCTATGCGCTAGGGGACACTTGGTCATGTCAACGAGCACTCTATCTAGGGTACACTATACGAAGCTGATCGAAGCTGCACGAATGTCTTATACCTTAAAAAGTTCTCAAACTTCACTATCACCTTCGAAATCACTTAAGTAGGTGATTAGCTTAGCTTACTCTGATGCAAAGAATTGACTGTTATTTCCGGGAACACCGACTTCTACCTTTTGAGAATAGCTTGTAGTAGAGCCCATGTATATGCGTGTGAGGGCGAGGCCAGGCCCTATTTGGTACTCTGAACTGTCTCCCTGGCCTAGATGTTGTGAGAAAATAAAAACATCCCTGCAGGATGGTTGGGTGAATGAGCCGAGACTGCAAACACCTCCCCTTACATCAATTGCCAAAGGCATCAAAGGCTTGGACTTGACGATTTGCCACGTCACATTTGAAAGCTTGAAATGCCTGCAGCACTATAAGGTATTGCGAAATGGCGATCGAATCACCGGGCTACCTTAGGTGCCCTTAGGGGACGCGGGAAAGAATAGAAAACTTAACATCATACTGAGGGGACTTGAAGAATGTGGTCAAAACGGCTTTGTGATTAATAAGCTCACCGGATCAGATCCCAAACTTCTGTGAGCCAAGAACAACTTCTGGTTCTTAGTCCCTACGTATTGCTGCAAGTCTGCTAATATCTAGTAATACATTTGGCGGGGAAAGAGCTAATCGTACGGCCGTAGACATTCAAGTAACCATAACTAAATAGCTCATAGATCCCGAATTCTCGGAACCTAGGACGTATCTCGGACACAAGGGCTCTTGCTTTGCTCAGACAAGGTCTGCAACAGGTCCCCGACCGTCAAGTCAATTCTTCTATCAGCTTCTGCCAAAGCAATCAAATAGTCCTGGAACCGAGCGAGCACGCCTTGCGCAGCTTCATCATCGAGGACCTTCGGATCATGTATTGTGCTAGCGACTACCGCGGTCGCGGACAAGCTGCACGTCAGCGTCAACGCTACATACCCCGTCAAGTCAATAATCATCGACTCTTCCCCTAGCGGCATCGCCCGCGCCTCTGATTCTGCTTCCGCCGGGTGCACTATCAGCATGTTATTGAAGCTCCCGCAGACGCGTCCGGCTTTGGGACTCAAGCCTGCGATGGCGGCGAGTCCTATCGTCTCGTGCTCGACGATGTCGACGCCTTCTTCCTGGATCTTCCCGAGGAACGAAGGCACCGGCATGCTTAGGTCGGTAATGCGGATACGAATCGGCACGTTGGTGAGCGTGGGGCCAGCTACATGCTCTATTTCCTCTACGGGTACCGTGCGGCCGGATAATATTCCGCGGAACACGACGTCGTTCGATCCTGTGTAAGACGCGATGGTGAGACCCCACGCAGCGCGCGCCAGTGTCCCCGTCGTGATAGCCGAGCCGCCTTCGCGCACAAGCGGGATTAAGCGGCCCTGGGCGCTCGCTGGTCGCGCCACGTAGTCTGGTGTCGGATTAGTCGGGAACACCGTAGCCGGCGCATCCTTCATATAAGCGCGCCAAAAGGCATGCGCTGGCTCCGGGTCAATGTTGTCGAGATACTCCGCTAGGCGCCGGTATGGTAATAGTATCTGCGGCACGTGGCCGGACCAATACGCATTGCATAGCGCGTTCCAGACGACATCGAGAGTGTCGCGGTCGTAAACCGTGTGGTTCATTGCGTAGATGAAAACGGACTGATGCCCCTCGAGATGAATTACCGCAGCCCGTGCGAGCGGACGGCCGACGGTTCCTGCTTCGACGCGGATGCTGTTAATGCCCGCTTCGGCGGCGGATGGGGTGTCGTAGCTGTTGATGTCCATCTTGGCCCAGGTTGACAGCGTGACGAGGCGCGCGGACTGGTGTTCGGGGCCGAGAATCACGCGCGTGCGCATGCATGGTAGCTTGGCGCAGACGAGGTCCCATGCTTTGCTGAGGCGGTCGATGTCCATTTCTGCTAGGACGGGGTATCTGCGGACGAAAGTCCCGGCCCCGGGGACTTGGACCATGCCGCCGACTATCTCAGTTTGGAAGGGGGTTGCTGTCGTTACGTCTTGGATGTACGATGCGTCCACGTCGAGTTGTCCAAGGACCCAGTCTGGGAATGCAGGTGAGTGCGCTGTGCCGTCTAGGATGGCTGGCTTCTCGGGCTCGGGCGTCAATGGCATCCTGTAGAAAGCTGAAGGGATGTCATGTGGTGGCAGCTTGCCTTTGAGTTCGTTTTGAATTGAGGCAACCATGCTGGTAAAGGCCGATTCTGACAAATTCTCATCGACCTTCAGAAATGCGACGAGCATGCTAGATGCCCGCTGTGGCTTAAGAGCGCATACGGCGCAGTCTTCATCCGGACTTAGGCAGCTTCTTAGGCATTCCTGAATATGGTCAGTTATCCTACTACTCTCCGCTGTCGTTATAACATCGTGGAGAGCCGTCCTAGGGGCCGCGGCGACTAGGGCTTCGATGATTTCACTGAAGCATGCGAGAATCTCGCATACCGCTACTTCGCTAACGCTTTTGTCATATCGGATTGCTAGCTCGACTTCGCTGGGGTGCACAGAACAGTCGACAGCGAGCGTGTTCGATGAACCCCAGTAGGGTTTGTCAACGGGGTTCATCCAGCTCAGACCAGGTAGGCATGAATCGTTAGCTTCGGTCCGAGATACATGAACATTCAAGATCGATTGGAACTCGCAAGCGCGCTGGAAATCTGGATCGATATTGATGATCCTAGAAATGCTCGACCGCTCAAATGGCGCCAATGCAATCATTTCTTGATGCACTTGCTTCAGGAATTGGTCGATTGTTATAGCTCGATTGACTTTAGCCCGCACAGGCAGGATGTTTGAAAGAGACCCTGCTACGTTCCTCGACTTTGCGTCAGCTCTGCTACTGATGAGTGCGCCAAATAGGACATCGTCAGATTGTGTCATCTTGGCTATCGTCAAGGCCCAAGCTGCTCTCAAAACGGCGGCACTGTCATGCTTGGTGGCAGCATTGCGGAGCTTTCTCTTGATCTGACCAAGCCCAGCGCTGGCGTTAGAATCATCGCGAAGCCTTGGAATTCTCGGGAAGAAGACGCTCTGGGAGCCTCCTAGTACCCCTTTCCAGTACGATACTTCATTGGCACTTATCGTATCAACTTGGCTGTGCGGGAGTAACGTAGTTAAAGGCTCCAAGTGAGGAATCACATGGCCCTTGTACCCTTTCTGAGCAGCCTTCATGAGGAGCCTTGCCGAATGATAGTCTACCAGTGCATGATGCACTGTCCACACTAACGTCTGTTTATCCTCGTTCGGCGCTTGAAACACGACGAAGTCGCTGAGATGGGCGTCACTCCTCATTATGCTCTCTCTTAAGCGAAGGCGAGCCTCGTCTGAGATCGCTTCGTGCTGGACCTCCCAGTGGAAGTCATCGGCGAGAACAACTTGAAAGAGAGATGTTTTGGACTGAAAAAAACGAGTGCGCAGTATGGGATTGCGATCGACCACGCGCCGCCAGGAGTTGCAGACACGCTGGATCGATACGTTATTGGGGATCTCGAACTCCCATTGTAGGACCTGGACGCCGGGAATAATCCGGGATAGAGCGAAAAGGGATTCCTGGATCGGGGTGCAGTTGAAGACGTCCTCGATAGATTCTGTATCAATGTTCCACAGTTCCGCAACCTCGTACCTACTCTGTACTCCATTCATGGAAACCCCATTCGTCACGATGGCTTTCTTGGGTTCGGATTTACTCAAGCCATTGACAGGTCTCTCAAGTCTCGGACTTTCTGAAGTCTTGAGAGCACCACCCAAGGAACTAAAGTGCTCGGATGCATTGCCGTTTGCAAGAGGGGGGGTTTCTTTATGCACATAAGCCTGGAACGGCTTAGTTGGGAACGGAGCGACTGCAGGACGCTCGGCTTCAGAGTGTGAAGCTGGCAATACGGCTGGAGGCAGTTTCTTGGTACGTTTCGCCGCTGTGGCAAGGGCTTTTAGAGTGGGAGTCCTGTAGACTTGAGTGAACGAGAGAAAGAGGGACTGTTTGCGTGCCAAAGACACCAGTTTCATGGCGCCAATGGAATCACCACCTAGCCTGAAGAAATGTGATTCTTGGTGAATTGTGTCAACGTCTAAATGCAGGATTGAAGCCCATAAGCGTTGTAGCACCTCCTCGGGGCTCGGTTCCTCGACCTCTGGTTCTATACAAGGTGTTTCATCAGGTGTATTTGACCTATTCTGGCTCGAAGAAGTTGCTGGCGATATTCCGTTGGGTGCTGGTTTTGACAAATCAGCTTCGGCCATGGCCTTCAGCGTCTTGCGGTCGGCCTTTCCCGTAGTCCCTAGCGGTATATGATCCACGAAGACAAAGGAAGACGGAATAAAAGCGCGTGGGAGGTGAGTGGCCAAATGTGCCTTCAAGGTCTCTACGAGCACGTCTTGATTGGGCGAGGAGCCCTTGCTAAGTTGAAGAAAGGCCACCAAGGACTGTGCCCCTGTACGAAGCGCCACAGCGTCGACAGCCACTCGGGTGCCTTCGGGCATGGCTGCCCTGATGACCTCCTCGACTTCAGCAATCTCGATGCGTTGCCCGCGGATCTTCACCTGCAAGTCCTTGCGTCCTGCACTATAGAACAGACCGTCAGCGTCTCTATAGCCAAGGTCACCTGTGCGATAGAATCTTCGTCTTTTGTCATGACTAGCTGGTGCCCAAGCTAGACCCTCGACGAATGCTTCACTGTTCTGCTGCGAAATGTAGCCGGCTGAAACGCCCGGGCCCTCGACCATGATTTCGCCTATGAAGCCCTTGGGCAATAGCTTGTGCGGGTTTTCAGGTGCAACGATGTACATACGAGCCCCGAATGGCCTCCCAATGCAGCCATTGCGGAAATCGGCTGCATTGAGTACGCGCATTCCGCTGCACTCGATGGTAATCTCTGCTGGACCGTAGGTTACGAGAACCTCTACTTTCGGCAGCCATCGTTCCATCAAGGATCGGGTCATCAACTCTCCCCCAAAGTGTATGTGTTTCAGAGAAGGGAGCTCTGCTGGGTCTAAGATTTCGGAAATCGAGGGCGTGATGTGCAGGTTGGTCACCCTATAGCGCTCCAGGGCCGGGCCGAGATCATTCATGCGCTCGTCTTCCGAAAGAATGCATAGACACGAGCCCGTGCACAGGCTGACCAGAATTTCAAGGATGCTCATATCACCTGTATATGGTAGGATATGGCCCTCTCGAATTCCGACGCCGCCGGGATATCCGCGTAGTTTGATCCAAGCGGGTATGAAAGCGCATATGTTCTCCTGAGATATGGCGATACCTTTCGGGGTACCTGTGGTTCCGGACGTGAAGCACACATATGCGCAGTCATCAGCACCGATCTCTTCAGGTCGGTGCGTCGTGCCGTTACTGTCAAGATCGCCATTAGTGACGCGATCCATGTCCGACGTAACTTCGATGACATCTTGGACATATGAAGCCGCTTTCTCGCGCTGCCCACGTGAACTCAGGCAGATTCGGCTTGTTTGGTCGTGTCCATCACTGAGCTGACTGATAATCGATTGAACTCTACCGGGCGGCATGTCGTAAGGGATAGTCACCCATGGTGCTCCTAATTTGGAGCAGGCGAAGACAGAAACTGGGTGCCACATCGACTTCTCGATGAAGAGAGGGACGTAGGTGCCACGACGAACACCCGCATGCCGTAGCTTATGAGCTACGACGTTGGACCACTCGTCGAGCTCGGCGTACGTTAGCCTCCCATCCCAAGCGTCTATGGCTAGACAGCTAGGCAGGGAATTCTCCTGCATCATAGAATGAATCGTTGATGAGTTCACGGTCGGAAATGGCGACTCGTGTACTGCCGCGTCCTGCCGGTCAATAGGGCTCATGAAGTTTATCACGCCGATAGTTGAGCCAGGCGTGGCTTTTTGGACTTGCGCCATGACGGTTTGGAATTGTCCACCCAGGCACTCAAGTATACCCCAATCATGCTTGCTAGATGAAAGCGACTCATTCATCGAGATGGTGACCGTATCTACCTCAATAGTAACAGCAATATGATACTCAGGTAGGCCAACGAGGTTTCTGCCTCTATGCGTCATAGCCGTTTTGAAGTTGAGGCTTCCATCACGCAGCCAATGGTGGGCCAAGGGAAACATGTGCACTGGCCCAGAGGTCAAGCACGTCTCTATGGCTATGGTCTTGCGTGCCTGATTAAGGAAAGTGAGCACCTCCATGTCTCCGGGGGCGGCCAGCTCGAATGTGTCAGCAGAGCCAGGACCTCTCACTTCCAGCGTACCCCCTCCAGAATACTGGGATAGAAGCAGCAGCCATGCTCCCCGAAGAACCACGGGGTCGCATGTCTGCTCGAGTTTCCTACTATAGCATGGCTTGGCAACTAAGGGGCCAGTATTAGCAGAGGCTCCAGGCATTTTGAACGCATTGAATGTGACTCGGGGCTCAGGGATTTACCAACACTGTTGCTTGATACCGGACCGCGCCTCTAGCTTTATATAAGCTAAACCCTTCTGAAGCTTAAGTGTATCACTCGGATATGGATCTTATTGTTAGTAGCCGGGGCATTGATGGTAAGTCTCGCGTCTCGTCGAGTTGAGGGATTGATGTCACCATACTGGAGCTTCGTGAGCCCTGACAACGTTTCACTTGCCAAAGCCAGAGAGGATCGGAATGCTTGTTTATCGCCCGGCCATAAAGCTCTTATCTCTTGGTTTCTATTTCAAGGGAAAGTCGGTGTTTGGATTTGTTCAGCTTCAGATGTTGTACACCCACGTGCGGGATGCTGTAGGTTCATCCCTTGGTCCTGACGCGGCGCATTTGATTATCCGCGCCGCTCAGGGCCAAGCCTAGATCGTGGTGCCAGTGTGGAATGGCGGGTGGATGCCTAGAGGTCCAGTGCATCAATTGGGTTGCAATCTGTAAAATGCAAGTTTATGACCAAGGCATATACGCGAATGGCGATTTACTACCCCAAGGAGTGCGTATTCCAGTACTACAACTCATCGCTGTAAATGCATGCGACAATCCTTTAATGCAACTTCTTGTAAATTGCTTATTGAATAAGCTCTGCGTGATGAGAGGGTGCCGTGTACCTGTCTTGGCGGAGCATGTCAAGATACATGCCCGACCAACATGCAACCCGTCAATGCGTTGTAGGACGTCTCGACATCACTCCTGTCAAATTTATGGCGAGCTGAGCGGGCGTGCAGTTCTTCGCATTGGCTATGTCTTCGACTTACTTCACTAGACGCAGGTCTGTCTCGGAGTTCCCCAGCTGGAAGCGCGGCAATTCGAACAAGCGGAAGAGGACCACCCTTTTCGCCGTATGCGTCCGATAAAACTAACGAGACTCACCATTGCCATACTCCGGTCTACGGAAGCCTTTATCCGCGTGCCCGAGTGCTCTAGGTTGTCTGAAAATTACAAGCAGCAAAGACAGTCCCCCGTGAACCCATCCCCTGGAGATAGTCATGACTTCCTCAGAGGAGAAAGCCATAGACGCGCAGACAGATGAAAATCCGCAACCAGACAATCCGCAATATCTCCAGAACAATGTTGAGACACGCAAATCGATACGGTCGCTACTGCGGTCCTCTATACTGTTTCTTTCGCTTGGCATTGCAGTGTTCGCCGGAGGTCTGGTACGCTCCCTCTCACGTCGCCACGACAGAACCAGTAATACTGACGGGTGCAAACGAACTGAACAGGATGCTAACGTAGTCGCCCCGGCTGTGCCAGCTATCACCGATGAGTTTGGAAGCGCTGAAGACGCCGGTTGGTACGGAACGGCATAGTAAGTTTATTGTCAACAATACACCCTGAATAGGTTCGAATAACACTGCCTAGTTATCTCGCGCTCTCCTCATGTCAGATGGCATGGGCCCAGATATATAAGTCGTTCCCGGCTAAGCCCGTTTTCTTCATTGCCTTCATAGTTTTTGAGGTTGGCAATTTAGTTTCCGCGCTCGCGCCGAACTCGGCAGCCGTAATCGTCGGGCGAGCTTTAGCTGGTGGCGGGATCTCGGGCTCCTTCGTCGGCGGCTTGATCATCGTCTCCTACATCATCCCCTTACGCTGGCGACCTATCATTACTGCCATCTTCGCCCTCGTGATAGGGTCGACGCAGACTGCAGGGCCCGTAGTAGGCGGTGCTCTGACATCCCGCCTCTCATGGCACTGGTGTTTTTGGATTGGCTTGCCGATAGGCGGTCTGAGTCTGCTTCTCGCTCCTTTCGGGAGTCCTGTCAACGACCCCGAAGGAAGACGCGGCGGTATACAGCAGCTCGTTGAAGAGTTCGATTTTATCGGGTTTACCCTCTGGGTCCTAGCTGTTGTTAGCTTGACACTAGTCCTACAATTCGGAGGTGGTCGGTTCGATTGGACTAGCGGACCCCTTATTGCGCTTTATGTCGTCACCTTTTTCTTTTTCGCGTTGTTCTCATACACGCAAGTACGTAGTGGTGATGCAGCGCTCGCACCAGGACGTATCATGAAGCATAGAAGCTTCGCTGCGTCGGCCCTGTATGTTTTGTGTATGCAAGCCGTCAAGGCCCAGATCACCTACTTCGTGAGTCATTACCAGTTGATTCCTTAACTATACGGTTGATACTAACTCATCACTTCAAGTTGCCTATATTCTTTCAAGCAGCCCAAAATAAGACCGCCCTCGATTCCGGCGTTTCTACAATCCCAAGCTTCCTGAGCTACTTCATATTTCAAATCCTCGCAAACGTCAGCGTTTCCTGGATTGGATTATACGCTCCATTTATGCTAGTTGGCGGCTTAATAGGCACGGCTGGTACGGCTTTGCTATCTACACTCACCACTTCGACTCCAGCTCCACGCTGGATTGGCTATCAAATACTAGCGCTGAGTGGCTTCGGTATTGGATTCAACGGACCCCAGATAGCAGCTCAGACTATCTTTAGGGACCCCAGCGATACCCCTATAGCGCTCACTATCATCACAACCTGTCAAGACTTGGGAGGGAGTCTCGGGATCAGTATCGGCAGCGCTATCTTCACGAGCCTCGTACGCCAGCGTGTGCAGAAGGTAATACCAAACGTAACAGCAGAACAAATCTTTGGCGCAGGTCTTACAGGGTTGCAGTCTTTAGTGAGCCCTGAGCAGAGACCTTTGATTGCTGATGCATACGCCTATGGAGTGCGTGTTATATTCTATGTCTCCGTTGCTCTCGCGGCAGTGACTCCAATACTCGCGTGTTTCGTTGAGTGGAAGAGTGTGAAGGAGGAGGATGAAAGCTCTGCAGCAGCCAGTAGAGAATCAACTGCAATGTAGACATAGAGCAATGCATGTACACGGGCTTGAAAGCGAATATAGGAGCGTGTGATAGCTGAGAAGAGAGGCAGGTCGCTGAACTCAACACCTAGACGAGAAGAAGGGGGGTCGGTTCTTAGATTTATCCTCATATTGCTCTTCACTCCGAACATTATGCATGTTCCCTAGAAGTTTGAAATAGAGAACGTAACATCAAGCCTCAAATTTTGAACAAAAACAGCCTCATAACCACGAGCTATGTGTTCATGTTTCACCGTTCCTTTTAAGGCAAAGTCACTTATACGTTTTTTGTTCTTCCAGCCAAATGAGCTAAACATAGCTAAACTTCTGATCGGGCTCGTACATCAAAATCTGTCAGTATTACCAGCCCATCAACCACCTAGATGCTGATTTCGCATCTCATCATATTGTATAGCCCTAACCTTTTGACTCTGCCTCAGGTTCAGGTTCTACGTCGAGCTCCTCATAATGTCGATAAATGCCGTACTCTGAGAATTTCTGGCGCCGATCACTGACAAGGTACCCTGCAATTCGAGGTCGAGCCTTGACAGCTTCATAAAGCTGGAAGACGCGATCGTATTTGCCAGATTTCTTCGCAGCAGCCATAGCCTTACTGAAAGCGTAGCTTGTACCAGCAAGAGTCTTAGGAAGAATTGCGGGTGAGCTTGAGTCAACATATGTTGGATGAGCAAAAAGGGTGAAAAGGGGAATGTGTTACCTGGAATAAGACTAGATCAGCCCAGGTCAAAACACCTCCGTAGAGCCAAGGCCCTTCGCCGCTCGCCTTGCTGGAGAGCACTCGCTCAAAGTAGCCGA
The DNA here is from genome assembly GCA_022578765.1 of Xylaria sp. FL0933. NCBI lineage: Eukaryota > Fungi > Ascomycota > Sordariomycetes > Xylariales > Xylariaceae > Xylaria > Xylaria sp. FL0933. The sequence continues at coordinate 917,656 of MU389722.1, read as the reverse complement.
GGAATTTGGGAAGTCTATTCTTGACCCAATCCTTGCTGCGGCGCAGAGACTCTTCCTTCTGCTCTTCATAGTACAGGTCAATGGCGATAGGGTGGTGACAGTTGTGGACTTCGTTAGATAATCCATCAAGAGCGGTCAACGCGAGGGCATTGATCCTCCAAATATCGTCGGGCCGCGTCCCAGATAGACCTAGCTTTGGCCCGAGATACATGAGAATGTTGCTTGTCTGAGATATGACCATGTCCCCATGCTTAAGGATGGGAGGGGCAAACGGTGGCGGGTTGAGCTCATCGCCAGTGTTCTGGTCACTGATGTAGCTATGCAGGGTATTCATTCCGCCCACTTGGAAGGCGGTATCCGAATAAGGGACTCCGGCCTCGACGAAACATAGCCGAATGTGTTCACCCCGCCCAGGTATAACGTGCCAGTAGATGAGCTCATAAGGGGCATCTGACATGTTGAAGGTATACTTGGTACGGCGGTGCTTTACAGAAGATTGTATCGTATATGGGTAAGGAAAAGTTATGAAGATGAGCGTGGTGACTCATATATTCAAACTCAGAAACTATGCTTTCTTAAATTCATTGGTGATGGAATTTAGGAGGCTTGTTTATTGACTTATAAGTGAAACTACCCCTCATCGACTTGTACTTTATTACGTTATTTGTTGCACAACGTTATCTCTCCATGTATACATACATGCATATATGCTACGTATGTATGCATTCAGCATCATGTAATGTAGGTGGTGAAGTATCCCAGGCGGCGGAAAGCGAGTTGTTCGGGCATCAGTTACTCGACTGCGACCTGGGTCTAGGCTGCGTCGCTTATGTTGCAACGCATGAGTCGGCTGAATCCCACGCCGCCACCAATCAATCACCTCCTCAATCCGAGATACAGGCTCTCTGTGAAGAACGTACTGAGTATACAGTCTGCCTAGTATAATTCTTGAGTCCATATCCTGCCACTCCCTAGCAGTTAGATTTATGTCTTGGCTTCGCTCTTTTGCATAGGACTATGTATTCCCGTGTCGAGAACTTCATAGCATTGAATTTATCGAGCCCTTTCTTCTCAGAAATCGTTAGACGTTTTATTTGCTAATTAACATGGCCGAACCTCTGGACCTAGATGGCCCCGTCATTCCCCCACCTCCGGGCGTTGTGTCTAATTTAGACAATCCGCCCAACAAGAATGCCATGGTTCAAGCACTTACTTCATTCTTTCTTGCTATCTCACTGATATTCATCACCATCCGAGTTTATGCGAAAACTGTTTACAATAAAAACAGGCCAACTCTCGCAGATTGTAATATCCTCCTTTCTCATGTTAGAATACTTATAGTGTAGTAACTCGAAATTCATGCTGATGCCTCTTCCCAGATGTTGTCATCCCAGCAATAGTATGAATACTTAAGAAGAGAAAAGCAATAACCATAAGTCATCATACTGAATTCTTCTTTCCAGGGCACTTATGCTGCGGGATGCATCTTCGTTTATCGTGTAGCAGCCACTTCAGGCTTCTTCGTCCATGGATGGGATTTTCGACTCAGGAACCTCGCGTGGTTCTATTACGTGAGTGTCAGCTCCAGCTTGGATGAGCACCTCTTTTACTAACTGCTGATTTCCTGTAGAACCTATTTCTTGGCACCCAGATGTACCTCGCCACTATGATCTTCCTTAAATCGGCAATTCTCATTGAATGGGCGCGCATCTTCGGACCTGGCAACCGTAAAGCCTTCCGCTGGACATGTTATATCCTAGCGGGGCTCAATTCGCTCTACTACACTATTAACATCCTCTTAGAGGTCAACTCATGTCACCCGCTGGCATACTACTGGGATAAAACAATCCCTGGCGGCCACTGTTTAGTTGGACCGGTTCTAGCTCTGATATCTGCACTCATTAACCTTGTGTTCGACCTCGCTATTCTCGTTCTCCCGCAAACAGTCATCTGGCGACTGAATATGTCGCGTAGGAGAAGAGCCGGGGTTTCAATCGTCTTTGTTATCGGCCTTCTGTATGTTCATTTCCTCAACAGAACCTCCATTCCTTCCTGCCGGTAATGATGAAGATCGCTCTATATTGCCACTGACTTACACGATCGTTTATGTAGTGCCGTGGTTAGTGCGATTCTCCGAATAGTGTTCGGGGCGACATATGTTTCGAACAACGACTATACATATGTCCTCTCCCCACAGTCAATCTTATGCATTGCCGAAATCACCGCTGGCTTTGTGGTCTTCGCTTCCCCAGCCGCTCCAAAGCCCGTTCTGCATTTACTCAAACAAGCTGGATCATCTGTAGACCGCCTCATGGGATCATCCGAAAACAGCCACCGCGAGATAGAAAGCGGAGGGTCGCAATCGAGAAATTTTATGTCTTCCTTTTTCTCTCGAAAGAAGTCGAGGTCGCTCCTCTCGGATCCACTGAATGAAAAGGAGAGCTTCAGCTTGAGAAAGCAGAGTACATCTAAGAGCAAGGAATCGATCCGAGGTGATGGGCAGCAAGAGAAGCATCAGCGGCAGCAGTACCATACGGTGTCGTCGATGGCTTGACGCACAAGTGACTCAATTATCACAAAACTACGACCCCTATAACCAAACACCCTTCGGCGCTACTATTGCAGAAGGATGGGATAAGTGCTCATATGGCCAGTCATGCTGATTAATTTTTGTTTTCTTATTCCCTTTTTCTGTTCCCCTTTCCTTTTTCCTTTTTCCTTTTTCTCCGTTTTTGTTCCTTTTCGAAATATCTCTTTTCTTAGGCCGACGTGCTGGCACTTTAATGACCGATATCCAAGTGTATTTCAGCATTTAGATAGTATGTATCAACTAAACTTGCGTGTTTTTTGAACCGCATTCTACTACTTTCTCGTAGCAAACATTTGTGACCCTCGACGATGCTATACTGTCCAGTTACTAGGTGAAGAGTACTTAATGTTGAGTGCCCAGGGTTCTCTAAAAGTTCTATATCGCTAGGTAAGCGCGCAGCTTGGCATGGGTGACAGTATTCTCCTTGGTTTACATCCATCCATGATATTGTCGCTGGTATCGGGTGTATAGGATCATAGGCGAAAGCAATAGGTACGAAGACGGCGGTTGCAGAGGATTGGTATCCTAGCCACACGCTGAAATGCGAACACTTTATATTATGTACAGCGTGTCACGTTTCACTCCCTATGCCTATAATAAGAATGACGAGTGGTAGTTCAGATGCCAGCAGTGTACACACCACCCGATACTACTACCTTACAAGCTGAATAGAATCCAGGCTGCTCTTCACCTACGATGAGGGGGAAAGATAACGTTGCCCCGTAATGTCGCATTACGTGATGCGCCTTGCGCATAGATCGGTTATTTCAACACATGAAGAATGCTTTTTCATATAGTATTGAACGTGGAATGTGCGCCAGGGCGGCAAGGACCAAAAGCTGAACTCGCATCCCTGATTAGATGTCTCGGCAGAGTTTACCGAGGCGAATGAGGCCCTAGCACCTCGTATCGTGGCGGACACGCGCAGACACCACACCCGGCAGGGGAAGGAGAGGGTTTGGAGAAGGCATCGATGAAATCCGACATTGAGTCGTAATTTGGGAGGGACGAGGGCTACGAAGTCGAGGAGACAACGCTGTTAATATGAGACGAAACAGGTACTGTGAACAAAAATAAGTTTACCCAACGTACTGTAATAGATGCGATGAAGAGCCTTTAGTGGACTTCGAGCTACAGTAGCCTTCGAAGAACTCAGTAGTCTGAATGGTGCGTGTGCTGAGCTAAGCCTGTGCACGATTTCCCCGCTCTCCTGTAAAGAAGCATGCGGAATATACCGGTCGTTGATAGTTGCCTCCGGGGTAGGGGGGCTTACAAGTTCTAAATTGGTACATATGAAAGTGTCTGCGATAAGCGGTCGGCTATAATATACTCAGTAAATCACTAACGCAATATGTCAGTTCCTCTTGTTAATATGCCGCGTGAATCTTCAGTGTTCTTATGTTGTGTATGGTGAGCTGGCAACTTCACCCAATGTACAAGCGAAACTTAGGTAAGTAATGTCAGGAGGAAATCCATAAGCTACACATGGATTAGCGATAGTCCGAGACTTGACACTGCCTACAGAGACGTACCTATGAAGGTGTAACTTCGTTTGGCGAGGGAAGATTACCTAGGTAAACTTCAGAACCAGATCACAGAATCTTACCGCATGGGCGACATGAATACTTGAAAAATGCTTGAAAAGGAAGCTGCTGCTCTTGAGCTGTGGTGCGACTAGATGAGCTGTATACAAGACATGGCCAGTATCGCGCTTAAACATCAAGTACCTGTATCCTGAATCGATGTGATGCTTCGTAGATCAGAGAGTCGTATTGAGGTTCAACCTGTGACAGACATGCCTTATCAGATCGAGGCGAATTCCTGCTCGTCTCGAAAAATTTCCGACTGCACAGCATGTCGGTGCCTTTTCGATGCCGTCTTACGAAGAAATCGTCGGTAACATAGGCCAATTAGGGTAACATTGCATATCGATGTTGTGTTGGACACAAGACGCAACCTAGCCTCACCAATGCGAGGGTGGCATCGTAGCGAAGATGCGGTACGCGTCTAATGAGGGGTATGCATTCAAAAAGTTGCATCTGGCGGATGAAGTGAAACCGGTGGACTGAGGCATCTTCAGAGTAGGATCTTGCTCGCCGTGATCTACGTATTCGATATTTTTCGTCATTTTCTCGATCCGCTGCCTGTTCAGAATTAGGGGCTGCTAATGGAGTGATAGTAGCACTGAGCAATACAACATTATATTAGGAAGCTGGGGCGACCAGCAGTCTTTAAAAATAAAAAAATAAAATTTGCAACTATTCCAGGATCCTACTAGCTGGTATGAGAGAGGCCAGCTCTTGGTGACGCCGGTGACACTGGCTTGCTCGTTCGATCTCACCCATATTCCAGGACGGCTCGATACGCTACGGAAAGCGTATCAAACATACCTGCGGAAGACGATTGAGTTCGGATTACTCATGGGCGCATAAGGTACGTAGAAGAGGTAGTTGGGCGATTCTCTTGTGCCGTCATGGGTCAAGTTGCACCCCAGGAAGTGCATTACTTGTCGATTTATTCACAACAGGTAAGCAGGGGCTTTAAACGCGTATATCAACACTGTGAAGCCTGGGACAACGCGCGCGTCACGCTTAGTCGAAGCCAGCCACCAGCCGCGGGCGAGGTGTTAGCCGGGGGATGAGAAATTGTCTGCTAAGTAACCAGCCGTCATACCTAGGTCTCCCTACATAGGCTAATTAAAAAGTCTCCAGCCACTAGTGAAAAGGTACTCCCTTCGTGGGAGGTAGAAGGGTGAGGTGGTGAGGAGAACAACTGACGCGAGGGGCGCGCGCAAAGGCCCCTTATATAAGGGGCTGCCCTACTCTCGGCGCTAACCTTCTCGGGAATAAACCCCTTCATGGCGCACGCGAAACTTGGTTGATGCGCTGCACGCATGGATTATAGGTCTCGGTCTAATAGAGATTGTCTCAACTCAGCGATTTAGCCCTTTCTAATCTAAGACCCATAGAGACCTGTCGACAGACTTTGTAAATTCCAATAGTCGACTGACTTTTCTGCCATCTTTAAACTCGAGTATTTCGCTAGCATTGGTCGAAACACTTGTTGTAGTAAAATCCATTTGCTACAACATCAATCTGCCTTAGAAAGTGCAATTGTCTGCTATTGTAAGCGAGGTTACTCTTTTATCCCTGCTCTATCAAATGGCACACTCTAGTGTCCACGTCCCGAGTAACCACTATATTCCATCCGAATGCCGTGAGATTCAGCAATGTTCTTCGCACATCGAGCAACAGAGATGAGACAATACAATATCCAAATATGGTGTTACGTATGATCATACTATTCTCAGGTTAGAAAGGAAATTCTAGAGAGTTGTATCTGGTTTCGGTGGCGTATCATGAACTGTCTCTTTAACGTGTCTACATGAGGACAGAATGAAATAAGAGAGATACCTGAACGACAATTATACTAAATATATGAATCGCCACATAGAAATGTGACTAATTTTGGCACCGCATCAAGAGATCGCAATAAGGAGACTAGTTTTACTGAGCAAGACACGTGTGCTTATAGTTATTCCTCATTTTAATGACTCTTCTATTTCTTCTACCCTTTATTCATACGAAAACCACTCCCAAAAGAGTTAGGAAATTACCCTCAACCTTCCGCCCAATGTTGAAAGCTTAGCCCATATTGAAGAGTAAGCCTTCTGGCTTGTCTATTCTTTCATACCAAGTTTAACCTCCCAGGCTAGACACGGCATCCTTGGAAGAATCGGGCTGCTCTTCAAGCGGCGCTTGATTCCCATCATCCATGATGTATACTTTTAGATCATCCCAATTAGAATCCGTTCACGAAGAAGGCATAGGTCTTCACTCACCCAATGACCATACTGTTCTAGGGTTCCCGTCCGAGTTCAGCACAGGCGCAGTGGAGCAGATATTGCCCCAAGTCTGCGTGTGGCTCTTATCACACGTTGCCGGGACGGCTCCAGCTCCCCAGTACCCTCCAGCGGCGCCAGGGCTGTCTGTAAGTTGTTAATATGGTAATTCAACCTCCCTCTGTTTATCATCTAGCCATTTTGCTACTCTGTTCCTAGGAATAACTTACTGTTACTTGATTAGCTTTGAACACGTACGACTATTTGAGTTGAATACCGTGTGAGGGTGCAAGCGTGAAATGTTTAAGTACTTACCAACTAGCCCCGGTGACACTACCGCAAGTCGTGGACAGGACAGGCCAAAACACCCATTTGTTGCGGTACTTCTCGCTGGGAGTTCCGGATCGAGTGACTGTCTTCGTAGTTGTCTTTGAAACCGAAACTAGACAATGTTAGCAGTGGTTTGTGATTTTTATTTCGCAGTATATAGTGCCATTCTCACATTCAAAGCTTGCCCCCAAAGCAACAGCGTCTTTGAAAGCACCTTCTGGTCCGATCGAAAAGCCAGTGGTAAAGGTGACCTCCTCGCCCTCTTCTAGCCCAAGTGTTTCGGTGCTGAGTTGTGCCTCGCCAAACTTTCCTGGCGCGTTCTGCTGGGGCCCTAGAAAGGTGGTACGCTTAACTTCGCAGTAGATGTTGCAGGAGGTGTCAGTATCAAATTCATCGGGGCTACCGCAGCTTCCGTCTGGATTCAATGTATGACCTTCCGGCTTGGTACAGTCGAACTGAGGTTCATTGTTGATGGCATCATCGCAATGGTCCCCATCTCGTTTCAACAATGCTTGACTCTCAGTGCTTGGTATGCGCATAGCCGTGGAGGCTGCTACGAAGGCCAATGTAATGAGGTGCCACTTCATGGTGTTTGAGTTCCGAATTTATAGAAATAGGGGACAATTTTTGGATATTTGCAATGCGTTTGAATCGAGAAGTGGACTGCTTAGAAAGTTTGAAGCTCGAACGATGCCTGGTGTCTGTTGGACCATCTCAAGACGTCTGGATGCTCATATTTATATACTTTGCACAGATGAATCGTCCTCATATTAGTACATGACAAGCTACCATAAGTTCTGCCGCAAGAGCCATTGACCTTGGATGTATTGAAGCCCATCTAATCCGTCTCATGGCATGATATCAGAAGCGTTCGAGGTATCATGAATGCAGCATAGAACCAACAGTCAAATCCTTAATGAAAGAGTGTTCCTATCCAGAGACACAAAATCTTATTGAGTCAAGATGTTGGTGACTAAAAATAAAATTACACGATGGTGCTCGCTCAAGTTTCAAGATCTGTGGCACGAACGAGGTGACATGTCGTGTTGTTCGTCTTCGCTCCCTGACAGATCAGCGATAACCTCTGTTTCTACGATCGTTGTTTGAACTGTTAGTTCAGTTCATACATATATAGGACTATGATTCTTTCTAGGCAGCTCCTCCAAGAGGAGCCATGTGGAAAAGCCTCATGGCGACGGATAGAGGATGCTTGGCGAGTTTCATGATAGCATGAATCTCGACATACGGAAGACTAACAGCATAATTCATTCATTCAATCCGGTGCTTTGCCTATATGATTCGGCGCTCGATCACCAAGGATCCTTGGATCAAAGCCGATCCCAAATCAAATGCAGCGAGCAGACATGTCAACGCAAGATGTTTGGGTAGGACTTGGAGTCAACAGGCAGGTGGGTTGGCCTGATGGCCAACACTTTCGGCTATAAGATTGCCTCCGCATCGTTAACGTACGTATTCAGGGTTGATCACATATATGTTGCTTATTTAGATGTTTTCTTAGTACTGAGAGGATTTTCTTCCTGTTGTGGATGGTTTCGTTATGTCGACATCAATATGCAGCATTGCCATGTGAATACAATTTAGTATCTATTCTTGTTGCCAAGCCCCTTACTTATAACATGCATATCCTGAGTTGGTAGGCTCTGTCCTAACCTTCTTGGCGGATATCACGATGACACCAAGTTAATCATCCTTTTCTATTAATAAGTGTTGGCTCACGCGTTCGAAAGCTGCAGTTCAATAAGTTCTTGACCTCGTGTCGTTCGTGCCGTACACTAACGCCGTAGGAACATGGACTCACAAGCCAATCACTTTCCTAATTGAAACCAACAGCATGATAGCTTGCTCGTGCCCAGAACGTTGATCTCCAAGACTGAGTCGTCAAACCAACAAATTAGACTTTGGGAGAAGGCTCTTCCAGCTATATAATCAGCGTTCTACTCATATCGTTTCATTAATACATTCTATGCCACCTTGACACCGTATCACCTGCCCTCAAGAAAGATTTGTTAGAACAATACTTCCCATCATGGTCGATTTCAACACGGCGATAGTCACAGTCAATCTGTCTGAACCTCTAGAGGTACTCATCACTCCCGTTATTCTAATTGCTCCATTCTATACTATATTTTACTAATCCCTACATCAGCTTCAACGTAATTGGGCCTGGAATGCAGACAGCTGCGTGAGGCCCAATACCGAATTCGATATCCCAATTCTTTGTCAAGTTCAGCGAGCCGAGAACGGGACAAGCCTGCCCTCCCTTGGCGTAGAATATGATGCATTCGAGGTAAGTGTCAACTCTGAGTACGAACTCATGTTCGAACTTTTTTGTACCAACCATGGCTAATCTCCCCTCAAAACAGAAATGTTGTCCTGTCCTCCACGATTATCCCCATAAGAACCAATGGATCAGTATCATACCGTGCCGCCAGCAATTCTGTTTCATGAACAACGAACAACTGGCAATGGGGTTTGATGAGTGCATCTACAATGCTGCTTTAGACAAGCTCAAGGGTCTCAATGTAACAAACGCGACGACGACTAACGCTTATCGCGGTAGATGTGAATGGATCAACTATGACAGTCTCAAGAAAGGGATACGTGAGCCTGAAGATATTGACAACGCTGCATCGGCGCAGAGGCTTTCATCCTGGATTTTACTAGCGACCCTGGTGGCAGTATGGTTGGGAACAACAGCAGTTTAAGATGGAGCTATATAGGACAGACCTTGGCGTCCATTCAAAATGCCTTAAGTGGTTTGAAATGCACTGCATGAATGTTCTCTTCCACTTCCTTTATGAATAAGCTTTCCCTGACAGTAAGGTACATTGGTTCTAGCCTATGAGTAATTTGTAAGGGCGGGGGCTGCCATCACTAATCCAAGTTGAGACGATGTCTCGCGCAGTGAAAGAATAAGACGAAACGGAATATATTATAGTCCACGATAATTATGATTGGCTACGACAGGTACTATAATATAAAAAGCAGTTAGCTGTGAGTGGGCTCGCAATATGGACCCATTGACTTTTGAGTATCGAGGCGAGTCCATGCACTGAACCCGACGAGGGATTCGGCGATTAATGTTCAATTAACGTCAACGCAAGTCTGTGCACGTCTGTTCTGTCTGTCCCAAGAGCATCCCTGTCTTATCCAGCCATAAATGGCTGTACCCCCTTGACCGGCTTCACTCTTTTCATCTTTGATAGCCATTACCCTCGCTTCAATCCTGCTAATCGCGTACGATATGTTCTAGAGGCGCTCTTCGAGATCGTAATACAGCTCATTATGGCGCTTCCTAAGCGCAAGCGGTGCGCCAAGTGGTGCTAAAGGACAAGCGTTTAAATGTAGTGTACCATATCTGATGCTTTTAGCGCTTCAACTCTATAAACTTACCCATGTGTCTCTATCTGATTATACACGCATGCGGGGATGAGATATCTCCAACTGCATGAATCGCTGCACTTGGGGTTCACGACAGAGTTCTTTTTGAAGAAGGCCTGCGTTAGCGGAATGCCCGTCCAATGAAGGAAGGAATGTAATAAGGGTTATCACATTCCTGGCCACGAGGATTGGATGGGATAGATGATAATAACCTGCCAACAGCCGACTGCAAATGCTGCACTCAAGCACGAAGAGTGCCATCGCAAGCAGTCATGTTAACCGTTCGACCCAGTCAAACATCGCCGCCGCCAACCTTCCCTGACTGTCACCTGCATTTGGTTGCAGCTCCATTTATATGCAGCTCGTGGTTCGCCAATAATTTACATTTCCGTATCTCGGGCGCACACCTGAAGATCTAGATTGGGGCTTAGTTGATGGTTTCTAGCGAATCAGGGCTTACAGACGCCTCTCGTAGCCAGGGGCAGCAGTGAATCAGCCCAGCGGTTGGAGGCAGGCAGTGCTTTGGGTGGGGGTGCTTTGATGGATTTGTACAGTAGGCAGCAGATTTATAGTATTTTCCACTCAATATACCTTATCCCTCTCGAACCTTTGTTTATCTTTTGAGGTGGGTTTTTGTTTATCGAAGACCTTCAAGGGCTCAACTGGCCACGGACTAAGCGCGTGCGATAAACTCGAATCCCCCACTTTGCTATTCTGTCATGAATACGAAACGATTCTCTGCCCTGCGATGAAATGCGATTCGGTGAAGTGAGACACAGCAGTCTAAACTCCATGATAGATTGTGCCCCCTCATCATGGGTTTCTTCAGCAAGAAGAAACAATCCCAGCCTTCACCGCACCCTCAACACAATGCCAAGTTGCAACCACCTGGTCGCAATCCTAACCCTCCTCCGTATCCATTTCCAACAGCTGGTCTGTTACCACCTCCAGCCCCGCCGCATAGTTGGGACCATGGCCGTCCGGCGGGCTTATCCCCCCAGGTTCACTATCGTAACCAAGACCCAAGACAATATCCTCCCATTATCGTGAATCAGCATTACTACTTAAACCCCCCACCTCTTCCTCATTCTTCCAACGTGTATCCATGTAGCGGCGGCGGCGGCGCCTCGAGCAAGCTGCACGTGAACTCCACTGCGGACTTGATCCAGTTACCAGCAAATGTTGTCAGCCAAATAGTCGATGATGGACTGCCAAAATGGCACGCATACGGGACGCAGCTCATCAATCAAGGCGCTGCCTTATATGACCAGATATCATCCAAGTTTGACGACGTGATGACCCTGATTGATCGGGACAAATTTCTGGGAAACGAGAGCGAGTTGTTTATGTATCAGCGAGCCGATCACGACCCGCCGTTGCCATCGACTGACTCAAGGCATCATCCAGCTGTCCCTAAAGGCGGCCAGGAGAAGAAGAAGAAGAAAAAGGACAGTAAAGATCTGCCAAAAGGTCAAGCTAGCGCTGTAGCTGTATCGTCTATAACAGGTGGCTATTTCGCAAAGGTAGACCTCTATGCAAATTCGAGGCTACCTTTGGATCTGCCAGCTTTTCGACCGTGAGTTAGATGATGCTTCAATATCGGCATCACACTGACCGAAAACAGGATCGTGACAATTTACCCTCTTCTCTGTCTGGCCGCACAATATTCAGAGCGGGTCTACCAGAAGCCTCAGGGGCCAGAGCGAAATGCATACGTTGATGCAGACTGGAGAACAGGCACCAAGAGCCATGTTATCAAATCTGTTTCCATGGACCACATGGGTACTATCGTTTTTGCTATACGGGGAACTGCAACGTTTATGGACTGGGCCGTTAATCTAAACACCGCACCCACGGCACCGACAGGATTTCTGGATGACGTGAGGAATTTCTGTCATGCTGGCTTCTTGTCAGTCGCTAGGAAGATGATCGCCCCTGTAGCTTCACGTCTGCGCCATATTCTCGAAGAGGACCCTGGTCGCTGTGCTCATTCGCTTCTCATCACGGGCCACTCTGCCGGCGGAGCTATCGCCTCGCTCCTCTATATGCATATGCTCGCGACATCCAAGGCTGCTTCGTCGGAGCTCAACCTCCTCACAGGGTGCTTCAAAAGAGTACACTGCATCACGTTCGGCTCGCCGCCAGTGTCTTTGTTTCCTTTGCAGACACCACACAGGCTTGAACTTAGAAAGTCACTATTCTATAGCTTCGTCAATGAAGGAGACCCCGTGACGAGAGCAGACAAAGCGTACGTGAAGAACCTACTTGAACTATTTGCCGCTCCAGCTCCAGTGCCTACGAAATCGGTGTCGCCTGGAGCAGGCGCGAATACCTCGCCGAAGCCTAGTAAGCCGCAACCAAAGAAGTCAAGATTCGCCTCCACGCCCAAGAGTTCCAAAAGCTCAAAATCTAGCCAATCTTTAAAGTCAAAGTCATCTACTAAATTGGACGCTCCGACGGCAAAGGGGCCTATATGGCAAGTGCCGCCAAGCACACTGAGCAATGCTGGGAGGATCATAGTGCTCAGGTCTGCCAACCCGGATCCTAAGGTTAAACGTGTGAAGACCGTCGAGGAGCGCTTGAAGGAGGGAGTCGCCGCGCAAGTCGCGAGCGACGAGAAACTTCGTTCTGTTATATGGGGCGATCCCGTTTGTCATATGATGAAGCTCTATGCGGCGCGGGTTGAAGTGCTTGCCGTGGAAGCAGTCACTGCTAGAGGCCATTGATGCTCTCGGCATACTTTTCGTGTCCGAAGATTGTATGATTCACGATTTCATGACCAACATGGTGTAGGCGGCGTTTCCAGCGACTTAGCTGCATGATACCATCCAGTATACTTCTTTTTCCAGCTCTCTTTTCTTATGTTCATGTTCAAGATCGAGACGAGTTTTCGGCGACTTGCTCTTCTGGTAGCTCGCATGGCGCATCTGGGCTTAATCTAAGTACCTAGTTTAGCATTTAAGGATTTCCGAGCATTGGAAGCTACCTACACATCGTCGTCAATGAAACCCCATTCTAGGATGGCTTCCAATTTTTCAATCTTGTAGTCACGTACACTTGGTGTCCTTGATTCTAATGTTCACTGTGCTCATTTGGTTCAGGGCGAGATCTGCTCGGGGGGTCTCTAGTTGAACTACAACGAACGGAAATGAATAATTAGTAGTCTCCATTGCACCATTCAGGGCGTGTCGGCAATAGTTCCGGCCTGCATTCACACTATCCGCTCGCTCCAGTTAGCGGTGATTCGCTTGATTGCAGAAATTGTAAGTCCTTACCCTTCCAGGTCCTCCAATAAGCAGGCACCAAATGCGTGTCACGACAGGTATCCGGCCCCTGGATTTCGTACCTGATCTTCACGCACAGCTGCGTCGATAATTACGGAAACGGGAGTAAAAGTACACGCCTCATCCCGATCAGCTCTGTGGCGATCCGCAGAATGAAACGTGTCGGCCTAATCATCGCCTTTGCCACAGGTTACACAACACGATGCAACATGTCCTTCACGTACCATTTTCCGCTCGCGTTTTTGTTGTGTTTTCGAACGAGACAAAACGTCTTACGTTCAAGGTTAGCCATGGTAAGATGGAGGCTGCAACAGCTCTCACTGATCATTCATCCTGATCGTTGCCTTTCAGGAGCCATGACAGGAATCGGGCAATCGGACATGCATAATGAGACATGCCAGGCGCTATCTGTGCTTGAACTGAGAGCTAGCGAATAGGCTGAGACGACGATGCGACAGTTGAAGTGAGACTGCGACGCTTCTTATGAGACATGACTCAATGAGCATTCGAAGTGTTGCATTATATGTATATCGGAATAAGAAGCGGTAATGGAGTCAGACACATAAAACCAAAAGGAGAGAGGGTTCGCAGGAGCTAACGAAGCTCTTCCGATGATTATTGTAAATCTTTAAGTGAACGTCGTGAGCGCATCGCTAGACTGAACCCAAGCCTTCAGGAGATAACTTTGCTCTACACTTCCTATGACCTTAAGACTAGGTAATATTTCACTCAACTGCTCGTGGAAAACTTGGCGATTAACGTCAAACGCAATTCAATTGAAGCGAAAATAATTCAAAGCGTAACTGATTTGCCTTATATCCGCCATACCCTAGTTAGCTACTTGGTGGCTGAAGTGCCCCTTTATATATCGTCGCTCCTCCACGTAGGTACGCCACTTCAATAATCACTTGGGAGAGGACAACCACGCGCAGGTAGGTTATGCTGCTTGTCGAAAATCCCTTTGTTCGAGTTTGAAAAGCGGTAAATCGTCAATTACTCCTTTTCCAGAAGACCATTGAAAATATTCGGTAGTTCACTTTCAGTTGTAGTTCCCCCTACGTTCTTGAATAGAGCTTCGAATGAGCGTGGATTGCTGAAGGAAGAGCACGAATAACGGGATTGATCTAGGACTTCAATAATATATGTAGTACGGGAATCACGATAATGCGAGGGGCAAAGTTTAAACGAGCGACTCAAGTTGGAATTATCATACTAATCATACTCATGCCATCTGTGGAAAAACCAAGCACCACCCCCACACTTCTGGAAAACAATTACACCTTCACATATCTCCGACTCCAATGATATGTTGCAGAAACCAAAATATTGGCTGATTATATATGCAGCTCGAAAGGAACGAGGGTTGCATTATAGGAGGCTGCTGAGAGCGACGCAGGGGAGGCCGACGTTGACAAGACCCTCCTATTGAATGAATCAGTAACGCAGTTGCTATGTGCAAGGAGATACTGAGGTGACTAACCTGGGTTGTGCCGGAGTGTTGGCAGCAGGCAGCATTCTGCTTGCATTGGGAGTTGAGGAGATCATCCACACCAATGACTATTAATACATGTCAGTAAACCAATACTCAAGGCGTAGTGTTCAGAAAGAGACAGCCGCTTGGGAGGCACATACGAGCAGTAACAGTAAGCTTGGAGCACTGGGAGAAGAGCTCGCCCTTGCCAAGGACACCGCCGTCGCCCCCGAGGAGACCGGCAAGGATACCATCGGATTCTGTGACCTTGTCACCATTCTGCTCGACCTTGTTGCAGCAGCTCAGCTCCATGTCCTTGCCGCAAGTATCACCAGCCATGCCAACGGTGACATCGCCAGGGGCAGGGTACTTGGGGGCCTGGGGCGATGGGAAGGCAACGGCGCCAAGGGCGAGGGTGAAGACGGTGGCGATGGTGAAACGCATCTTGATGATGTTGTTGGAGTGGTTGATTAGGTTATTATTGAAATAATGCGAAAGCGAATGCTGCAAGAGTTGAATGAGAGTTGTAATTGAGTCAGAAAGTGCTCTGGATAGTGATGCTTGGTAGTGAGTGACTGTGGATGGTGGTGGGAACAAGATCGATTGAGGAGCGTCCCCGACCGGTCTTATATATTCATGGCCTGCTGGGATTTCGTCCCCTTCTCTGATGATCGAGCATGTTCAGTATCGTGGCCGCGCCCTGCTCCTGTGTCTTGTTTCTTAGCCCTTCAGACTTGTGGAATGCCGATCAGATGGTCCATAGGCTATGTTGAGAATGTCTTGTCTCTGACTAGTCAATCTTTCGTAGTCAGCTGAAATTACAAGCTTCAATAGCTCCTTGATAGTAATAGGAAAAAGAATGCTTTCTCAGCTTCAAAGTCTCTCTTCGTGAATCATAGCAAATTTAGGCATCAGTTTTGGCACGCAGGAGTGCGAATTGAGATCGGATAATAACAATACCCAATACGACGATCGAAGGTAGAACTTCATACCGGCGCTCAACTCTCCACTTGGGCTGTTCACTGATACGTTGCGTTTCTTTTGTGGCGGGGAGCGCGATAGCTAGATATCGCTCCCTTGCCTCCACTGTTCCGAATCAACGCAATCAATCCAATAATTTTGTCAAATAGCAAGGAACGCGGCCCTGACTCATTCAATATTCTGTCTTACAATTTTTTTAGTTCTTCTCGTATTCTAGGCTCATGCAGAGATCGGCTCAATGGACTAGAAAATATTGGGATCTGCCTCTGCAATCGCGACCTCATGAAACATTACACGCTCATCCGTGAATTCGCTTATATCGATAACTTTCTACTCTTCCATCTAGAACCTCGTCAATACTCTGTACTCGTCTATCTACTCATACTACTTCATTGACCAGACATACATTACCAATTCAACCTCTTACTAGACGCTGTACTGTGCAAGGCCGATCTACACCCACCTCATTAGATTCAGTCGCTATTTTGCAGAAAACCATGCTCGCTCACTAGAAGCCTGTCTTGACCCGAACTGAAGTGGAAAGCGCTGTCCTTAATTTGCTTCATGCACTTTTTCATCAGACGCTGGAAATCCTACCAGCGATCTCGGTAAGGGAACTGGCGGCTGTAAGGATCTTGCCAAGTATGCCGTGAGCCGGTAACACATCAGGCACCGCTGATTGCATGGGTCTAAGCTTCCTGTATCTCTCACCTTGGATAACCCCGGAGATATCACGATCATCATACATGCTCACCATGCTAATAGCTTCCCAGCAGAGTTAAAGCCTTGGTTGTTCGTTGGCTCAGTAGGAGGTATAGTCCGAAGCTCGTATTGCTGGGAATAACCACAGTTGCCATTAGCCTATGGCCAACAAAAAGTTTAATATTATATTATATTTTACTCGGCTCACTGTTTGCGTCAGTGTAATACAGAATCCTATGGCCTTCACTTTCACCGTGCGAGTGCATAAGCGATGCTGACCTGACAGAATGTCTTGCCCAACATACGACGGAGCATATCAGGTAGGGACATTGCAGCTTTCCGTCTTATCTATCAATTGGATCAAACACTTCTAAGTTTGAATCCATATCATATGCTACTGATGTGATATATGTGACAACTTCAATATTCCGACCCGACGCGTTAAGCAATCAGTCGTGCATCCCACAAGCGCCTAGCGGCAGGTCGGAGTACTCGGCGACGGGTGAAGGCTTTGGATGGCAGTAGGACTATGCATCGAAGTTTTCCTAATCATGGTTGCTGGCTCCGAAACTTTGCGGACGAAAATTAGCTCAGATGCGAATCTAAGATCCTGATAGCCACAATAGCATATTAAGATCGGTGAAACGTCGAGGTGCTGCGCCAACGGTAGTCATCGGCAATCACTGCCTCTAAAATACACATATCTTGATAATGATTCGGCTGACTTCCTTCGTATAATTTACTTCGTGCTATGCCGTGTAACCTCGGCCGACCACATGCATCGCCTGGCCATCTGCAGGTACACTTTCGTAGATCTGCCTTCAAGACCCTGTAACATCGGCATGCCTAGCCTAAAGACCTTCTCTACCTCGAAGCAATCTCACTCCCAGCGCAAGGATGCGAACCAGAACCTTGAGTATCATTCAATATTGGTTGTCTTGAGTTATCAGTAGGCGTCTACTCGCCTTCCTACACTTGTATGCTCCAGTATGTCTCGAGCACGGCACGGATAACTACTTACCTTAAGGCAACGTACACCTAGATGTAGATTATTTAAGCGCCTTTGATTCGTTTACTAAACAACAGCTCTCTGGTATACAAGATTGACCTGTACTTCGCAATCTCGCATGACCCTGGTATGGAGACGTGCATACTCTGTTTGCTAGACCCACATCTTCATATTAGCCCGTTAACGTCTATTCAGAACGTGATACGTAGAAGGGGGATTATTGACGATATCAAGATTCGCCTTTCTCGTTTTGTGCCCTAGATCTCAAGTGAGATGCTTTAAGCATACTTCAAGCATGGGTCACTAATTCGGCTCGACCTTCCTCGATCTACTGAGGATAGAAACATTCAGGGTATCGGTAATCCAGCTGACTATTCAGACATACATGTGAAGATGGCCTGACGTTTTGCATAATGGTGGCTTGATGAAGATATCTCAATTTAACGTCACTCAACTTGAATCATCCTCAGTTGGAAGGGTGATGTCGTTAGGCTAGTTCCAACGGGGATCTGCATGTAATCAACCATCATTGCTGAGTTCCAAGTCCTGTCGTTGGCCGCAACAAGCGGGATAATGTGCTTGCCGTTGCCGTTTACTACCGAATAAGCTATGGATACTGTGTATGGCCTTACAAACAGGACAGGTATATGTGGTGAAGGGAGGACCTGAAGAATGAAAGTATATAAAACGCTCGAAGACGGACCTCTTTACCAGCTTTTCACAGACTCCTCAGGAACTGTAATAACTTCATAGTTGACTGGCACTTGAATACTCTTTCCAAATCAGCCACACCTTGTAAACCGCTACAATGCGTCTCATCACCAGCCTCGCACTCTTGGGCATCAGGTAAGCCATTATATTCTTTGCTTTTGCTATAATTATCTCACTAATTCAAACTTAGCCCTTCACTCATTGATGCTCATCCTCAGCTGTTACAAGCTAGCACTGTCACCTCAACTCTGATGACTTGTGGTCTTGATTGTGCTACGACTGTGACTGTTTGGGCTGGATGCTCTGACACTTCGATTCTACCTTGGACTTCTACGACATCGCTTGGAACTTCTGGAGCCCCAGTAACGGACGCTTCAGCTTCCACTGCCCCCTCCTCTCTTGCGTCGGCTCTTACTCTCACGTATCCCAGTGGCACCACCACTCTTGTTATTACCTCTGGTATAACTGCTACGATAACTGCATCTTCTTCGGAGCCGTGGGACAGTAGCTACTTAACTTCCTCAGGGGCGTCGACCGGCGCATGGTATACCAATTCAAGCTCAGTAGCTGCCACGACAATTGCGGCTCCGACTGTCCGTCAGCCTACACTCAGTACTATCTCTGTCCGTACTTCATCAGTAACAGGAAGGGGTGCAGCCTCAACTACCTCGTGGTATATACATGAAAGCCCGATGGAAATCTGATAGCAAGCTGACCAGAAATCATAGCTCGACCTCAACTAGCTCAAGTACCCCAGGAGCCTCATCTGTAGGCTGGAATAGCACTTACAATACTGCTTCTCAGAGCTCAAATACGCTGTCAGCCCCTACCGGTTCCATGTCAATGACTATCCCGACCAATCCATACTCATCAACAAGTTTAACCCCAATTTCCACCCTCACATCAACAGTGACCCTCAATCGTACGACCTCGTCTTCGAATTCTCCTGAAACTGGCTCCTCAAGTTCAATTCCAATGATCACAAGCACAGCAAGCACGGGAATTCCTACGATCACTTACATGACGTCGTCGGTTAGCATTACCAGTTCTAAGACAATATCGACGCCCGTTCCATCGGTGGGCAACGGCACAGGTATTTCAAGCGCCACACATCCACCTTCCATCACGTGCCTCACCTATACATCCTATGGTGACTATTATACACATACTGAGTGCTTGTCCATTTCCATAGTAACTCCGATATCGAGCCTTAGTAGCAGTAACACGGGGCCAGCAACGGGCCAATCGTCCGTGGACTCAACCTACCTGCCCTCTAGCCCTGTCACGAGTATACAAACACCAATAACTAGCACCTTCACTTTAACCGTGTCTCAATTAAGCACGGTCTTCTCTACCGGCAGCACCGATGCTACTACGGGACCATCTTCGAGTCCTACTTCGGCTCCTGGATATCCCACCATCAGTCTCCCATCACCCAGCACAAGCACCTTGACACTGACTTTCACCAACTCTTCGAGCATAATCTTGTCTACTGGAAGCACAGGCGCAGTGACTGGATCTTTGTCGTCGACCGGCACTATCCCCGGACCTATTCCCACCCCAATAAGCCCAGGTACTTCGAGCAGTCCAGCGGCTTCGTCAGGTCATGTGTCTACTAGCGGGACTACAGATGCTGTCACCGGCTCCTCTTCACTTACCAGTACCTCGGCGGGATCTTCAAGCTTCCCAGGACCCAGTATCACTTGCGTCGCAGGCTACGGTAGTACAAGCATCTGCTTTGCGGTTCCAACCCCTCCGCCTATCACAGGAGCTTCTTCAACAGACGCCGCAACCAACTCAATCCCCACTACTTTCTCGACATACCCGTCGATGTTGAGCAGCGCCGTAGAAGTTCCTTCTACGCTTCTAAGCTCTATTAACTCTTATCCCACATATTCCTCCTACCCGTCTCCCGAATGAAGGACGCCGTAATGGTGGCGATGGCCATCACCCTGGTCACGAACATGGGTGTAAAGAATAAAGAAATGAGAAGGATTGAGCGAGTACGCGAGTGGTTGGAAGTGCTTCGTGGCGATTTCATTTGGCAGACCACTTCGCATGGAGGAGAATACCGGGGAAACACGGGGAAGGAGTACACATAGATGTTGGTTTCTCTTCGATTCTCGTCGCTCTTTGAAATAGGCTGTGTACGGATCAGGATTTTCGTCGGGACTTCCCCATACACGACTTTATACTCTATTATGTGCACTAGAGCAGGACATTAGTTCAACACTAAGTTTGTCGGGTAGAACGGATCTTTGAGACAAAACTAAATGAGAGGGCCGCCTATACACGCTGGGCTATGAAAACTCATTCTTATTCTGGATCGATTGAAGCGCTATGTCTGAAAAGGGAGGCCAGCTGCCACGCGGCTAGGATAACAGCCGAGACAAGAGTCTGGCTATGCTTCAGCTCGGTGCGACGCTTGCCGATACTTATTTTGCAGCTGAGCAGTAAAAGATCACGACATTGAGCGATTCGATGCTCAGTGTTGACGTGACTATTACTTTGGTACACTTGACAATTAGATGCCAGAGATATCAATTCTAGAATACTAGTGCTCTGATTATGATTACAGTGTAAAGTTTGTATAACGGTGTAGCCTCAGGAGGTCGGATTGAAGTAAGCCTCATGAACTTCGCGCGGATAGATTGGACCTACACTCCAGTCTTCAGAGACACCAATTCACTTAAATCCCTACTGATACTTGATGGCCAACATGAACGTGAAACAAACTAAGTTTAAACGCCACCGCATGCCTGGTCTTCGCTGCTCATGTGTTCCTTCGTGACATCTATCATTTCTGTGAATCGGTTCAGCCACCAAGTGGCTAAACTGCCCCTGGCCCAGCCACATGTATCCCACTTACACCACTCCAATATAGATATGACTATCCAGTACAAACAAGAACTGAATGCAATAGAAACTGTATAGCAGAGTTCATCGTAACATGAATATGAATCTCAATAGAATGAAAGGTGCACATCGATTATTGTCTGCGGCGTAAGCAGTGGAAACTTCACGCTTTTCATTGATGTCACGTGATCTGGCAGGAAATTGATTACCTACCCTGGAATGATATATGAACTGCTACCTAACTTAGAGAGTAAACTCTCAAATATGTTGTTAGACGCGACAGGTAAGGTAATCTGCTTATTCATCAGGGAGATCTAGAGCATAGAAATTGTAGTTGTCTATAAGTCCAAAGTATCAGTTGATAAATGACAGTTCACTCTCCGATGATAAAACTTGATACTGTTATGGCTTTACGGAGTTGGAGATAATTTGAAGCATGAGCTGGTGGGTGACTATGAGGAACTTGATCCCAGGCCCCCGGAGCCGGTCCAAATTGCACACGATATGTAGACCAATCCGTAATCTGCATATTATCTGTCGGTTTCACCATGTACTTGCTTCTTGGAAGCATCCTGAAACTTCATGTCAGTGGAGGGTGTTCTAGAGTGAATAATTGGATAAATACGCAGTTGCAGAACCGGACATGTCGTATGCAGAGTCTAAATACTTCAGAACATAATGGGAGCAGTCTAACCCAATATATATAGATATATAACAGTCGATGACTGTTACTTCCGCCTAGGGCGATCTATATCTCAGACACATCACTTTAACAACGCCAAGTTACTTATTATAAGCTTGTTGCCGCCTTGTGCGTGCCATAATACGAGTTTTCAAAGTAGATAAAACAGTATAATGTTTCGGTATTATAGCAGGTTCTTCTACAGCGGGCGTCTTATAAGGATAGCCATTAGTCGATACAGTACTGTCTAAATATCGACATAATAACAACGCAGGAGAAAGATAAATAGGATCCGCTAAGACCCAGGGGTTATGATGAATCCTCAGATGGTTTTTATCTACACGGTAATAACAACCATGCCTGTGTTATCCATTATACTTCGACGATTTACCTTCTTACGTGTTTGTTTCTATTAAACAAAAAGACACAAGGCCAAAATAATCCGGGATTTTCCTCGTAGCTGAGACGCATGAATGAGATATCCAGCAAGGAGAGAAGCAAGAAGTGTGCACAAAAAGGGTTGAGAGCAAAATGAATGCTCCTTGGGGTGGACCGGGCTTGAACCGATGACCTTCAGATTATTGATTGAAGTTTGACTTCAGTCTGACGCGCTCCCAGCTGCGCCACCGCCCCGTAATCGAAGCGTTGCTTGGTGAAGTTCGATGACGACGGATAGGAAGAGTGCATTTAAAATGCTGTTTATGTCTGCCGATTTTGCTCTATCATCGGTTCTGTTGCGCTGTACCTAGCTACCCACGAGGTGAGGAAAGTGGAATTAGATCTTGTGGCGTGCGGAGGTGGCTGTAGATCCTGTGGCTTGGAGTAGGCAGGCGTCTTGCTGGTCTGAAACATAATGTCTCTCGTCGACATTTGGCTGTCAACGCTATCTTGGCCCATGCGTATAGTGAGGAGGGATTAAGGGAACCACTGTAGTTGATGTATGTTTGACTTGTTCTGTCTTGACTGTTCTATCTATTCCTCGTGGTGTTGGTAAGTCATGCATGCAAAAAGGCAGATTCGGAGTTGTTTAACAGATAAAACAAGTTTACAATGTCAAACCTTGGCCACGTGCTCGCTTTCTTGTCTGCATGGGGCTTGGTTCAACAGAAAGGGGTTGGAGTGCAAGACTGGCAAGATAAAGACGCTGGCAGAATCGCTCCTGGTATTACTCGTTTTAAACCGCAAGGGATTAGATTAGGTGGTTTGGACTGACAAGCTTTAATCGTGTTGCTGTCTGTTTCTATGTGAAAGCTTCGTAGTAAGTACCTAGCATACAAAACTTAGTGTTAGACACTTGGCTCTCAGCTCAAGGGCGAAGCGCGCTGGGCGGACACTGCACCTTGACAACACAACATAACAACAACAACACGTCCCTGATTCCTGACTCTCTGATTTCATACGCAGAACCGGCGGTTGGGAACGATTGGTCGTGGCGGGTTCGTGTACTAGATGTTGCAGGATTCTCCAGGGACCCATTCCCGACCCGAATCAGGAAAGGCTTGGAATTCGATCTCTGCGGCTGGACCGGATCTATCTCTCCCTTTTTGCTAGTCCACCTAGGTTGGCCATGAAAAGGGCCTATTGTGGCCAGCATGTACCGCATGTACCAGGGTAATTACCACACCTTTCCCTTAAGCCCTCTTTAGCTACACATATCAAATTATTACCCATAGAACTAATAAAACAAAAGATTTATAGATTCCTTTTTAAAATAAGATATCCTCTGATTATAGCAGTAGTATGCCAGCATCTGTAAATAGTATACAATGAGTTACCTTAATTCAAGCGTGGCGTTCTTAGGCCATACCAGATAAGCCGTGGCCTTACCTACTTTAGGTTAGACCTGGCCACAATAGGCTCTTTTCATGGCCAACCTAGGTGGACTACTTTTTGCTTTGCGTCGCTTTGATCTTATGCTGATGTTAGTCTGCATCCTGAATGCCTAACCTGGTAAATACGGTAATTACTTACATTACATGACACTAGGCGGACACTCGACGAGCCGACCGATACGCTCCGTCTACACCATACTATCTGTACTACCTACTCTAGTGGACTCGCTTATTTATTTCAAGTAGGTCATGATCTTTCTAGTGGAAGTCTTTCTATTATACCTACCTTTCAATATTACTGTTCACCTGCCATGTTATTATGCATATCACAGAACAAAGTAACTAACTGCCAGCCAGGCCCCCCCCCACCGTTTCCGCGGTGGTGGGCGAAAACATGCAGGGTTTCCCATTGGCTACCTGTGCTATGTATATCTACGGGAGCAGGGGTGGCAGTTGACAGGGGTCTTGTGGAGACAAACGCTGGAACGAACGCGAATTGGCCCGCGAGCATGGTGAACGGGGCCCGCGCCTTGTGCCTGTACATGCCGGTGCGCATCTATTGGCTTGTCCGTCCCTCTTCCACCTCGTGGCTTTCAAGGGCATTGTCACGCATTTCTCCTCAAGTTTTCCTCCTCTTGTTGCCTCTCTCCCTCTCGTGTATCAACACTAGTCCGCCTACATACACTACACTACCTGCTGTAAGTAAGGTAGGCTAGGCCTCACCCGTCCTGCATGACGCGTGGGCCCAATTCCATTTCCCGCCATCTCGGACAGAAGCCTCTCCACAAAAAAACCACACACATGCTATCCACCACTGAAACTCGCCTACTTCACAAGCCAGCCAAAGGCCAGAAAAAAAGGAGCAAAATTTAAAAAAATAACTATAATAAAATTTAAATTAAATTTTATATATATGCTAACCTATTTATTTTTTAAATTTTATTTAGTTAAGTTATAAGCGATAAAAGTAAGCTGTTAGATAGTAAGAACATGTAATAATTAGCTGTTATGTCTAGCACTATAATTACTATAGAAAGTATGACAGTTAATTACTACACCTCCTGGGTGGTTCTGTCGCATCTGTGTGGTTTTTTTGTGGAGAGGCTTCTGCTCGGACTCGGGGGAGCCAACAGCAGCAGAGCGACAGAGCAAAGAGGCACTGTGGGAATTGCACAACCGATAGTCGGCTGCGTCATCCATCACGATCCATACACGGGCACCACACACCTTGCCATGAGTAAAAATAGGCGCTTCTAGCCCATGGGTGAAAAAGGGTAAGGACGTTGGTTAGGTCGTATCTAGCAGTAGCCAGAATGAGTAGAAGAAGAAGAGAGTAAGGGAGAAGAGAAGACAGAGAGAGGAGATAAATGGACAAATGGGAAATCCGACAGTCAACTCGTGAATCCGAAATCGTCGTTATCAGATCCCTCAACGTCTGCCTGCCTACCTTCACGTCCGCTGGCTGCGCATACGCTCATGCTCACCCTCGCATTCCCACTCACTCACATCCTCACGCACTTGGTTGCTTGTTCATGCGCACACGCATGCTCTCTCCCTCTTTCTCTTCTAGGAAAGGCTCCATTGAATCTTCTCGTTTTCTGCCCCCCTCTTCCATCTCCATGTCATTATCTCTGCATTTTCCCATCGTGACATGGAATTATTGAAATTTCGCATCATCGTCTCCAACAACACCACGTTCTAGTCAATCTTTGCTACCCACGCCAACGGCTATCGATATTATTGTCGTATTATTATTGTCCCTTTGCTGTAACACCAACTTGTAGAGTAGTCCGAGAATGTTGGGCCGTCGATGCAATCAACCTTGATAAGTGGCTCTTGAATTACCGAGCCCGTCATCATCATCATCATCATCCGACCTCGCGACTTGAAACAGTTTATTTCGGTCGCCTACGCCAACGGGTCTTCCCACCCATAGACAGACAGCTTCCAACAACGCCACGAGAACGGGCAGCAGGACCGAACTACTGCACATGCGCAGGGCTTACTAGCGAGTTCGCCAGCAAACCGCCGCCACTTGGACACGGGTCGTTGGGTCGGTCGCACGGCCGAGGATTGGGACCTCCCGGCTGCCACTCACCTTGGGCTGTGTAACGATCGCCACGGACAATTCGGGAATGGATCATTAATCAGACGAGTCCGCGGGCGTTGCAAGCGAACAAAATTCCGCAATAGCGCCGAAAGACGGGCGTTCAAGTGTCGCGAAGATCATCTACGTAGAACAGACTGCAGCGAAATCAAGAAGTGGACGAAAGTGAGGGAAGAATAGCATAGGAGTGAAGCTAGCTTGCGAGAAGTAAGTAGAAGACGAAAGGTGGGGAGTGAACGAGATAGAAGAGAGCGATATCATGTCGGATCCAAACAATTACCATGCGACTGTGCTGTACGGGGAATCGCGGGGCGGCCGTGAGAGTGAAAGGAATTACTACGGCGTTTGTGGCCCTGGTCACGATAACATGAGCAGCAGCAGTAGAGCAGCAACGACGACGAGAGGCGCAAGACATGAGAGCGCATCATCATCATCGTCGTCTTCGTCGTCGTCGTCACTATCATCAGCGTCCCCAGCATTGTCGCAGCATTCGTCAAGAACACCAGCAACAGCAGCGACAGCGCAGGGGCTGTCGGCAGGGGGAGGGCGAAGACACCCGCCGACGTCGCCGACAATAGCATCATCTCCACTTGCAACTGCGCCATTTGGGCGGATTGGCGCTGATGCCGGTGGTGTTGTGATTGCTGACACTGGAGTAGCGGGAGGTCGGAGCGGGTGTGGAAATGGGAATAGGAATGAAAATGGGACGATTTTGAATGGGCAAGGGTACGGGTATGGGCGTAGTGGTGCAAGCGGAAGAATTAGTGCTGGTGCTGGTGTTGGTTTTGGTGTCGGTGCTGATGAAACGACCAGGACAAATAAGAGGAGAAGCAAGCACGAACCACGACTATCGCCGTCGCCGGAGTCGAAGCCAAATTCCGCGTCCTCGTCGCCAGCGGATGCAGGCCTAAATAATACTACTATTCCTACTGTTCCTTCTTACCATCATCACCACCGCCATCACCGCCATCACCACGCCAGCCATCATCACCATCACCACTTCCACCACGACGGCGACCGCCACGACCGCCACGAACACCGCTATCATCCTGCCCCGTCCCCATCCCCATCCCCATCCCCATCCCAATCCCAATCCCAGTCGCAATCCCAACCCCATCATCATCATCACCACCTCCACCATCCACATCCACATCCACATCCGTATCCCCATCACCCACAATTCCAAACCACCACAACTAACACCACTACCACCGCCGCCACCACTGCAGCTGCTGCCATTACCGCTACCACTGCTGATCATGGTGGTGACCTAAACACCAGCACCAGCGCCAGCTCCAATACCGGCTCTAGTAGTAGCAGCACCACCAGCCCAAGCCCATTGACCGTCACGACCACCGATCCGACTGCGCAGGGGAGCCAAACTCAATCCCTTCATTACTCGCGTCCCCGTACTCACACCCATGCTCATGCCCAAGCCCAGGCCCAACAAGCCCATGCTCACCACGCTCTCGGTCTTGCTTTCGCCGGTATCAGCAGCACTGCCAATAACAATAATCCTACCAGTAGTGCCAATTCCCAGGTGCACGACAGCCGCATAGGTCAAGGTACTAATAATAATAATAATACTGCTACTACTGAGGGAGGTACCCGCGCCGCCAACAACGCTAGCATGACATCTCCGACCGTCGCGGCCTCGACGCACTCGGATTTTCGTAAGCCTCCAGCTGCTGCCGACGCGACCAACAGCACTACCACCACCAGATCCAGATCCAGAGCCAACACCATAAAAACCACCACCACAACAATCAGCGCCGCCGCCGACAACGCCGACGCCGACGGCGCCACTGCTGCCACTGCTGCTACCACCAACACCACCAACACCACCACCACTAAACCTACTTCCTCTACCACCCCGTCTCCTCGTAAATCTACCATCTCTAATGCCCACCACGATCGCCACGCCACCAGCATCACGAACACCACCAACACCGCCAACACCACAACCATCCCTGCGACGACAACAATTACAGCAGCAGCATCGTCATCAATAGCATCATTGACATCTCCATTCCATTCGCCGCCGCCTTCCAAGCTGCATATCCCCCTCAATTCCATCTCGACGCCGACCGATGCAGCGCGCCCGCGGCCGCCGTTGTCGTCGTCGCCGCTGAGCCACCCCTTCAACCACGCCTCGCCGCATCACCACTCCTCGATCCTCTCGGGACCTGCCCTGCTCTCATCGTCGTCGGCGGCTGCATCGGCTCCCAACGCGGCTGCCGCATCCTCGCTGCCTCACCTGCCGCCTCTGGCCCCTCCGCCGGGGGCCTTGAGCTCCATGATGGCGTCTCCGTCGGCGGCGCTGTCTTCGACCAACGGCAACGGCCCTCCGAGTGCATCGCCTCTGCAGCCGCCCAAGGCTGACTTCCCGCGACCGATGCACGAGAAGTCGTCCGGCAGCTTCTACGATCCTCTGACCGACACCACAAAGGAACGGCGACCGACGGACGGTTGGCAGAAACAGGTAAGTTGGACACTCATCTCCATATGTATCGACGGTCTTCCCTTGACACGGTGCCCGGGATATTGCGCCTCATCCATGTTTCGCTTCCTATCTATATCTACTTATTTACTTTTGTTCCCTTCGTCTTGCCACTCGCTCCTCCCGTATATCCATACATCTACATCTATACACGCATCCTTCAATACGTGCATCCCCTTTCAATATCCATCTATATATGTACACAATCTCCGGCAACCTGTGCTTTGTACAGAGCCCCGGTTGCATTCCCAAGCCGGCACTTCTCCTAGGCAGTTTAGTGGTCGGCACGGACAAAGATGACTTCAATCAATTTATTTTGATGGAGCT
This sequence comes from Xylaria sp. FL0933, assembly GCA_022578765.1. Lineage (NCBI taxonomy): Eukaryota > Fungi > Ascomycota > Sordariomycetes > Xylariales > Xylariaceae > Xylaria > Xylaria sp. FL0933. The sequence continues at coordinate 889,031 of MU389722.1, read as the reverse complement.
TACCTCGCAAAAATAAGAAAAAAGTCAAAAGGGCCCCCCACTCGCTGTCGGTGTTGCCCGCAAGCCGTGAGCCGTGCCACAGTGTATGGAGCATGTGTTTGTCTGACTGGCGCGAGCGAGAAGTGTGAACAAGACTGGAAGAGGCTTGCTCGCTCGGGGCCAGACACCTTGTCTCATTCAACTGAGTTTGACAATAGCGCCCATCCCATCTCATCCCGTCTCCATTTTCATCCATAGTCACCTTTGCCCACAATCCATCTGTCCATCAATCAAACAATCCAACTCCTTCCCTGGCAAACTCCCCCAAACGGGCAGCCTCCTTGTCCTCTAGATAAGAGCTAACCAACTACTCCTTGCCTGCTTAGTCGCGGTCGGATGCTTACGATTACCCTCCCTCATACAAGACCGACTCTTCTCATCATTACAACCACAACGCCAAAAACGGCTACGGGTCCTCTTCGCCTTCGGCCAATTCAAAGTTTCCTCCACGAAGTCCGCATCCGCACTCGCACCCCAAGAACGGTGCCGATTCCAACCATAACAGCCTGCGCATGGGGTCTCCCTCCGCCCGCCACCGGAATCCGTCTGATTCCCTTTCATCATCTACGAATCGCCAAACATCCACCCCGGCGCCCTCGCTGCCCTCCATTTTGAATCCCGAGCCTGCCTCTACACCCGCAGCCTCGTCCAGTGTATGCATCCCCCTTGTTGCCCCAGGACACGTATTTTGCGTGTCGTCTGATTTCCTACGTCTTGCTAATACGCGTTTCAACAGACTCCCAGCCGTGCAGCCGAATTAATGTCCTTCTCGAACATCCTGTCCAGTGCAGAGCCACTGCATAAGCCCAGAGCGCCTGTCATGGCCGAGCCTAAAAAGGAGAAGGCGCCTCGCAAGAGCAAAAACCGCGAGTCATTACTTAGGGATTCAGAAGGTAACTCGAAGAAAGAGTCGCGTCGCTCGTCTTCGAACCATGCCAAAGAGCCCCCGGCCAAACCACCCAAAAGGCAAATCAACGGCCAACCCAAGCCCAAGCCGATCTCTGCCGATAAAGAGAAGAAGATTCAGCATCTCCTGGAACAGCTCGATACCAAGGCCGAAGATGTCGAGTTATCTGAACTGGATATCGAGGAGCAACTCTTCGTGGGTCGCCTCAAGAAACGCAAGCTCAACCAAGAACAGGCGGAATACCAGGACTACGTCATCCGGCGTGCTGATTTATCCAACTTCTTGTCGCGAAAGCTAACGGAGCACATGAGTCTCGCCAAGCGGCGCTATGACGAACTGCACTACGAAGAAGCCTTGCACGAGGTCCGCGAGCGTGAGATCTATGCGGAGAAAGAACGCAAGAAGGATATGCAGCGGAAGCGGCGACGCGAGAAGTCGATGCAAGTCACTATAGAACAGAAGGAAGCTGCTCTGGCCAGAGCCCTCGCCGCTGAAGATGAGGCAGAACGAGCTAAACACCTCCGCGAGGCGGAACGTGCCAATAAGAAGGCGCAACAGACGAGATTGATTCTCCAAAAGGGTATCAAGGGCCCTGCTCGTGGCCTTCAAGCTCTCGAGCTTAACTTGGAGGGCGGCACCATGTCTTCGTTCCATGCTACAGACCAGGAGAGTAACGGCAAGACTAAGACCAAGGGCCGGACCGGCACTCGCCCGAAGAAATCAAAGGAACAGAAACAGGCCGAAAAGGATGCCGCCGAGGCTGCCCAAGCTGCTCTGGATGCTGGCGAGGAACTTCCGGCCAGGGAAGAGACCAAGATTCGCATCAAGCTTAGCAAGGCTAAGGACAAGGAGCCCAAAGACAAGGATAAGGATAAGGAGTCGAAAGAAAGCACCAAGGAGATCAAGGAGAAGGAGAAGGCCGTTGAAGAACCTCCCCCTAACCCCTTGGAGACCAAGTTCCAGTCGAAGGGTTACAATCAGATCTATGACCAAATTTGGCGCGATCTGGCACGTAAAGATGTGGTCAAGACCTTCAAGTTGGCGACCGATTCCTACACTACCAAGGCTTCTAACCTGAAGAAGACGGCCATCCTTGCCTCCAAAGAAGCCAAGCGCTGGCAGCTTCGGACGAACAAGGGCACTAAGGACCTGCAGGCTCGGGCTAAACGATGCATGCGTGACATGATGGGCTTCTGGAAACGAAACGAGCGAGAAGAGAGGGATATGCGCAAAGCTGCAGAGCGCCAAGAGCTAGAGAATGCCCGCAAGGAAGAAGCCGATCGAGAGGCTGCTCGCCAGAAGAGGAAGCTGAACTTCCTCATTTCGCAAACCGAGCTCTATTCCCACTTCATCGGCAAGAAGATCAAGACCGACGAAGTCGAGCGTAGTACAGACAATCCAGATATCGCTCCTGCTGCCGACGTTCCTTCATCCAACAAGATGGATGTGGCTGAGCCTAGTGGGCCTATCGGTTCCAAGGTGACAGACTTCAACCAGCTCAACTTTGATGCCGAGGACGAGGAGGCGTTACAAGCTGCAGCCGTGGCAAATGCGCAGAATGCCATCGCCGAAGCCCAAGCAAAGGCACGTGCCTTCAATAAGTCGCAGGACGATATGGACGAGGATGGCGAGATGAATTTCCAGAATCCCACAGGTCTCGGCGATGTCACTGTCGAACAGCCCAAGCTTCTGAACTGCCAGCTGAAAGAATACCAGCTCAAAGGTCTGAATTGGCTTGCCAATCTCTACGAGCAGGGTATCAACGGTATATTGGCCGACGAAATGGGTCTGGGCAAGACTGTACAATCCATTTCCGTCATGGCGTATCTCGCCGAGGTTCATGATATCTGGGGTCCTTACTTGGTCGTTGCACCTGCCTCCACATTGCACAATTGGCAGCAAGAGATCGCCAAGTTCGTCCCCGAGTTCAAGGTTCTCCCGTACTGGGGCACAGCTGGCGACAGAAAGGTTTTGCGTAAGTTTTGGGATAGAAAACACAACACCTACCGCAAGGACGCACCCTTCCATGTCCTCGTCACATCGTACCAGCTTGTCGTATCCGACGTTGCGTATTTCCAAAAGATGCGATGGCAATACATGATCTTGGACGAGGCGCAAGCCATCAAGAGCTCTCAGAGTTCGCGATGGAAGTGCTTACTTGGCTTCCACTGTCGTAATCGTCTTTTGCTCACGGGTACTCCGATCCAAAACAACATGCAGGAATTGTGGGCTCTTCTACATTTCATTATGCCGTCACTTTTCGATTCACATGATGAGTTCAGCGAGTGGTTCTCCAAGGATATCGAATCCCACGCCCAAAGCAACACGACGCTGAATGAAGACCAACTTAGACGGCTGCATTTGATTCTCAAACCCTTCATGTTGCGTCGCGTGAAGAAGCATGTCCAGAAGGAACTCGGAGACAAGATCGAACTCGACGTTTTCTGTGATCTCACCTACCGGCAGCGTGCATACTACAGGAACTTGAGGAACCAGATAAGCTTCATGGATCTGATTGAAAAGGCAACCATGGGAGATGACCAAGACTCCGGCACTCTTATGAACTTGGTGATGCAGTTCAGAAAGGTGTGCAACCACCCCGATCTATTCCAGCGCGCGGATACCACGAGCCCTTTCTCATCCGGCTACTTCGCGGAAACTGCGTCATTCGTTCGCGAGGGAAATAATGTTGCTGTTGGATATTCAACGCGCAGTCTGATCGAGTACAAGTTGCCACGCCTCGTATGGAATGAGAGTGGGAGATTGTATAAGGCCGGTAAGGATAATGTGCGCGCCGGCTTTCGAAACAAGTATCTAAACCATCTCATGAACATTTGGGATCCCGAAAATGTCCGGGCAAGTACGTCGGGCAGCGATGCATTCTCCTTCTTACGATTCACCGATACAAGTCCACAAGAAGCCTACGAAGCGAGCCACCAAGATCTATTTTCTCGAGCCTCCAAGTTAGCCAAGAAGAGTGACCGACTTGGCCATATGCAAGTGATATACGATGAGCCAGGAGAAGAAAACTATACACCAGCTCATGCTCTGTTCCAAATCAGGCCTCGAAAGGACAGGAGAGCACTGGCAGATATTACCGGAGAGGGTATTCTCAGCAATCTCATGAATATCTCTCGCTTGCATTGGAAGGAGTCTGGCCTGAGCCGACTAGAACAAGCGGCTTTACCAGGAGCATCCGCTCCTCCGGTTGATGTTTTCTGTGAAGGCACACGAGCACCCATTGTGGAGCACGAGGACACAATGTTCAATGCATCCATGCGAAAGGCACTGTATGGGCCTAACGCCATCGAGGAGAAGGCATTGATAGAACGGCGTGTGCCTCTTGAGCAATACCCTCAGACCGCGCTTCTGCCTGCTCCCGACAACGAAAAACGTCGCTTTACCAATATCACAGTCCCCAGCATGCGCCGCTTTGTCACTGACAGTGGCAAGCTCGCGAAGCTCGATCAGCTGCTTTTCAAGTTGAAGGAAGAGGGTCATCGCGTCCTGTTGTACTTCCAGATGACGAGAATGATTGATCTCATGGAAGAATACTTGACGTACCGCAACTACAAGTACTGTCGACTTGACGGTTCTACGAAGCTGGAAGATCGTCGAGATACAGTTCATGATTTCCAAACCCGCCCGGAGATATTTGTGTTCCTCCTATCCACCCGTGCCGGTGGTCTCGGTATCAACTTAACATCAGCCGATACGGTTATCTTCTACGATAGTGATTGGAATCCAACGATTGATTCGCAGGCCATGGATCGCGCTCATCGTCTTGGTCAAACGAAGCAAGTCACGGTTTACCGACTCATCACTCGAGGCACCATCGAGGAACGCATCCGAAAGAGAGCGATGCAGAAAGAGGAGGTGCAACGCGTAGTCATCCAGGGTGGTGGTGCTCGTGGTGTCGACTTTAGCGGTCGCCGGCCTCCCGAGAACCGTAACCGTGATATTGCCATGTGGCTCGCCGACGACGAGCAAGCTGAGCTTATTGAGAGGCGTGAGAAAGAACTTCTGGAGAGCGGCGAACTTGACAAGGCGGCGAAGAAGCGCGGAGGCAATAAGAGGAAGCGTGAAGCCGTCAGTCTCGATGACATGTACCATGAAGGTGAGTTGCTGCAACCAATTAACAAACTTTCCTTCTTTAGCTGTGTGAACTAACGTGAGATGCAGGCGAGGGTCACTTCAACGATGAAAACAAACCATCGGGTACCGCAACCCCCGTTGAACCCGAGACCAAGGCCGCGAAGAAGCGAAAAGGCGGTAGTAAGAAGGCCAAGACTACAAAACAACGCCTTGCCATTGCCGATGGTGAGATGGATATCTAATTCGTCGTGTAAAATTTCATTTTGTTCTTTTCCTCTTTGAGAGAGAGAGACTGGCGTTCCTCCCGGGGGTCTAAAGGAAAGACTTCATTTTATTATCATCTTGCTACGTGTACAAAAACAAAAGCAAAGACATCAGACAGGCGTTTCTTCTTACTTTTTATCAGTCCCCGCGATGCTGGGGTTACACTTCCCATTGTTTACTCCCTCTTTGCCTACCACATACTTGTTGTTCTCTAGGCTGTAGGAGACAGGTTGATCCGCGGATGAAACCAAACCGTTATACGACGAGGAGGGAATGGGTTGTGTGTGGATCGTGTGTTGTGTAATTACATAGATGAATGAAAGGATGATTGATCGATTGATTGATAGATGACCTTACCGCGATGAATTAGTAATAAATGCATGGGAGCTTTTTTCTTGCCCCTTTTTATGTCTTATTCGCGTGTTGATCTTGCTGATATGTTGTGTTTTAGGAGAAAGGGAGGAAGAAAGGGATAGGTATTATACCTGGGTACCTACCTGCCTGCGCTTCTCTTAGGTATGTGAGTAGAGGGTATACGCACTGCATAGATGAGTTACTCTACATTACTAGCTATATTCTTACTACATTCAATCCAGTCAGTCAGTCAAGTCCATACACTCAGTCAACTCAGTCAGCTCAGTTCACTCAGTTTACTCAGTTTACTCACTACACTCAGTGTATTATAGACGAATAAAGAAGAGAGAAAGAAAGCGCTGGAAGCCGGTAGGGAGAGGCGCGGTGCGGCGCGGCGTATTCGCCCTTTCTAATAATATAATCAAATCAGATCAAATCTGGGCAAGCAACACACACATGTATAGCGCAGGCTCGCATCTACAGTACCTCCTTACCTATATACCTTAGACAGGTAGGTCCACTTCCTAAATCTATGTAAACAGCTTGCCTGCATGCCTGTCGAGGCAGTCGATGTAATGAATATTTGGGAAAAAAAGGAAAGGTATATCGGTAGAAAGCTCAAGCCGAGAGGCAAATAGGATGGGAATCAGATGATAAATGGGCAGGCATCAACTAACTCTGCCTTGAGGAATGCTCGTTCTGGATTGAAAGCGGAAGATATACCGTACATAGATAGTAACGCTTAGAACATGATCACACAATCGACACGAGAAGTTCGGGCGCGGGGAAGAGATATCATATTGCATGACGTGTCTATTCAGTTGCGTAAAAGTCGTAAACGACATGCAAATTTAACAAAAACAAAGGCCGGTTCTTGATGTCCGTTATGTGTGGTATGATGCCCCTTTTCTTCTTCCAACTTAGCAACATCAGGCACGAGTTCCAACGACAGAAACGTCGTTGAACTCCATCCACCAATCTATCTATCCCAGGGAGAAGCCTTGTCCTTCCTGTCTGTCTTTTTTTACGACACCCCTCGGATGCGGCTCTATGTATGGTGGTCGACAAATGCCCAATCTATATCATACCCTGTATTTGAGCCACGCATCCCGTGATGCGGAAATGTTTTACCTGACGAAGATCCGCTCGGCCCTTTTGCCGAGAATTTCGTGCGAAGCCTTTAATAAGCAGGTAGACTCAGCCCCGCCGAGGGTCGTCCCACGAATGCGTCTATCTTTCCAACTATCGAACACCCTTTTAGACAGCCCCAGACGCCACCATCTTCTTTCGGAGGTAGTCCTTGTATTCGCCTATTGTGCCATCCCAAGGCTTGATGGTCTTGTTTTCGCATACAAGAATCTGCTTGGCGATCCTATCGAGTAATCTAGGAAGCGGTTAGTATAATCGTTACTAAGATATAGTTGACTGGGGTACCTACCTGAAGTCGTGGGACACAACAATAACACCGCCAGTGAAGTGCTCAATGGCGTCAGCTAAGGCGTCGATTGTGGGTATGTCCAAACCATTGGTAGGTTCATCGAGGAGAAGCATGTTGGGTGATTCAATGGCGAGCAAGGCGAAGACGATACGGCTCTTCTGGCCCTCGGATAGTGTGCCCATAATAGCTGTCTGGACAGTACCGGAAACACCATACCTGCCGAGGCATTGTCTCCAGTACTGGTAATCTTGCGACTTTTCTGGAAACTTGTCGCGTACGAAATCCAGTGCGCTCTTTGTCAGATCAAGCTGTTCGGCACTGTGCTGCGAGTACATTCCCAGCTTGAGATGGGTGTGCTTCTTCACGGCACCGTCGGTGGGCGAGATCTTGCCTGTCATGAGACGGAGGAGTGTACTCTTACCGACACCGTTGGGTCCGACCAGAGCTGTTCGAGAGTCCATGTCAAAACCAAGATCGATATGGCGGTACAGGTCATCCTTTGGATCTCCAGAGTATGAGAATGTGACATTGTCAAAAGCTAGCACAGGGGGGGGCAGCTTTTCGACATCGGTAAATCTGAATGTGAAATTCCGGTCTTCCTTGACTTCTTCGATCAGACCATCAGCAATCATCTTGTCGAGAATCTTCTGGCGGGACTTGGCTTGGCGCACCAAGTTGGCGTAGGTACCGGCGCTGGCAATGAACTCCTTGATGTGCTTAATTTCTTCCTGCTGCTTCTTGTAGGCGGTCATCTGGTTGACCTCCTGTTCCTTGCGAGTCTTGACATAAGAGTCGAAGTTACCACCATAGTAAATGAGCTGCTGCTTCCGCATATCAATCATGTTGGTACACACTCCGTTCAGGAAATCCTGGGAGTGGGAGATGAGAACGAGGGTGCGCTCCCACTTCTTGAGATACTCTTCCAGCCACACACAGGCTTCCAAATCCAAATGGGCAGTGGGGTCGTCGAGGAGTAGGAGGGTGGGCTTCACGAACAGAGCCTTGGCAAGGGCAACACGCATACGCCAACCACCGGACATGTCCTTGGTCTTCTTGTGGATCGTGGTCTTGTTGAAGCCGAGACCAGTCAGGATAAGCGAGGCTCGTGTGGCAAAGGTAGAGGGGTCCATCTTGTCCATGTGCTATGGCAGCAGAGTCAGCAGCTTTTCTCCCTGCTTGGCAAAGAATGGTTAGAGAGTGGTAGTACGTACCTCGTAAAGATCCATAAGCACGGGGTCATCGGGGCCACTATCCTCCAGAATCTGCTCGGCGAGCTTGTCCAGACGGTCCATCTCCTTCTCGGCCTCCTTGAGGACCCATTCAAGGGCACCGAGGTCAGAGGGCGGCGCGCCCTGGTTCAGGAGGTAGATGTCGACATGTTCGGGGATGGGATATTCACGCTCAGCGATGGCCTTCAACAGGGTACTCTTTCCGCAGCCGTTCTCGCCGAGCAGGCCATAGCGACGGCCGAAGGTCAGCTCGAGACTGGTCTCGTTGAGGAGCACGCGGCCGTGGAAGGTCAGGCTGGCGCTGATGATCTTGACGTCTCTGCTGCTGGGGATGGAAGCCAGCACACCGGTGGTGATGCGGTCCGACAGACCCGAGGCGTCCTTCTGGTCGGCGAGGCGCTTGACTTTGTCGGCGTCCTTCTCACTGGTCGCCGGCAGGTCGTTGGGATCCGGAGGGTTGTCGTCGCCGGCGTCCGAGGTGGCGGCGCTGGCGTTTTTGGAGGCCGCTTTGGAGCCAGCCTTGGACCGGGACACGAGCGTCTTCTTCTCGCCCTTGCCCTCGGCGGCCTTCTTGGCGAGTCTCTTCTCCTTGGACGCGGAAACCATTGTGACTATGTCGAGGAAGATGTATCTGATTGGAGGGGGAGACTGAGGATGCGGCGACGGAAAGGAAAGAAGAATAAAAAAAGGGTAGGAAAGCCGTCGAGTTTTACCCCGCCTATAATGTGTGGAAATCCGAGATTGATAAACCGCGGGGTCTGTCCGGTTCGGGATGATAATTATTGGTCACAAGTTAATGTGATGGGCTTAAATTCTGCTCGAAGAATAAGACGACGGTGGTGTCGACGGCGGGCAGAGTGTGCGATGACCTCTGTCGAGCTGCACCAACAAAGACTGGTAGAAGTCGGTGGTGGAGGGGAGCAGAATGACGGGGAGTTAGAGAAGTTGGTGTGTACCGGAAAGGAGGGGCAATAAACGTAGGTACCCAATAAAGGTATCCTGGTGGTAGTGGCATCCACTGAGCCTTGTCAGAGGCAGCCATGCCAGAAACTCTACCGGTATGGTGGGGGTTGCTAACGCGCCTTGGAGGGGCTTGTGGGCTTGTTTTGGCCTGCGAGTGGTTGGTCCAAGTTGGTTGGCTGCAGTGCTCAGCCAGTCGTGGTGGGGCCATGAAATTTTTAACTTTTCTCGAGATAAATTTTTTGCTGGACCGTCAGAGGCGGATAAGCGATAAGCGATAAGAAACTTGCCAGTGCTGCCTTAGGCATATCTCATCTAAGTCTAGGTGTGGACTACAGCCAGGGATTAGTTCAGAGCTTGTGACGTCAACCTTGAAGTGCCTGATGGGTAGTAAGCAGAAATGCTAACATTGCAAAGCGTTTCAATATAAAGGTTAGACTGAGTAATGTTTAAATTTCTTTACACTTTCAATCGACTACCCTATTCGTTGGCTTTTTGGACTTCAAAGTTTACTAAACTCCAGTCAGATAGATTAGTCTCCCTTAACACAACTAGCATCACCGTTTCCCGACTATACGGATCTTCAATCTTATGTATAAAGAAGACATCGCATTGATAAATAAGGAGATAGTAAGACACTGTTGCTTAACTCTGATCTCAGTCAGCACCTCAATTCATTGTGGATTTAGTAAGTAGCTTCGGCAGCCAATTGGCAGTGTTGAAACAAGATTCAAACTATCTGGTCTGCCTATATTACAAACGTATCGTAACCCAGACCGATGAGAATGCGTTACTAAAGTCATTATCGTTACTGATACGCCACGACTCGGACGGTTTCATCCCACAAGCACATCCGACTCGACGCGCTATGCTCCCCCGATAACGTCCTTGAACAGCGCTTCTCATGTCCTCGCCCTGGCTCCGGTCCCGTAGTACTCGTGATCGTTCAGACTTTCATCCGTGTACATGGCTTCCTTCTGCTGCCCCAACATGACCGGCGCCACGCCCTGCGGCTGCGAATCGCCTATGCTCGCGAGATACGTATTCTCGTCTTCGCCCGGTCTTGGCTCGTGGCCGTGACAGACGGGGCAAGCGGGCGTATACTGGACGATGATCTGAGGCGGTTGCTGGGGCTGGGTATCGCCGGCGAGAGCTGTGTGTTGATACGCGGGCTTGGTCCACTTCTCGACTACCGTTATAATGAATAGCACGAAGTGCAGAATACTATATGCGAAGAGGTAAGTATAGTGTGTCAGGCTGGTTTGCGCGGGGTGTAAATTGGGTCTTCAAGGGATCTAAATGCAACTTACAAGATAACTACGAAAAAGATAGCTACTGCTATACCGCGCCAGAAGAGCCGGAAGTCGGAGTTGCTAGCATCCCATAAACCATCTCGTTGGGCCGGGGTCGAACTCCAAACTACGGCTGTCGGTGTTATGGCGACCAGGGCCGCGAGCGATGTGATTTCGAGGCCGATGTGCCAGCCTGATATTACCTCGTTGTCAAACTTCTGTCTGAGCCTGAAGAGCCGCCAGCCGTTCCATAGGGCGAGCAGGGTGCCCTGTATTCCGGGGTGCATGCAATTAGCTACGGTCGAAAAACGTGCATTCCGGTCTTTGAGTGAATGTGATGCTTACCAGGATGAAAGCAAACAACGCGGATATATCGACGCCATAGATGAGGCATACGGGGATCTCGCCTATGACGAGTATGCCGCATAGAGACAGCGAAGTCCATCGTAACCTCTTCTTATGCACGACAGTCCTCCGCTTCTTCATGGGGACGGCGTGGCCATTCGACGCCATCGAAGCGAGGACGGCTGCCTTGATATCATCCTCCACATGCGGCGGAAGCGTGGAGTGACGGTTCTGTGACTCTGGATCCATTCCGATGATGTGTAGAGTGTACGCCTGTGGTTGGTGAGAGTGGTGAGTGTATCCGTGGCCGTGATTAGGATACGCAGGTAAGGGCTGATGAGAGTTTGTTTCTACAATTGGAATAGGACCCCGAGGTCGATGCTGGCCACGGGCGATGAGAGGGTTCTGCGTTAAGGGCGGATTCGACGACAATGTTGTCCGTGCTATGGCTGGTGGTGAGGTGATAGATATAGGGGCGGCCGGAGCTGGAGCAGGATGGCGGACGGGTACGGGAACCCTCTTGATCTGACCTTTTGGCGGCCGAGAGCTCGCCATGGTCACCGCTCACTACTAGTGTCCGGTGTACTAGAGTTGGATACGGGACTGAGCCCCCCCTCTGCCGAGACGAATTTCCAGGCAGCCGTTTAAAGAGAAGCGGGAGAGGCCCGATGTTCCTTGTGAGGTGGATTCTCACGCACGATCATCCAAGAGAATTGGCGGAACCAGCGCGCTATGCAATGAGATCATGAATCAGTCGCGCTATTCCAATGGCCTTACTCCCGTTATTATCTGTCGTGATTGTTCCAATTGTCTTCTCAACGCCGAGGAATATGAGAGGCTGAATGAGTAAGTCGCTCAAGCGATGCCCGACGGATCCCAGGAAGTTCAAGCAATACAGGCGGAAGACTGACCCGTCGCAGCTCTGAAGGAATCCACACTGTCAACACCCAACTAACGCCGAACTGGATATGGATTGATAAACTGATTGGCAGAGGTTGGACTGCATGCTTCATACATGCAGTAGGTATACCAGTAGTACAAGGTAGATTTGGGGGAACAAGCCGACAGTTGAGGCTCATGTCCAGGCAGCAGAATTAATCCAACCCCCTGTCTTCCCCAGGACGGCAAGTGCTTGTCGCTAGATAAGCGTGGCAGGGGTTTTTGGTCCCCCAGTCAGCCTGTCAAGGTCGTTTCGCGAATCCTCAATACGAGGTTTTACCCAAAAAGGATCTGCCGCAGCTACCTTAGCGCGACGGACCATGGAGACCATCACAGTAATTTGTTTACCAATTCAGCGCCGATTCTTCCAGTCTGGAATACAGTACTATATCGCGGATATCTAATGCTCATGTCGTGAAGATTTCCATTGCATCATTGTCAAAGCGATGCTAATTCTAAACGGATTATACGATCATACATGGTTTTCTGACAAGCCTATAGCGGTGCGGTCTTGTCTTGGCAGATGATGTAGTAGTGTCTACTATATATAGATACATTTGTTCAAGTCTATACATACACGTATTTTAAATGTTTTTACAGGCTTCAACGTTGTTGTCAATTGAATTGTCTTTATAGCTCGTCTCCTACAACTGTAACTACATGCTGTTCATCTTATGTCGAGAGTAGCTTAAGTTATATGACGACTCGGGAGGCGTGTTATGAATAATGCCAGTTTATGAAATAATGCCACAGTTTATATGAAGGTAAATATGGTGAAGTCATGGTAAGAGAAGTATAAAGCAATGATTTAATAACACCTTATCAGCATCTGAACTGTAATTATTAGGTGAATGTTGATGCATGAGTACTTTCTTGGTCGCTCCGTTTTATCCTGCCCGTTCCGACGTGGACCATCTCTGTGCCGTTGGCTGCGACTTCTCATCGACCCGGCAACATTAAGAAGCTCAATGTTCTTGCTTCCTGCCTGCACTTGGTTCTGCTTCGATTACTTACATACGAAGCAATGACGTACTGACAAGTCAGCAGCTACTGAGAATGACTCTCGCGCTTTCTTGCCTGGCCTGTTCCCAAGTTGCTTAGACAGCAACACGTTCTTCACAGGGCAACGTGCATCAAAATCATTCTCCTCGTTATCATCATTGAAAGTTACATTCAGAGACAGCACTACTTGAATCACAAGCCAGTATCGATCTTCGCATTTCCTTATGCTCTAGGTAGGCAAGAAACATTTACCAACGTGCATATGTAAAGGTATCCCCGTGAACCCTCGGTATCCTCGGTTCTTTGGGGCTACGCTATTAGACTTGGCAACTAATATAGCGAGTTTAGAATCGATTCCCACCACTATCGATTTCGAAAGCTTTTATCACTTTGATGACTGAATCACTTTTCGAGACAATCATTAGTTGCACAAGAGTATCCCTGAGTATCGGTAGGTTAAAGACTTCTAGGCGCTTACAAACAGCTATCCGCAGGGGACTAACGCCTTCCCAGGATCCCGGCAGCGAGGCTTATTGCAAATTCCTAGTTGTTCTACCGGGCTCGGTATACCATATCATATACTTAGTGGGCTTTGATACAAGGGCAATCTGGCTCCCGATGGATGACAGCTTTGAAAGATTTTAGCATGAGATTGTTGCTTCCAACGAAGATGAGGAAATACTGCGCTTGATGGTTGCGCAAGCCCATGAAGCCTATGAAGCCCAAGAAGAAATACCCGAACTGAAGGGTCAAGGGAACGTCGAGATAGGTACGGATAACATCGGTGATGACAAAGGCGAGACCAACACGGATAATGACAACGGGGCGCCCGAAGACTCCCAAGGAATTAATGATAAACCGGCAGTAGAGAGTGAAGATAGAGATGAAGTGGACGAGGAAGAAGATGTAGGCCATGAAACTGGAAACCCGGTGCCCAAAGTAGGAGGGTAAGTATAAACGACGTATAAACGACGTGGAAACTACAACTCCGAAACTCTGCTGTGAATTCTCACTAATCTATAGCGGTAGCACACATCGAAGTATATATAGAGATGCCGCTTATCTCTTGTTCAAGAAGGTCTTGAAAACCCCTCGAAAGTATCCCTACGGCCCTCCTTTGGCTGTGATGGTTCTTATGCTTGAGCGCGCACCTGATCACTCAATAACTAGAATTCCAGAGTATGGAAGGCGCCTCTGGGAAAAGTTTTCAGAAAAGAATCCCATGGCCGCGGGTTGTCTCAACCAAAGCATACTCGATTGTCGATCTGTGGATGGATATCGCTTTCACCCATCAACAAATGATTCAGCTCTGGATCGCTTATCAAGGAATCTTTTGACCGTCAGGAGCGCTGTTCGCCGACAGCACGACGCCGATACTGAACGCACATTACTAGGCAACGCAAAACGGCGCAAGAGAGACGAGGATACCTGAAGCACTCACTTTCCCATCCTGTGGGGATGTCATCTCGAGAATCTGATCAAGGTGGATCCAGGTCAAAGAGAGCCAGAAGTGAGGATTTCCGGAGTATGCTAGAAAACGAATTAGCCTTTTCGTAACTAGGCCCTGAGTCAGTCAATCCACATAGAATTTGCAGAGTTTGTACTGCGTTGGTCTTGGAGGGGAGAACAAAAAAAGGCACGCTGCGTCTGACGAACATTAGTCTGAAGATGGTTGTGCCTAAGGGGGAGGAAGCCTGGGCAAATGCTCGGCTGCGAACTTTCTCAACCCGGATAGGCTATTATACTCGTGTAACTGGTATATATTAAATTGCTACATCGCCTTCAACCTCTGGAAGGACTCGTGGATCTCTCTTCTCCATTATCTCTTCTTTATACGATTGTGCCGAGATTGATAAAGTTTCGTAAATGAGGGTGTCGTAGGCTCCCTTGGATTTGGCAAAAAAAAAAAAAAAAAGACCTCACCTATAGTACGAACAGCCTTACAGTGTAAGCTATTATCACCACTTGTAATTAAAATGACCAATTGTCGGGGCGACATGGGCGTGGTGCTTTCCTACGCCAATGCGCTTGAGCTCGATAGGGAGCCGGCTAGTCGACCATCAATTATTTCAAGTACACAACTAAAGCCTCACTCGCTTTCAAAGAGACAGTGGCCTGGCCGCCACTAATGGTGAGAGTCTCGAACGTCTCACTACCACTGATCTTACAATCTCCATTTGTGAACGTCTGGCCACCAAAGGTCACCTTGCCACCTTGGTCGACTCTAGCGACTGCGCTATCTCCAGTGAGCCTCTTCGCTCTGACCGAACTCCCCGTCAATCCTTGAAGGACGAAAGACTGGCTGGAACGGGTGCCACTGCCCGAATAATAGTCCGAATTGTACAGTAGAGCCCGTAATGGGGCTCCCGCCGAGTCGAACGATACGTATGCGGCATAATTGGAATTGCCATCATCAAGCGCCGTGAGGGATGCAGCATTTGCCATGAACGCTGTGGCAGCATAGGCACCATAATATGGAGCGCCCATGCTGTAACGGCCCCAGAAGCAGTACTGGCAATTTCCTACTGTGCCGTGGTGGAAGTAGGTACGTGTGATGTTGCTGTATGTAGCTCGGAGCACATAATCCATCGTCCAGAGTGCTGCTCCAAAGCTAGGGGAGACTGATGCCGCCCCGCCTCCTGACACTTCATGTTGCCGTCAGCCCTCAGTTGTAAATAAACAGGGGTGACACGATAGCTCGACCCGAAGGAGTGGAACGTACCGGAATTCGTCTCACCGAAGACGTACTGCTTACCCTCTCGAAGCGCAGCCGCAACATCTGAATCGAAGACGTGCAGGTTCCTTGAGATTCCGCTATGGCTCATAAGCGACGTAATTGTTCCGCCGGGGTAGTTGTGATGAGCATAGTCATGAATGTACTGCTTGACCGTAGCATTCTGCGTTGCTATCAGCTCGGCCGCACCCCAAGTCGGCGGAGAGTCGTTCGAGTTTCCAGCTTGGATTATGCCTTGCTTGTTCAGCGCAGATCCTACCGAGATTGCCCAGTTGTTCTGTGACGCTGCATCTACGGAGGGATTCCAGGATCCAGCGGCAATCGGTTGGCCATTTGAGGGGTAGTCTATCTCGTTGGTCAGCTACCTACCCAAGACACACCGATAGATCTATAGAGAAGAGTCTATGGCCTACACTCGGGTTCGTTTCCTAGCTCTATGGCGAGTAGATTTCCCATTCCATTCACTGCGGCCTTAGCTGCGTCAATCGTGTTCTGAAGGTTATTCTTGCCCCTGTTCAGCCCCACGACTACGCTGCCGCCATATTTACTCGCCAGTGTCATGAAGCTCGAACCAAAGGTTAGACTCGCAGGTGCGTCTGCAGGATTCGACACGGTGTAGACAACGTAGGCTGACGTTTTCGCATCATATTGCGCGCGATCTTGCGTAGTGCCACCAATGCGGATGGGCGGCCAGACACCGGTTAGATCTTTCCAATTGGATAAACATTGCGTCGTAGCCGTTACGTTGGTGAAGTATGACGGAAATGCAAAGAACTCGAACGAAATGCCAACAGGTGCCGGGTCGACAGGAGCGTACTTATAGCTTCCTGTGTGCGCTTTAGACGGGACCGTGAACGTCACGGCCGAAGCCGTAGAAGTCAGGCCGGCCAATGCGGCGACTACATGTCCGAAGAATGGCGCCATGATATTCGCCTTGAGTATACATATGGCGACGGCCGGTTTATATAGTTAAGCTCCCGGAGCGTACATCCTCCGCAGCCTGTAATGGCATTTCCTTCGCGAGCCGCCCGGCGCTCGGGTAAATGCCGCCCGAATAGATGCAGCTCTGAGAATATAGCATCTCAAAAGCGCATAGCAACCTGGTTTTGAAGGCCCGTCTGTGTGCAAGAGCTACACGCCAAGCTACTTATAGTATCCGGCAACAGTACTCATTTAGGCTACCTGTCCACTGCATGCGTGAATGGAACGCTTGCTAGGTCTCAGTGAGCTTCAACTGCGCGCTTGATGTTCTTGTCTAATCTTCCTCGTCGTGTTTCAAGGTCAGGATGGAACGAGTTCAATTAGAAAACTAAAATGAGGATCACCAAGATCACCATCCCTGCTGAGGCTCTGACCATCAACTGGGTACACCGAGCGATATCTAGGTAGGTCTACTAATAAAAGACTAATCTAGACAATTTTCATGTCAAGCCACCGATGCCCCATCGACGCCGATAGTGCCTACCCCCACTGCGATAGGGCTGAAATTAGATTTATAGGGCTAATTTCAAAGTAGGCAGGTCTATAACTCCGTGTCCTACCGTAGCAAATTTTGAGGGACAACGCCTGGGTATATATGTCCTTCGTCGGTGGATTGGTAGTAATTGCTTTTCTTTTTCTTTTTTTATATTAATTTAATCACAGCTTTCGACTCCAAACAATAGCTACTCAGCCCATTGCTCAACATGCTAGTTGCAGTTAGTAAGGTTTGTAAGGTGGGTATAGATAAGATCCTGAAGATCAACTACAGTATGTATCCGGGCTGGGGCCCATCCGGACTATGCTAGAATCATAAACGTTGCGCCGCTTGAGGCAACTTGGGACTAGTGAACCATTTGCTTTTTCTCCTTGTATTATGAAGTTCCTCATATGAGAACCTTCCCCCTGAACGCCAACAACTGAAATGCATCCTCTGACGTGAGAGTTCGTTATCTAGTTTAATTTCTTGTAATGACCTGAGTCGCAGCTTGACTCCTTAAACACACTGCGGAACAATCTAGCCTTTTGAACACTTCTTGGCATGGCTCTGCATTGTATTTTATACGCCGTATCCGTATGGCGACGCGGTACTAGAATCCGCGTTGAACTTGGTCTTGGCTAAAACATATTATTGCTCCTTTAGATACGCTCGGTGTCCTATGCAAGCGATGTGCCATGCCCGAAAGACCTAACACGTTGCAAATACAACTAAACTCTCACTATTGGCCTTATTGGAAATTTCAAGAATGTCGACAGGTGGTTGCGAGTCGCTTTAAACAACATAGAGCACCCGGCAGCCTACTAGAGGCCTAAGAGACCAACAGAGATCGGATCATACTGCAACATAGCCATCACGATGAGCACATCCAAAATGGACGACTGGCGCAGTTTTATAACAGGAGTACATGGCCGCAAGGTGGTTCTTTTCTCTTCGCTTTTGCTGGTTACGATAAGCCTATTAAGTAAAGTGTTTCGAAAGAGCATTTCGCTCAAAACACAACATTAGAGCACGGAACTAAACTATCTGTAGTATATTCTTTTCATGACACGGCTCAAGTTGATACAGTGTCATATCATGGTGCCGATAGCTTCAACGCTTCAGAAAGTGGCACCACAGAATCCCAGCAGCTTCAGGATCCATCCCACTCACCTGCCAACCCAGATCTCAAAACTCCCACGAGCCATGCTACCCTCGACAACATCCTTGACGAGCTTTTGTCCATAAAGGCTTCCTTGAACTCGAGTCCGATCGTTTCCACAAAGAACATATCGGCTTTCAGCAACCCACAGACACTATCACCTCTGGGTTCGGGAATTCCTCTACGTGTTATGTTCCTGGGGGCTTCTGTCACACGTGGTGACGTATCCACCGGTAACCATGGGTTTAGATCTCCCTTACGCGATCGATTGGCAGCTCTAGGCAACCCGGTCAACTTCGTTGGATCCCAGCGTGTCGGCGCGTTCATAGACAACGACCTGGAAGCATACAAAGGCAACCGAGTCGATCAAATACTCGATCACTCGACCCGTATCGTGCCCAATTTGAAGCCGAATATTTTCGTCCTCCACGTCGGTAGCAATGACTGCTTACAGAAATACGACCTAGCAAATTTCGGCAAGCGCATGCGTGATCTGATATCTTATCTACTTAAAACATCTCCCCAAGCGACTATCATTATGTCCACGCTCCTGACGAATACAGTTCCCGACAAAGAGCCTTGCATTCTCGACTTGAACATACAAATTCGTAAACTGGCATCCGCGTTGCAGCGTGAGGGCAGACCCGTCGTCTTAGCCGAGATGCACTGCGAGCAGGGACTGCCCGATCGCCCTATAGCCGCAGATATCTCGCCAGACGGGACACACCCATTCGATCACGGCTACGCATTGATGGTAGATATTTTCTTTTCGGCGTTTCTCGAGGCCGATAAAAGGGGTTTCCTCAAACCGCCTGAACAGAACGGTATCCCAGACGATGGAGTGCTCGAGAGAGCTGATGAGCCTTTTGTATTCGAACCGGAACCCGAGAAGAAAAGGCCGAACCCACCAAAGGCTGGAAAAGGCTCGGCGGATAAGACCATGTCCCCTAAACCGGCAACGGAATAATCGGGGAAAATTATCTCAGACACGATCGACAGGGGATACTAAAAAACATGTCTTAGAGTTGAAGTTTAGATGCAATGTATAATATAGTGATTGGGTCGCGACTGGGAAGGAGCTCTTCGTTTATTTGTTCTCCTATAATAAGTTCACGTTACTCATGTGCTTTGGGACTTAATGACTTATATTTCATCCGTTACTGCTTCTCATGAGTCCTTTTAATTGCTATATTCGTCGTATTTATGACCTCGATCACTCAAACGCATTGAAGTAAGGTGAAATGATAAAACAAGAATACAAAACAAATCACATACTAATTATCATATTGATACTAACACCAAAACTTGTGCGGAATTTCCGCCAGCGGTTGTAGCTAGGGAATATTTCTCTTCAATTTAGCCACTTGGAGTTGGTTGAAGCATAATAGGGGCTTAGTGGTAGATGTACCTTAATTAGTACCTCCGTTACGAGGAAATATATTAGACAAATATAGCAAAGAACGACCAGAATCCTTGCCGCTGCATGGTAATAGCGGGACCTGCACAAGCTACTGGTCTTTCTCTTCATAATTTCAATTCCTTCTTCTACGGGAAGGAGGGAGACAGAGAAATGAGCAACCAAGGGGCGCAACCTTACCGCATGACTTTATAATAAATGCTTTAACATGTGATCTTGCATACGTCACAGAAGTTCATCAAGGCGTTTATTGAACATTTGATCAATCGTGGCATTAGGGTATTGAGCAACTGTGGCATACTGAAAAGCACTCGTACATCAAAGCGAAGTAATTGCGGCATATAAAAAATTACTGTTGTGCAGGCGTGGGAAGACTCTCACGAAGCTTACATTGGCAGCACCCCTATTGTCCTATTCAAGACTGCTGTCTCAATCATGAGATTTCCTTGCTTTCAACAATCGTACCAAAGGCATCAGCGATCTCACCGAGCGCTACGCGAACTAGCTCCGGAGCAGCTATGCCGGGTATGTGACGGTCCCCCACAGCATCCTTAGGAATGATGACATCCCAGCCCCTCTCAGCGGCTTGACGAGCTGTTGTAGAGACGCAGACATGTGCCTACAGGAATGGGAAGCATGGTTTGTTAGTGTGATGACTGACTCCCATTATACTTCCTGCTTGGAGTCGCATCGGGTAACTCACCATGTATCCGGTCAGCACGACCTTCTTGCGCCCCGTCTTCTCGATGATCTCCTGCAGCTGGGTTCCAGTGAACGACCCAGGCACCTGCTTGACCACGACATTCTCGCCATCTCTAGGCTTAAGCTCATCAAACTCGTCAGCGAGGGGGGTCCCTGGCGTGAAGACGGGGGCGCCATCCGGGGTCTTGTGCACCACGTGCACGATCGGTGCGTTGGCAGCACGGTATTTCTCGAGAAGAGCAGCATTCGCTGCCCGAGTGCTCTCCACATTCTCAGTCTTGAGCAGGCCGCTAGCATACTCATTCTGGGCGTCGATAATGACCAAAACACTGTCACTGGTCGAAGCCGTTGAAGGCGACACACCAATGGTCTGCCGGAAGCTCTTTGCTGTTTCTGCCATCGTTTCTGGTTTCTTCTATAAGATAGAGTCTTAGATTTCAAGAGGGGCCCAAGGGTACCTAGGTATGAGCCTGCTGAAAATACACACTTGGTATTGAGAAATATGTAAAATGGGGTGGTGAAACGTATGTCCAGCCGTTAGTAATATTGATGAGTGTTTCGGAGCATTGTAAGCCCGGCATATTGCAGCAATAGCAGTTACGGGCCGGGTATTGACAATGCACCATAGGTTGTTGCAATGACGTGAACGTGTAGCATAGGATAGGTCATCACCCCGCATTAAACGACTGGCGACCTACTACGCCCAAAATAGAAACTTAATCCGCCTGGCTCTGACGAAGGTCTAACGTCTTGAATACGCTAATTAGAAGTGAACGACAAAAAATTGCTTGATTGTTACTGAAGCCTTTTCCCCAGAGCTATCTGCTCGTAGACTTATAAGTCGTGTGCTGACTGGAGTTGGCTGCGTGGCCTGGGAGGATTTCTTGGCGGCCGTATGATGAAGACTTAGGCGACACCTCAAAAATCTTGTTGCAAACGCTGCACGGGCCTTACTTATATTGATGTCTGAAGATTCGAGCAGTTGTGTTAACTGGCTTATGTCGTAACATTATTGGAACCAAGAGTTATATAGATCGAGATGGGAAAAGGGATGAGAAATGTCGCGGGAGGGTCGGAAATTGTCAATCTCTACCGTGTGAGTTCAATTAAATCTGAAAGTTTAGGTGAATAGAAGTAAGAGATGAAAGTGATACCCGCGATTCCGTTGACCCCTGAGCCTGTCTTGTGATGAACGAGACGAACAAGTTGTAGAGAAAATTGGAATTGATATAATACCGGCTAGTCCCTCCTGCTCTAATACATTTTGATAGAACCACTACATGTTACGCCCCACGTGAGGTTACACATTCATACAATTTGAATTATATGAGCCTATCATGGGGAATTTGAGGCTAGTAGGCACCAGGACGTCTTCGTGATCCAACTTGAGTGTAGGGAGGGATGTCTCCGAGCCACACCTACTACTAGTCCCGCATCCTCAGCGAGACAAGATTACACTAAAAGCAACAGCTGATGGCTTCGAGGACTATCGGAATAGTATCTCGACCACGGCAATATTGTCCGAGAGCTCTTTGTAAAGGAGCCCAATGATTTCGTGACGGGAGCGACGAGCTGCTAGAGTCCGTCAGATTTATGCAGACTGGGCCCTACCAAGATGCAGGCCCTGAGGGGTTTCCGTATGTCTCCCTGCATACGTCGCAGTTTAATTGGTCCATGTAGGACTGTAAGCCCTCGAATTTGTCCTCCGGTCCCTTGGGCAGACCTTCAGGTATCTCTCCAATATCCCCTCGACGGCTTAGTACGATGATAGCTTTCAGATTGGCGTGCGCCATCCGCTCGTGCCAAAGGCGGAGGTACTTCATGACGTCTGGACTGACTGAAGTCAGCGACTGTGATTTGTCTTCTTCTGGCATCATTGAGTGGTCGGTGATGGCAAGTTGGGCCGAGCTCTGGCGAATGTTCCATACAAGGTAGAGCTTTTAGAAAATCTAGACAGAAAAAGACGAAGAAAAATGGCCTGGGTTAGGGTACTAAGGTAGCGCGCATTAAAAGAGTTTAGTTCAATCTCCCTGGTGTTAGTCAAACTCCGTTCGTGGATACTACTACCGACGAATCGGACGAAAGCTTGACTGGAACACGTACACTACTTGTGTAATTAACTGCCTTTTTAAAAATACAATTTGTTCTTATCATAGCCGTGTTAGTAGCATGAGTAACCTGCTCGCGTAGTACAGATGGGCCAGTCTGGTCTCTGCTCGATTGTGGCTGCTTGCACCACAGACATTCGTACACGTGAGATGGAGTGGTTAACTATCACTTACACCAAGTCGACCGAGGTGGTATAACAATTAACATTTAGTCTCACTAATAATTCCGAGACGGTGTAGTAAATTAAATGTAAAATCTTATTTAGAAATGGTCATAAACGCACTAACGTTTAATTATTACATCTCTCACTATCGTTAGCGGGACTGAATGTTAATTGTTATACCACCTAGGTCGACCAGCTTGGATATTGAGCTGAGCCCCAGCAGCGTATGGTCAAAGCCGCAAAGTAACTGCAAAAAACAGTTCAGCTTCCCTGGCCATGTTAAATTCCACAGCTATATCTGCTGGACAGGCTCATTGGCAACCAACAACCACCCTGCATGTAAGCTAACCCAACATGGCACAGAGCTAATCGTTGCTGATCAAAGTGAACAGCCGCCCAGCTTCAACCGCGCGAAATTTCATAAACGTCTTATATACTGTCCGGCAAACCATACTAGAACTTTCAGAATCATACGTATGACCATGGCCCTCCCTTCGACTCCTCGCTAACAACGCCTTGTTCTAGTAACACGCGGGCATCACGGAACCCGCTCTCACCCAGACATCGGATACATACACTTAGAACAGAGAGTAAGGCTAGAGCCCTCTCAACTGTCGGCCATGTCTTGGGAACCACCACTGTGCCCGTACATGCCTTGGGAACCACCACTGGACCCCGACAAGCCACAGTGCCCGTACATGCCAGGCTTTGTCATGCAGATTACGGAGTATGAGCCTCCTCCTCCCTTTGGTCTACCCAGTTATCCTCCAGGCACACGCTATGATCCTCCAGATACTTGGCTCAGAGAAACGCCCCAGACTCTGCAAGTAATAGAAAATCCTCCACAGGACACGACGTGGCCTTCTAGCACTCCCCCGCGTACCGCCGTGTTCAATATAACAAAAGGGATATCCATCGGTCAAGATCGTGGTGCTCAGCTCGTGGCCGGTGAAGTCCTTGTTTGCGGACAGAAGAGCCCATATACGGCTGTTGCCAAGATCTATGACCCTTTGTACTATTTTCCACGCCACGACATTGCCCAAAGTGTTCCCCGAGATGTTGTCAGCGCAGCTGATATAGACTATAGTTGCGAGGCAGCTGCGTATAGGCATCTCCAAAAGACAAAGAGTCTTCAAAAGCCAGGTTTCGCCCCAGAGTATTATGGATCCTGGACTTTTGAGTTACCTTTAGCAGTGCGAGGTAAACACTATAAGCGATCGATTCGGCTCATCTTGATTGAGCACCTTTCCGGATCTTGCATTCGAGACCTATACAGACGCAAGAATGGTGACGGTCATTGGGACAACTCAGAGCCCAACGCTTTTCATTACGATGAAGCATATCGCCTAGACGTACTGGCCGAAATATTCGAAGGGATAGTGAGGCAACACCATGCAGGGATCAATCAGCACGATCTCGCCCCAAGGAACGTCATGCTGGTCCCAAGCCCCGAAGATGCCATACCGCCACGAAGCGTACCAAGAGTCGTACTTATAGATTACAATGGAGCGAGGGTGTACGAGTTCACCAAGTATGGACGTCTCCCGAGCCAGGACCTGAGTCTGCCAGTCAACCCAGCGCGATACTTCTGGCACAGTCGACCAACAGATTTCTACGGCTGGGCTCCTACTAGATGGTATTACCGCCATCAAGGGAACAGGGCGTTTCAAGAGTGGCTGTTAAACCGATTTGGAGGAAACAATCTTAATCGATTTTCACCTATCGAGGAGAAACTCGCACTCCCGCCCCCTCTTGGTGTTGCTATTTCCGGACCCTCCGGTGTCGGAAAAAGTACGCTGTGCCAGAAACTTTTGGAAAGATATCCGGGCGCGCTTGGATTAACAGTATCCCACACAACCCGCAAACCCCGACCAGGTGAGGTTGATGGTGTCGACTACCAATTTGTCTCACGAAATGAATTTGAGCTGCTCATGAGAGAAAATGCTTTCATGGAGTATACAGAGCATAACGGAGACTTGTACGGGACCAGTAAACAGACTATTTTTCTCCAGGCAGCAAACGGCGCTCTCGCGTTGCTCGATGTTAATATGGAAGGCATCAAACAGCTGAAAGCAGAGCAATCGAAGAATGAATCTCAGATCAACTTTGCGTTCGTCTTCATTAAGCCGCCTAGCTTTGAAGCGCTCGAGGCACAGCTTAGAGAAAGCAAGACTAGGGACGAGCGCAGTATTCAACAAAGGCTCAATCAAGCTAAGACGGAGCTTGAATTTGCTGAGACTGGTGCTTACGACAAGATTATTGTCAATGAGAATCTGGAGGATGCTGTCCAAGACCTTGCAGATTTTGCATTGAGTGATTGGCACTGCTCGGATATGTTCAAATAGACTCGCCTAATATGGTTCTGGAGGGGAAATGATGAAATGCAAAACTACAACTCTAGCGCCACTCGACACTAGAGCATTATTTCTGCAAGAGTTTTGCAACTCGCTGGTTTTGGCGAGCTTACGTGTTACAGAAGATATGCAGTTCACCATTTTGAAAGAAATCATCATCATCATCATAACAATGAGAATCCCGCATAAAACTCTGTTCGGCTTCCGATGGACTTATCGTAGGTGTAGATGCAGTTCTTCTGTCCGCCTCTAGAGATTTGGTGTGTTTCACTATATCAAAACTATAGCCGATAACATCTTGGCGCATGGCTTTAACCCGTTGATGCTAACAATAGCCATTAGCTACTCAATACTGGCGTCGCGATATGTAATGCCTAGGACTTTCAAGAGGTTCGGTCTCGTGTTGCAGAGTATGGTTCAAAGCTAGCGCCCAAACTAAGCTGCGTAGCTGTGGGCCAGCGAGCTGTCCCTACCTAGACGACATAGGACTCGGGCGGCTCGAGTGGTTTTCGTGGTCCTCGTCGAACAGGAGATGGTGTAGGAACACCCTTGAAGAGATTCGCACGGGTCGACCTACTCACAATGTAGACAAGCAGCACTGGACACTTCAGGTATGGATTAGCTGCATCTGACATGTCTTGAAATAGGAGGGAAGTTCTGATTTTGTTCGCTAGTATATTCTGGATACATTACATCCACACTGTTACGGTTGAGGACGCTCGCCCACCGTGGCACTCAATTACTTCTACAGTAAATAGCGAGCCTAGCCAGCTTGACGTCTATCTATAGGGCGCTGGTGAGTCCGACAACACGTGAGAAGGGTAGATTGCCCATGATGGGACGATGGTGCGCACAGTTGCGCTTATTTATAGCGCCTACACAGGCTTACCAGATTGGGCCGACTACCTCGACGGCGCTGGTGGAACTTCACGGCAAATCGCGAGTGATATTAGAGCACGAACTACGGTGGTACTCGGGGGGGTCACTGGGGAGCTCATCCAGGTTCTATACCGATGACTTGTGCTTCTTGCGCATGATTATACGAGGTATATCTTCTCAGAGACGCAGGGCCTGTGCCAGGAGATGGGTGAGAGGATGGATAGCGCTACACACTTACTTCTAAGGCATCGTAGATACTCTTCGTCCAACTTATATTCCAAGCTTCCAGCCCTGGCTTCTGTGTACGTCATTAAGTGAATTGGAAAGAAAAAAAGGGTCATCAGTAATGAGATACAATGCGCCGGCTTTATATCGGGGTCCGCGTTATCTTCACATGAAATCGGATCTCTCCGCCCGAAATAATGTATGCAGGTCCCCACCGCTAGTCATGCAACTCTGATGAACTGACTAGATATCCCCAAGAGATGACATACGCGTACGGGTCCAAGTCCAAGTTTTGCCACGAGAGTAGACAGCGTTTGCGGAGTTCGCCCATATGTAGCTTTGCTATGTGGTTTGACGCAGCTCTGAAAAAGGCGATGCGATAAGCTTGACTCTTGCCTGTCTAAATGGAGAAATAATGTTTACCTATTTTGATCGGTACCAACCAATCAGTGTGATATTTCCTTACTAATTATTGAATGACGTATGTTTCATACCGGAAGTTCTACCCATCTATAATTCGTATTCAGCGCAGGGCCGATAACAAGGGACCCGCACAATAATAGTGAACAGATAATTCCGGACTCGGCTGTTTATTAATTGGATTTCTATGTAATCTCAATTATAGTGATTACATTTAGGTGGGCTGAACAAAATAGACGAGGATCTCTACAATAACTCAAACTTCTTCGTGGCAATAAGCTCAGAAATCGAGTCCAGGGACTTGGGTCTCGGCGCCTCATGCCACTGATTAGAGACATATTCCACTCAAATATCGCTAATTGGGCGGTAGCCTACGTTTGAGATTCATGACCCGGCAGGGATGATATATTGTGTATACGCTACTGCAGGCCCATGATCCCCAGAAAACTGTCAAGTGGGTTCTTCTGCACTAATCTAGCGCCGTAAGGTCTAACAAAGGCCTTGAAGAGAACAAGGGCGACATGTCAGCCTCCTTAATATTCTTTTTTCCACTGCCACGCCAAGTTGCGACGGCACCGACATATACTTTTATCTTCGCTCCGTGCTCGCGACAACATCGTGCTCAATTGGTTGGAGTGTGTTGTAGGTCTTGACGAGTTTGGGCAGAACACCGGATACCAGAATGCCCCTTTCTAGAGAGCCAAGTCAGAGGGCTTTAAACTGGGTGAAATGGAATTCGAGCAAATCGAGCTTGCAGTATGCGCCCGCCCCTTTCTTCTGTTGCCAGTGCTATTGACCAATGTAACTCCTCAACACCAACTAATAGACGGGCAATTGAATAGTTCTAGCCACAACTCCAAACGTGTCGTCGAGCCTGAGATTATTCATCTAGGAGGCGCACGCGTGGGAACCGCTTTTGAGGTGCTGGACCTCCCCGCGCCTGATCGATCTAAGCCCACGGAACGGCCTCTCACACAATGGGCTTTCAACCCGCCACCCCCGAACCCGCCTGGAATAGGCATTGCTATCGCCTGTCCAGACGATAACCCTGAGAAGACGCCCGGCGCCTTAGAAGTTGGTGGCGAGAGACCGATAACACAATGGTTCCCGCACCTAGAGCCCGAAGGGCAGAAAAATAAGGACGAATCACAGCATTTAAGCCCGGTATACCCCTATGCGAACCCCAGTGCGAATATCGCCGATGATAGCTTCCCTTCTCCATTGTCACCCAGCGCGGGAAGCCATGCGAGTCGCGATAGTCCGGCAAGCGTCTCGCCCATACAGTCTCCGGCCACTCCTCCCATATATTTCCCTGGGCCGAACCCAGCCCGTCCCGTTTTCCCCAAAAGGTCGACTTCCTTATCTCGGGTATCGCGCCATACGCCCTCTTTAACGGTGAGGCGGTCCCCTGGACTCGACGCTCCAAGTAAAGCGAAAGAACTCCGGCGGACCCAATCGAATGCGGAAGTCCCGAGAGCTACGGGATGGAGGGGCCCACCCCTTCAGCTCATTTCTCACGAGACAAGAGATACTTCATATGCACGCGAGGCATCACCGCATGAGCCGAAAATCCAGGAACCCCCGAGGAGTTTGAAGAGTTCCCCGAAACCTATCATGATGATTCAAGATACTCAAGCGTTGCCGCCACTTACGAGCGCCCCACCTAGCGGACCTCTACCGCCCATCTCTAGCACAAAATTAGCTGGCCAGGGGAAGGCGCGCGATCAAATACATAGAAGAGGACCATCTAGCTCCGGCGACCGTGGGGTTAATAAGAGCCCACCTCCCGAGCTTCACGAGCAGGCAGATGAGCAAGAGCTGGGGACAGAGCACAAGCTAACATCGAAAGAGAGGTTCTGGCTACACCGCCATTATCGAGGCGAGGCGATGTTTCTGAAGGCTTGGGGGCTGGAAATTACAAGCGAAGAAGACCGAGAAGAAGGTCGCGTGATTCTGCGTGAGCTCATGGAGCGAGAGGCCCAGGAAGAGAAGGAAAGCCAGGAAAGACAACGCATGCATCATCGGTCCGGGTCGCTGTCGCGTTCCAGCACCGCTACGTCTTCGACGAACCGTGATGGCGCAGGGCTGGATGTCATCGCGGAGGAGAGGCTCAGTCGAGAGTTTCACGTCCGCCCAGCCGAAACTCTAAGTTATACGGATGGTGCAGAGGAGAAGTTCTGGAAGGTTCAACATGAGAGCGGAGATCATGGATTAGCAAGACTTCCCAGATCGGAAAAGCACTCGAGGAACGAGAGTACTGATTCCGTTCTTGAGCAATACCTCGATCTGCGCCTGAGTCACAATAACTAGATAACCATTCGAACTAAAGTATCAACGCTGGGGCCTGTTGCACACAAGAAGAGCTTATAGATTATAGATTATTGTATATAGTTTGTGCTGAGCAATATACGCAAGAGATACTTATCAGACTGTATATAGACTCTGATCTCACTTAATTTTTACTTCCCGTACTCGCAAAATATTGTGCTGGCGCACAGTGTATCACTACGACAAGCAGATTCAACTCCAAAGCCAGTAATACTGAGTTGTATGCCAGCCGCCTTGAGTTGCTTCTGAAGATGAGATCAAGACCTTGTTCCTCTAAACTGTATCATCCTATCATTTTGCATGTGCTCATGCGAGCTGACGTTTCGCAGTGTCAATCCATGTATGCATGGAAACGTCAAGCTTAGCCAAGACCCAGAGGTCTATAAGTCAACGTGACAGACCTCCAGATATCTTGGCATGCTACCGCGCATCATGCATCATAGGAGACTTCAAGTGATTGCCAAGCCCTCAGCACAGATGCGAGCTGCGCAGATTTCCGCAGTAATATATTGACTTCGGCAATCTCCAACA
This sequence comes from Xylaria sp. FL0933, assembly GCA_022578765.1. Taxonomy (NCBI): domain Eukaryota; kingdom Fungi; phylum Ascomycota; class Sordariomycetes; order Xylariales; family Xylariaceae; genus Xylaria; species Xylaria sp. FL0933. Next base: position 859,687 of record MU389722.1, on the reverse strand, counting down.
GCTGCTGCCGAAAGAGCCCGTCACAACTGGCAAACTCCGATGGCACATCTCTCTAGGTGGCTTAATTCCCAGCCCAGGCTATATCTTTAAAAGTAACAGTTCGGGAAATCCTCCGCGACACTAGAGAAGAAGTTCATATGACACCCTCTATTTTAGCTATACCGGCCCTCTCTACAGTGCGTTACCAAATTCCGGAGCCTAGTGACGACGCACATAGGTTATCGTATGCACTATCCTGATATTACCCCAACTTTCGGCAGTCATGACTCGTTTGGCTTGCCTACACTTAAATGAAGTCCTTAGTAATGTCGGTACGTACTAAAGGAATTAGTTGAAAACCCAGTGGTGGGTGTACTGCAGATTCGATTGAGGGCTAGACGCAGCTTGCGTGGGAATAAAGACTGAGATAGGATACTGGTGGCTGATAAACAGCTTGAATTAGTAGCCGGCTATAGAATGAGCGTACAGATTACACTTTGAGTGATACATGCAAGTAATACATGATGCTTGTGATACACAGCAGCAACACAGGTGGTAAGCGAGGACAAGGTAGTGAGGTCGAATGTCTAGCTGAACTGCTATGATTCCATACAATTCCGCCGCATTATATATCTCGGTTGCCGACGTTCAGCATGTGGGACCACAATATCGGAATCTCTCCTTCGCAGCTTATTAAACCCCCATAAATGGTATTTCTAGGCGAGTTTCGGCGAGCACTATAAAATCTTATGGGCGGGCTCGGGCGGTCTAAACTAGTGTGGCAACCCATCATATCGGTGCGGAAACTAGAACCGCTATGCTGGGTTGATTTTAAGATGTGGATGCAGCGGCCGATGGACTGGAATTTTAGACTCGGGTGGAGGTTCATTTCAGCTGGTAGATGACATCCTTTTGCATATTTGATGTTTGAAACGTCGGCTACCTGTTCATATTCTGGTCACTCAGTATACTATATCTCCATAGAGTATTAAGGCTCATGAAGCGAGGAGAGTAGTATATAAATCGAGTATCACCTCTCCCTACCTTCCTATGTAAGTGATATATCACCGAGTCCTCAGACACTTGCGATGCAACTATTAGTAAACCCAGATATGACCATGACGCGAGTATTCAAACCTCTCGTAGTGAGAGCCTATAGTTGGTTATTGGTTCTCTGGTGGAACCCTAGCATGTCAGATGTCACGTTATTTCGTATATGTGACGACAAATACGGGGTGGTCATTGGAAGGGGACGCTACTTGTTGCATATATCTGCAATGAAGACTCAATCTCGTTACTCTACGACTATTGAGCTGTAGAAAAAACCTACTATATATGTGAGAGGAGCGGAATCGTTTCCGCGCTTATTCATCTCCGCGAGTGCATTTCCCAATCGGGCAATGGGTAGCTTGGCCATGTTCCGCACATAATTGGGCTTTGGTTCCTCATCGCGACTTTGCTTGTCTCGAAACGGAAAGTCAGCGATTTAGTTGCCACCAAGCATGTGTTACGAATCATAGCGTGGGGCACCTCGGCAAAGCTGTCGAGTTGTGAAGTAATCTATAGACGAAGAGTTATTACTAGGATGATGCAAGAGGGAGCATTGATTTATAGGTAGGGCTTAGTTGTAAAGGATTAATAAAAGAATGATGCCGACCCTTACAATTTGTGTCTCCTACGATGAGTGAGATCACTCCGCCCAAATATGGAACCAGCAAGTGCTAATAATGGCTTCTTCCAGCCCCAACCGACGCTGAAGAATCAATTTCTTCATGATCCGAGTATAAAACGGATCTTCAATTGTAAGGGAGGGCGCCTATTCATGGTTGTTACATTGGAATACTAAATCAGATTTATAGTATACTTACCAGCGGACATCGCCCAAACCGTTGCTCAAGAAATCAACAGCTTAGGAGATGAAGTACTGCAATCACATATTTTTGACTGGGTGACCGATGCTGAGCGGAACCAACCGTATGTCACAGGCGGTGGCAGGAATGCCTTCGGCCGACCTGTAAGCACGAAGTTGGTCGTTACGGAAGGTTGGAGAAAGCTACAAAGCTTTAGTGTCGAAAAGGGGTATGTACATCGTCTTATCACACTCGACAGTTCAGGGGTTTGGTTGACTAAGTGGTGTAGTCTTGTCAGCCAAGGCTATGAAAAAGGGTTGGATCAATACACCAGGATCGTGCAATATCTCCGCGAACTTATCTTCGAAGCTTCCTCCGCAAATGTGGGGTGTCCCGGTGCGATGGCAGATGGTGCTGCCAAGGTGCTCGAGCATCATTTGCATAATTCCAAGCTCAGCAAAGACGAAGACAAAGTCTTCCGGAATGCTTACGAACATCTCGTATCACGGGATCCAACTAAGGCTTGGACCAGCGGACAATGGATGACGGAACGTATAGGTGGTAGCGATGTATCACGATCCGAAACCATTGCGACATATTCGCCTGTATCGAACGACGATTCTCTTTGCGATCCCCAAGAGAACATCCCTCTCGGGCCCTGGAGTATAGATGGATTCAAATGGTTCTCAAGCGCGACTGATAGCAATATGACGATACTACTGGCGCAAACTCCTAAAGGTTTATCAGCCTTCTATGCTCCAATGAGGCGATATAACCCAGCCCTCACTGCCTCTGCTACAGGAAATTTGGGCGGAACAGAGCTCAACGGTGTTATGATCTCAAGGCTAAAGAACAAGATGGGCACCAAGTCGCTGCCCACCGCCGAACTCCAGCTTCGAGGTATGAGGGGGTGGCTTATTGGGGAAGAAGGACACGGAATAAAAGAGATATCAAGAATATTGACGATCACACGAATTCGATCAGCGATCAGTGCGCTTGGATACCTTAGTCGCAGCTTAGCAGTTGCGCGAGCGTTTGCTGAGATACGTGAAGTGGGTGCTGGCCGTGGGAAGCGGATGAGACTTGTGGATAGTACGTTACATATGCGCACACTCGCCGATCTGACCGTGGAGCACCATGCCATGATGCTGCTCACATTTTATAGTAGCTACTTGTTAGGCATGGAGGAGCACCCGACTTCCGCCCGGTCACCTCCGTCTTCCATTGCAGCTATCACCCCAAGTTCCGAATATGTCACGCCGCTCTTGCGCGTGCTCACCCCACTACTGAAAGCCTACGTTACCAAACAGGCTATCCCTCTCATATACTCGTGTATGGAATCCCTCGGTGGAGTGGGATACCTGGAGAATACCGAGTCCGAATACATGAACATTGCAAGACTATTCAGAGACGCATGCGTCCTTAATATCTGGGAGGGGACAACAGATGTGCTAGCGACCGACCTCATCCGAGCTCTGAAGCACCATAAGGGAGGATCCGACAGCATAAAGGCGCTTCACTTGATGATAACAAGCGGAGGAAGTAATTCAACGAGCGCACCTGTTGCGAAAGAATGGACGTTATTAAGAGCACAATTAGAAGCGAGCACTCAAGAGGACCTCCTACAGAATGCCAGGGGAGTTCTCTGGAAACTCTCAGAGATCCTAATCGCCGTTCTCTTCTTGCTCGACGTAAAGGCTCAGGACGGTCCGGTTGTACAAGAGATGTGTCGACGCTACTTGACTAGTAGGCGCTTATCAACGAGTCAGGGTCCTAGTTCGGAGGGAGCTCAATCTAACTTAGGATTAAACCAAGCCATTGTATTCGGAGCTGGATACAAGTTAGAAGCCTCTAAATTATAATCAGAAATGTAATAATACAGAACGTTGCTAGTACATCTTAGCACCCATGAGATGGCACTCGAATAATTGAGAGCTTAGTCATGAATCGGGTATTGCAGATAAGGTGATATCACAGGGAAACACTACGAATCTACCTAGGTAGGGCAGCGCGAGTGGATATGGCCAATGGCTGTATCGAATATCGTTCTAAATATTATACGAACTAACAATAGATTGTCTCAAGGTATTAGAGCTCGTCTAGCTCGCTTACGGTATCTACAAACGTCATCAGTAACTCATTACAAATTAGGCTGACTTAAGTAGTCTTTTTACAGTGGCTCTGCTTCTGAAACTCCTTCACCCACGCCTTGACAAAAGTGGCTTCCTGCTTCTGAGTATCGACAACCGGAGCCGGGGGAAGCTCGGCAGTTGTCTCATTCGGGAACAGACCGTTTTCATCCCAGTGATGGACGGCCTTGCTAATCAGGATATAGGGCTCCGAAGTGGTAGATTCGCGAGGGGGCAGGCCAATAGCATGCACACCTGCTGCACGCCACGGGTCCCATTTGCCGTCGACGAAAGCAAGACGAGGGTAGCTAAGGCTGAAGCCACCATATTTATTGATGACACCGACCTTTGCTGGCTCGGTCAAGTTGAAGGCGTCACGGCAGATAACCGAGGAGTAGTTCAAATCTATCGTGCGTGAAATCAGGGGCAGCTCATTTTTAGGGACTCCGCTACCAGTCTGGAGGAAACCCCATCTACATCCCATGTTAGCAGCCGCATTTTGAATCAGGAACAGATCGCTTACTGTGTGCAGTACTGGTATGGCCACAGACGCCACGATTGAGAGATGCTGTCCTGGCTGTAGAACTCCGTATCATATGTGCTAAAGCATTCATCCTGGTCTTCACTTCCGCACGAAGCAGCTCTAGGGAGGTAGTACCCAACGTAGTTAAGCACGTGGTTCGACAATGAGTCAACTTCGTCCCCATAGCCAGCAACGGTGATAAGTTCATTAGCTGACTTCCTCAGCGACTCCGTTTTCGGGTACTTCAGCGTACTGTTCGCGACAATGGCGCAGTAGTCGAAGAACTCATTGGAGCTTTGCGTGGGGTCCCAGTTCAGGCTCTGGAGCCCATAGATGCCACCGTTGATGGTGCTGGCGAAGTCGCCATCGTGGGTGACATTGGGAAGTCCGAATAAGCTCTTGAGCTGACCGACGTACTTGCTACCCTTTTTCCCAATGAGAATCTTGTCAATGATGTCGGTGATCTTCCGGGTGTTCTCGACACAAGCAGGGGGTCCGTAAACAGCAGCGGCCTCGAAGTACTTGTAGTAGTCCCAAATAGCCTCTGGCACACCCGAAGATGATATCGCTCCCCAATAAGCATCGGGGTACAACTTGCGCAAAAGCGCGACGAACGCCCCTGCGTAGGAACCACCGTAGGCAATCCATGGAGTTGTCTTCGGGCTGAGGTCGACATGTTCCAGGCCGGCGAATTTGACGTGGTTGGCAAAGTAGGCGGTATCGGCAAGGGCTTGGTCGGTGGTCAAGAAACGGAGGCTCTCAGTGCTGAGGTCTTTCGTCGGAATACTGGAACCGTAGTACCGGTGCTCCAAGATGACACCCACGCCGTTGGTCGCCTTCGCAAGCTGGTACACAATACCCTTTTGCAAGAACGGGAGACGGTCAGATCCATCGGTCTCGCCGCCAGCCAGGACAATTACAGGGCCGCCAGGTTTGTAGTACTGAGCATCGAACCAATATCGTAGATTAAAGTTGCCATCAGAGTGCGGCTCGTAGAGAGAGTCGTTGTGAAAGTGATCGATGGGCGTCGAAAGGTTATACTCGGGATAGAGTGCTGCAAGATCGACATCTCGAGCGCTGAGCTTATTGGCACCTCGGATCTGTTCACCATCGCATGTCAGCTTCGATCTGGCGAGCCAATTGAGGCTACAACCGAGAATGTCACCATCTTACCTGTTTCTTGAGCTCGCTAATAGGCAGCGATGACCGTTGCAGCCCGTGAGCTGCCGAAGCAAGGGCAAATAAGCCCAGGACCCGGCTATATCCAACCATTGCCACAATATTGATGGTTAGTATGAATACTCTCCTAAGACACAGGAGTAAAAGAGAGGCACATAGTCAAGCCACGGGACTTGCAATATTATTCACGAGAAATATGAGAGGGGCTGGGGCAGGGACTAGGACCGACTATGATTACAACTCGATAGCCAAGCGGGCGTTGATCGCATCGGGCAGGTGCACTTATCTAAGCACGCGATGGTATTGATATTGGAGTATAAGCTGCATTAGTTGGGTATGATACCAGTATTCGAGATGATGGCGTTGATCACGATCAGAGCCCACCAGAGCTTACGGAGCTAGGATGAAGAGGGAAGGTCCACCGCAATTGGTTGGGTCTGAGCTGGGCAGGACTGGGGAAAGCTCGATAAAGGCTCGCAGGGTCCCCTGCTTGGAGACAGCCGAGGACAGCCAAGACAGCAACCAAGCCGTACTATTTACCGTTGCCGGGAGCTCGGAATGAGCTTCGCTTGCAAGTGAAGGCTTCTCGGGACTTGGCATACCGTGACTGTGCAATAATTTCTCGAATGCGGAGAGTTTTCCGAGTACACTCACATCGCTCAATAAGTCGCTCGATTGATGCCTGTGGTAATCAATTGGAGGGTGATAGATGAATTTCAGCGAATACGAGTTCTATCAGAACACGATGCTATCGGCAGCGGGCCGTTCTTGTGCGACAGCCACCGTCTGCGATAATTGATATACAGTGCCTAATCACATAGAAGTACTGCTGTCTCAGGGATCATACGGGCCGGTTGCCCTGCGACCAGTGAGCAATTCGGGCTCCCCATTTTGCCTCACCAAGTAGACATCTTCATGGCGAACCCCAAACTTGCCTTCTATATAAATTCCAGGCTCGTTGGTGAATATCATTCCCGGTCGAAGTCTCGTTTCCCTGTTCCATTGGTTGAGATAAGGCGATTCATGTGCTGTGCTTCGATCAACGGGATATACAGTGTGAGACAAATAATTAGGTGAAAGACAACATACCTTTGATCCCGATTCCATGACCTAATCGGTGCGTGAAGCGTTCGCCATATCCGGCATCCTCAATGACTGACCGAGCGGCAATATCGACGCTGGCAGCAGTATTGTTGGGCTTCAATGTAACTGCCGCAGCCGACTGAGCCTCCAGAACGATGTTCCAGACCTTGAGCTTCTCTTCGCGTAGTCCTGGCTTTGAATGGTCTCCCATAGATTTGGGCGGAGGGATTCCTGATCGCCACGGCCAGGCAGCATATGAATTTACGATATCTGGCTGGGCCGGGTCAATGAAGAAGCTACGGCAGATATCCGAAGAGTATCCAAGGTAATGGGCTCTGTAAGATGTTAGTGTCGTGATAGACGCCTCGGATAGCTCTCTCACTACGCACCCAACATCGATGACGATCATGGTGTCCTCTGTGACCTTCTTAGTACCCACGACAAAACCACCATGTGGCAGTGCACCGTCTTCTTCGAACAGCACTATGTTGAAGAATAAATCAAAGCCGATAGATAGTAAGGCCGCATTAAGTATATCTCGGACCTCGTTTTCCGTTAGGCCGGGAACTAGGCACGGCCGCATTGCCCGCACAGCGGTGACGGTACCCGTGTTGACGGCGCGGAGTATCTCCACTTCTGCCGGACTCTTGATCTGACGGACGAGCTCGATCTGCGGGGTCAAACCCACAGTTTCGAAACCTGCATTCGACAGGCCGCGGGAGATGAAGTCACGGATCTCCTCGTCTACCACAAGTCTCGGCGCCCGTCGGGTCGCAGTGCTGTTGAAACCGGCAAAGATGCGCGACTCGAGTAAAGTAACATATGGATTCCAATGCTCTTCCCAGATAACAATGTCTAACTCATCTTCTCGTGAGGGAATCCCGAGCATCCGCACACGGCCCTCCTCAAAGTGCGGTGCTAGAAATGCCATCTTCGCGGATATAGCCTCTGATTGTGATATTGAAGGTAATAGGAGCATCAGGAACGGCCGCTCTTCGGGTTCCCATGGCTCCCAATCCGCTTGCGAAATATTTCCATAGTATCTAACAGCGTTGAGTATTGTGTACAATTAATAGTAATGAAAAGATCCAGGTACGGGACATACTGAAAAGTGTACCCAGGTTCTAGCACAAATGCATCCGCGTTGGAGGCGACTAAAGCTCGAGCAAGTCGCTCTCGCCGCTCCAGAAATTCATCCTTATGAATAGGTTTCGCCAAGTCCAAAAACGACAGGTCATCATGAAGGTTATCAATAGCACACCTTTGAACTTCTTTCAAGGTTGGGCTCCGTTCATCGAAACCAATGTTCGCTCGTAGAAGCCAGATGAACAAGACGCCAATTGCAGTAATCCACACGCAGAATTTCTTAATGATATTATCCACGGGGTGACGAGGCGCGTACCCTCGTATCTCTTTCATGAGATTATTGCGCATCATCTTGAGCACTTGAGTAATTATCAGTGAAGTTGAGGGGTCAATGAATCACGAATTCATCCTCCCACTCAGGATACAGCACTATCTAATCGCAACGCTGTCTGGCGGGGTTCACTGCGCAATTCTCCTGGCGGTGGGGGAGCGACATTCCGTCATGTAAGTATCTGATTGTTCACTCATTTGCCTTGATTCGCACCGGCAGCTTGCAAAAGTATGACTTGGCCAGTGTCAATAATAATATTAATAGAAATATACCAAGTCGCATAATGCCATCGACAGAGCGCTGACTATACGATATGTTGTACGGGAGCCTACGCGCAGACGGAAGGTCACCCATGCAAGGCCCCGCGAACTGTACCAGACCTTCGTATTCACGTATCATTATATCATAGGTGTAAAGCCGAATTGCAGAGGTTTCCAGATAGCAATTGAATGAAACTATTCAGACCCCGAGACGCTCGGCTAGACCTTCCTTGCAAATAAAGACTAGTTGATCCTCAGAATATTAATCTCATATCGAGTCATTCTCCAGTCCCTGGATTCAGCCCTTGTGATTCTATGGTATTTGAAATCTTCACCTTTCAGGACCAGAAGCCGCGCATGTGTTTACTCGTCATATCACATGGGAGTCACAGCAGTGCTTTGTATCATGAGATTGTCCCTCGGTAGGCATAGGATGGTCTACCACGACTGTACGTATCAATATGAAGGGACAGGAATCGAATTATGAGATGGACGAGAAGGTGAGGATGATGCAGCATGGGAAATCAAGTCATTGGGGAATATATAGGACATTTACATAATTATGTCTAAATTATAGTTCTGGATTTCTGCAGGTCGATGCAGCTTGAAGTCATATAATTCATTACATTGCGGACTACTTGAACGTCTCACGGCAGCATACCTTACTGGAGAACCCTAACTCGCGAACAGACTGGTTGTCTTTGATTGTTTACTATTGGCAATCGCTAGCTAAACGCGAACACCTAATCGTACAATGGGCAATCGCCTAATAATGTGATTCTCTCGTTGACCAAGAACATCATGTTGTTCTAGTGATTACTTAGAACCACCCTTGCGTCCAGCCTCGCGGGCCTTCTCACTGCCTGGCTCGAATGAACCTGATGAAGCTTGGCCGCCCTTAGAAGCAATTTCGCGCTTTGTCCGAGTCAGTTAATGAATAGCACAAGAACAGCAAGGGAACATACCTGCTTCTCGGGGTCCATACTGGCGAAGCCACCGTTGTGGCTGGCCTGACCGCCCTTGGATGCAATTTCCTGAACCTCCTCCTTGGGTCTTGTCACGGTTAGTCTACCGAAGCTGCTGGAACTGTGCGGGATGGTCTTACCGGTTGGCGAAGTTTCCGGGGTTGTTGTTGTCAGCCATGTTGTATAGAAGTGTTGAAGATTGTGAATATGAAGTGTAGGTTGGATTTTGTTGTTTGTATAGAAGGTATTGAGCAGACTGTTGTGTTTGGTATGGTTTGATAACGGAATTTAGGTTTATGGCGGAGGACGTTGGACTCTTATATACTTGAGCATGTGGATCGCAAGCATCGCGACCTCTAGGCTTTCGCATTGACCTCTTTGCTTTGCTCATTCAACATCCGGTACGATCGCCGACTGACGCCCTATAACCGATCTATGGGCATTGTAATTACTGACCTATCATCTAGTAATTGCTGTCGACGCACCTGGTTGACAAGGTGATAGATATGGGTCATGACGTCACGAGTATTACCAAATCGCGTTGATCTCGGGACATATTAAGGTCGGTAAGGATCAATGCCCCGGCAGGACTGCTCCGGAAATGATGAAGTAATACACTTCTATTCAGTAGTTGATGGGGCCGGGAATGGTTATCAGCCGCTTGCGTTATACCGACCTTCCGGCCCGGCCTAGAACATCAGTGATCGCGTCATAAATACTCATCAACATCAAAAGAAAGTCGTTTCCGGAGACAGATCGCACAGTTCGTTTCCCGATTGGTAAAGAATAACGCAAGAATGAACTCAGATTGTCTTATATTGTTCCTTAGAACGAAAAGTCGATGACTAGGGTGCAGCCTATTCCTATCCCCTGGATCCTAGTACATGAAGTAATCGTTCCAAACTATTGCCCTTGAACAGAGACAGGGGCTTTAGGCACACCGTCCGTCCAATATGTAGAAGTCTAGTCAAAACTGTCTTGTCCCAATATCGATCTTTATGATCTGGCGGAAAGCAACATGTAATTACTGGTGATTGGCTACGAATGGTGGCGCACAAGAGACGCCTAGCTACCGCCCGCAAAGCTAACATCTAGTAACAAATGCAAAGGACTGAGCCTTTGTGTATACGAATTCAGATTGCTGCTGCACAATGGATGTATATGTTAGATCAAAGAATTCCAAGAGAAGCAGGGGCATCCTGACTGAGTTCGTAACTTGATTGTCTAAGTCAATAGTTACGCGCTTAAATGAGCCGGATATTGGCGAAAGTAAGCTATCTAATTAGATCTAGATATCTTCAGCCTACACGTCACCATTTGTCCATGTAGAATAGATTTACGCAGAGGTCTCAGAAAGGCCGCTCTGTCATGAACGTCATTGATGTCAAGCAGATGGATGCTATTGGCCATCTAATCTTATGAGACAAAGGCTTTTTAATGTATTGTGAGCACGGAGTGTTGGGTAATCAATTATACTACTGGCGGTCGCGATGCGTATATCGTCTTTTCACTTGAGTATCGTCCACGATAATAGTTACTTGGTGCACGGCTATGGCATGTCACGATGTTGCCGCATCCGTCCTGACCGCCGTACGTTTCTTTGAATGTTATTATCTCTGACGTCAGGTTTACCCGTATTGACGTGTCTGCACATACGATGCTTATAGATATATTCCAGGCTCCAAGCACGACAACAGAGAATTTCATCCACATCAGATCAACTTCTCTGAAGACCAATACCTTTTACAAACAAACGTAATTATCAACTATACCCTTTGCTCACAATGTCTAAATCATCTTGGCGCGAAACCGACGACCGCAGTGGCGAACCGGAAGATATCCGTGAAGCGCCGACCGGGCAGGTTAACGACGATTCGTACACTACAGAGAACAAAAATTCCGAATCTGTGCCCGTCGTGAGCGACGAAGCACCAATTGAAGATCCTGTCAGACCTGAGCAGGCGGATACAGACGAGCAACTCAGTGAGTAGTGCACGTCGAGTACGGCTCGTCAATATCTGAAGCTGACACTGCCTACGAATTATAGATCGCGATGACAGAGAGGCGATTGATGAAAGTAATATCTTGAAGGATCGACTACGTGGAAACGAGCCGAAGAAAGGAGCATTACGAGAGCCAAGTGATGAAGAAATGGGCCTCGCGGAGGATGAGTAACTCGGTTCCAAGGGCGCTTCTCGGAAGCGGTCATACGATTTCAAACCGCATTGTCACGTTTAATGTCATAATTGACGAACCGCAACAGTTTTAATTATGTTGTTCCGGCATCACAAGATGCTAAGCCAAATCTCGCTAAATTTGAATAATAATAATATGCATGTATTTACACTTCTACAAGCTCGGTTCAAACGTGAATCCGTAAAGCCACCTAATTCAAACTCTACGTGAGGTTCTTGAGATGGATATCATGTGAATGGATGTGTTGAATCCTAGGATTTGCCAGTCCTAGAGGCCGCCATCCTAGCTCTTCGAAGTGTGTATACGCCGTATCTTTCTAAGCGCTCTCCCCACACTCCGCCACGACGCCCTTGCGCAATTCCAGTAATACCGTATTGTGGGGAAACAGAATCGTGGGACACTTCCTATAACCCCTGAATTGAAGATATTGAGAGAGTACCGTGAGAACTTAAGCAATACGTAGTCAGGAACCTTTTTTCAGATAATTATGTTCACACCTAACGTTGGATTTAGCGAGATGAACGTAGAGCCCGGCCTATGTGCTCGCTCTGGATTCATAGCAGGACGTTGACGACCGTATAAACTCACAGAACATGTCGTCTTAACCAAAGCATACGGATTGTATGTTTTGATAAAATATAGATTAATTTAGACAGTTTCTTCGAAGCTCCTCACCCCTCGCCAATAGAAGCGTACCGACCGTCCCTGCAGGACTGGCATACCGATAGCCATTTTGTAAGGCTTCCACGGTACCTTACGGGCCCGGAGGGGTTTATACTATTTATACGGACCTTGTTGTCACTAGTAAATAAAATTGAGCCTATTCATACAAGTTACTCTTCGAGGCTTCGCTCTAGGTATAATGTGTACCAAAGCCTTCTGTTTCTCTACTTAAAGTTCGACTATGATAGTTTACATTACGCAGCGCTCTCACCCGTCGTTATAATCAAGTCGGAGTTGTCAAAGCTGCCAAGTGCACCTCTGTATGGGCTGGGCATGGAGATCATAAGGACCACTGAAACCTCTGCTGTGACTGCGTTTTAGTAGTTATTTGCAGCCCTCCTGCCGATGCTTACCTTACCGTAGTGTCGTTCAGCAGCATCAGATCACAGGTGTTCTTGACTTACGTTATCGGCGAGGTTAGCGATCTATTTCCAGCGATGTCATCAGCTTTTAATTCCTACGAATACATGACTTATCTGATATCACTGATGGAAGACTGAGGTCTGATAGTGATAATATCCGTGGTTGATGCTGCGTTTCTAGAGGTTAGCGCAAAATAATAGTATCAAGTGCATACTTACTATGGTATGAGCTCAAGTAATTTAAGCCTTTGATGACACTATATAGCAAATAAAGCGGTCTGGAATAAGAAGAATAAGAAACGCAGGATATTATGTATTTGTTGAAAAGTCAGTTATAGTGTAGTTGAAACTGAAATAATTCGCCTGACGTAACTAGCTTCAAGTTTCAAGGCGGGCAGCCTCCCGACTGTAATCTGATATCACTAATTGACACCCGACATTCGCTATTGTTATTGACTATTTATTTCTTCTGAATAGATGGGGGCATCATAACCAGTCTGCACGCAAACGTCAAATCGACAAATCTTCGTGCACCACTGGGGGCTCTCTTAATAACGTTCACACCATTATCTTCACCGCCCCCTGTAGAGCTTCCGCATTAATAAACAGTAATCGTCCCTCCTGCACAGGACTTTTGATTTTGGCCCTCGCGTTTGTTGAATAGGTGCTAGGCCTATTGACGATGTAGTACTCTTGACTAGTAGAACTACATTGTAGAATATTATATACATAGTTGAAATAATGAATTACGTGAAGCTTTTGAAATAACCGGACATTTGTTTTACATGGACAAGTTAAGGCTCCTCGAACTGATACGGCTTTTGCGATCAAAGGCCAGACTAATGGGTTTGCATGGATGGAGAGTGACTAGTATGAGCATCACCGTTGTCTGATTGGGGTTTAAACGCGTAAACGCCAAAGTCTGACATAGCCCGTGAGACTAGCTATAGTCGGCTAGTTATCGCAGGGCTCCTACCAATACAGCCGTCGCAGATCCCCATTTTGCAATCTCGGAATCGCTTACGCACTCGCATACTGCTCGCATAGAGCTCGCATACATGACATGGGAAAGCCCTATACCGTTGAAGGCTTAGTGCAAGGTCCTATGTGCCGATGGCTGTGTTAAAAAAAGAGTTGGCGCTGCAGATCAAACCCTGCAAAACGTGTTGCCAACTCAGCTAGCAAGCAAATTCACGTTGCTCAGCCCTGCAGAAGGATTCTTGGTTGATCAAGCTTTTGACTATACTAGTTCGGTAGGGCGTTGACAAGATGAGGGTTGTCGAAAATAAATATCTTCGTCCTCCGCGAGTTCGAGCCAAGGACAGCCAAGAGCTCAAGCACTTCGGATTCACGACAACATAGGAATTATACAGACGCTCCGCAACCTACCATGGGCCTCTTCAACGCTACTTGTCCGCTACCTAAAGATGAGATCGAAGGTGGTCCAGCTGAGCTGCCCATTGTCGGCAACATTACTTTCCAGAATCTCCTATTTTATATAAGTTTATTCTTCACCGGCATCACAGTATTATCGTGCCTATCCATTGCCATCACCCACTTGTGTTGCTACGTCCGCCCTCGAGAACAGCGCCAGGTCCTTCGAATACTCTTCTATCCCGTCTTCCTCGCCGTGACCAGCTCTTTCTCTATTCTTGATTACACGGCCTATCTGTACCTTTGGCCCGCGGCCGGTCTGTATGAGCCGATCTCTCTCGCGGCCATCTTTTTCCTGTTCGTCGAGTTCGCAGCACCAGATGCATCCACAAGGGAGCAATACTTCAGCGAATTAGAAGCCAAACGCCAAAAAGGTGGTCGTTTTCAGCTGAAGAAGGCTTGGACGCTGGTCCCCGGTGGCAGTCTCCGGTGGTATCAGGTACGGTTATTTACTCGCTACTTGCAAGTTCAATTTCGCTAACTATGACTAGAGTAAATATGTCGGACTCTATCTTTACTTCATCGCGACTATCGTCATCAAGATCGTAGAGGAAATCACTCAAGCAACGGGCAGGTACTGCCAGTACTCTTTCTCGCCAGCTTTCGCACACATTTGGGTATGTGCAGTGATTTCCCAACATATTAATGGATTACCTGCTGACGAAGCTCCAGGTACTTGTCATATCGAATGTAGCGCTACCTGTTGGTGTCGTTGCTATCGTCCAATTTTATGTGCGAATGATGCAGGAACCTCATTTTAAGGCCCGGCATCCCACGTCAAAAATTGTTAGCTTCAAAGCGGTCGTTCTGTTGTCATTCGTGCAAGACGTGGGTTATTCTACTCTGCCCTGTTTCCTCAGCTCGCATACTCACATGGCACTAGATCATCTTTGACATCCTTGTCAGCACTCATGCCTTCAAGAACACGGACACAGTTAGGGTGAAGGATTTCTCAATCGGTCTTGAAAGCTTACTCGTTTGTCTGGAACAATGCGCCGTTTCTATCTGGTTCCATTGGACCTTCTCAGCAAAAGAGTATCGTCAAATCCAGCTGGAATCGGCACCCGAGAAGATGAGTGTGCCCAGGGCCGTCCTTGATACCCTTAACTGCACAGACCTGTTCGCGGGAGCCATTTACGCGGTCCGACTCTTGGTCGCTGGCGTCGGTCCCAAGGGCAATGGAAGCTGGAAAAGGAGTGACAAGGCATATGAGCCTATGAAAGCCCCATCGAACGTGCGACTGCACGGCGTTACTTCGTATCAGGGCTCATCTTCATCCGAAATGGAAGACCTTGAGACTGGAAATAAGCATGATCGGAGAAATTATGAGGCAGATCTACGCCCAGACGAGACGGAGTATCTGAGTGCGCCGGCCCATGGATACCCTTCTTCGGACCGCTCGCGGTCCCCAAGTCCCTATGGCGACGCGAGGAACCCCTACGGGGGAGCCAGCTCGCACGGAAGCGAATCGCATCAGAATTGGGCAGAGCTAGAGGACCAGACGCTGCAGGTGCCGGCAAGTAGTCTAGGAAGGCCGCAGGATCGCGATCAGTTCCATAACCGCGGTCTTGGGTCTTGAAGCTCGATATCTATATAAGTTGGTTTCACTTTGGATTACCGTTTAGTAATGTAGCATGGAAAGCGATAATTTTGTTGTCAAATAAATACCCCAGAGAATGATTTGCTTGGAATTTGGGATTGCAAAAAGCGTGACTAGAGCTTAGAACACTAGGTAACACTTAGTGGTGCCTTTCATCACCTTACGGATCAGAAAACCACAGGCTAGCCAAGGTCGTGAATAAAATCATTATGTATACTTCTAGCAGGTAGCCGAAAAGAGCTTGTGTATGTCCTTGTTTTAGCACAGTCTTGTTAACTCAGTAACTTATTTTATGTCGCGTAGATATAAATATTCACCATTGTTGCTAGCGGCTTAACAACAGCGTCGTATTACACGATACTTTATCACTTAAACGTCCAAGTGTGGCAGATTGAGGTGCACTTTTCAAGTCCTTAGCATACCTAGATATCTTCCAGCGGCAGATAACCTATACCTAGGTACCTAGGTAGGTATAGAGCCTAGTTCACTACAGCCCCTCTTCACGATCAGCAGCGGGGAATTCGATAGGTATCTCAGTTTCCCGGATAAACCGAACATTGGTACCTACCTAAGATATGTTCCTAATTCTCGTTGCATTCGATCTTTACATAATTCAGGAGTAACAGCGTGGCTTACATGATCACTATAGCCCGGAATGGAGCGTCGGATTTAAGTGTGGAAACGTGGCCAAGCCGGTCGGAGAATCCGCTAACGATAGCATGCTTTACGCGTACGCTAAATAAACACCCAATAGGTCAACAGGTTAAGTAAGCTTAACCGGACGGATAGCTCGCTTACTACGCCGAGCTGAGGCCTTATGGTCAATTTCTTGTCCCGTCTTCCCAACTTCAACCGCTCTCCCGCCGACCAGCTAATAGACCTGCTGTCACAACTCATCCCCAGGTTCGAGGTGCGGCTTAGACATTCGCAGGGTGTTCTGCTGTGCCTCCAATAGCCGGCTGTGATACAACACTGGACGACCTTTTGCGATAGCGAGCTCTGCGACAGGCTTGTCCGGGATTGGGCTTCGCAAACCCTGGACGCACGCGCACTCACTCCTATCGAATGACGTGTATCTGAAACAGCCCCCGTCGTCCTATCATGTCGAGTCGCCCTTCGAGGAGAGCCGCGATGGCTCCGACTTCGATCTCCTCTTCGTCTCTATTTGCTCTCTTGTTGGCCGCTGCCGCCTTGCCAATGGCTTCCGCACACGACCACGACTCGTCCCACATCGAAGACGGAAAGACCATCTCGGTCGATCCCATCGTACGTGTCCCTCCGTCGGGAATTGTTGGGAACTTATCAGGATGAACTGCTCGCGGATGTCTCGGGATCTGACCATTTCGATGTAGGACACGACCTTATGGATTCACATCTTCATTCAGATGGCCGCCTGGGGCGTCATCTTCCCCGTGGGCATGGTTCTTGGGGTAAGGAAATTCCTGATATTCGCTGTATACAGTCCCTTGTACAAGACTTCGGACTCTAACGCGACATACACACATGAATAGATCGTAAAATCCCGCTGGCATGTTCCCTTACAGGTGGCCGGCACTGCGCTCGCGATACTCGGATACGCCCTTGGCCATATGCACGGAGGCCGCGAGTTCCGCCATAACAACGTTCACTCCAAATTCGCTACGCCCATATCTATCATGCTGTTCGCACAAGTCCTCTTCGGCATCTACCTCAAACTGCACATCGAGAGAGGCATCCATGGAAAGATTAGGCGCGTCGTGAAGCTCGGCCATGGAATCGTTGGCAAGGCCTTACCCGTGTTCGCCTGGACACAGATGATTTTTGGTGGCATCACAGCTCTAGGGTTTTGCCAAGGCGACCACATCGGCCAGTGCTTGGCCCATTTCATCATGGGAAGCGCCTTCATTGCCTATGGTATACTGTTGACGATTCTCCTGCTTGTTGGACAGCTGTGGCTCAAGCGCACCGGTCGATCTCAGGAGTTCTTCGACAGCGCCGTTATCACCGCGTGGGGTATAGTGAATACCTTTACCGAGCATCGCTGGGGCAGTGCATGGGTTCAGAATGACTGGCAGCATACCACGATGGGCATAATCTGGTGGTGTGCCGGTTTGGTGGGAATATGGCTTAGTAGGGACCGCGACGGACGCCCCCAACGAAACGTCATTCCTGGATTCATCATCTTGCTCACCGGCTGGGCATTTGGCGGCCACCCTCAGCACGTGCATGTTAGTGCCGAGGTGCACAAGGTTTATGGATACACCCTTATGGCAGCCGGCGCGACGCGCATCATCGAGATTTCTTTCGTCCTTCGAGACCTCCCTGGCCTGTCTGCGGATGGCAGGGTGACGAACAGCTTCCAGTATATCCCTGTTTTCGTGAGTGTCCCAACTCCTTGGTGGTAATTCTATCTAACTTTGCCCGTGATAGCTCTTGTTTGCCTCTGGTTTCATGTTCATGGGTGCTACTGAGGAACAGATGGAATTAATCGAAGGCTCTGGGATGGACCACGTTGCTTATATCCTGATCCTCTTCTCACTAGCCTCGCTTCTTTTCCTCTTTACTCTGATGCTTGTCAATCTTTATGACCGCAACGCCAGTCCCGACCCTCACCAGAAGCCAGCGGATGTGGGCCGCCTTGGCCCCCGGCTGGGTGGCAATGTTCCTCTTCGCGACGCAAATGAATTCGAGCTTGAAGGATTAATGAGCGACGACGAAGACGCTCAACCTATAAAACACAGCCAAGACGACGACGAGAGCCTCAACAGCACGCTCGGCAAAAACAGTGATGGCCACGCGCACTAAACAAAATTCAAGTTTTAGATTGATCAATAGCATTTTGGGCAGAATTGCGAGAGTAATATGGCATGATAAACGCCCATCGGAATACATGAAGTTGGACGGGGCTATGTTTCTTGGACCCTTGAGAGGCTTTGGAAGCATTTCCGAGCACTTGAGACTTCTAGTTATAATTGCATCATAAAGGCGTTAGGGCAACGGCAATTTTGGGACACGAAGGATGGTTTCTATTGATTGATGCGTTTCTCATTCTATCCAAGAAGTGGGGGACATTCTGGGTCAATCCATTCGTCTTTCGAAGCCACCCAACTTTTGTCGCGCGTGTGACCAATGTCACCATTAGGCAGATCTGGCAAATGCTTGCTTAGATAGGACATGACTTTGGTCAAGTCTATCTCTAGAAAAATAATACCTACTTTCAGTATCACATACTGCATTAGGCAATTGACAACAACTTGATCTGTACTTGCTCCCAGGACTCTAAATGAACGGCACATTCTGATATCGCTCGCTCGTAATTGCACTAATGACAAGCTTAGGAGTTATGCGTGGAGTGAAGCGTTTCACAGTCTACGAGTACGATCTTTCAATGTCTCGCTCTTCTGTCCAAACGCACCAACTCAATGAGGGGACAGTATCTCGTTCGTACACTCAGGTCGTATCATGACAGTACGGATCATCATGGCTTGGGTAACTACGAAGAAGTGAGTTCATCATCGATAACCAGGAATCCAAGCCAGCCACCTTCGATAGCCCACTCACTCTCCACGGTTCAACGCATGTCAAGCTTATTTGATAGTAATTCTCAGGACAACAACTGCGTCCGTTGGATGTGCTATCGACCTGGAAATTAACCTCAAGGAACCCAAATGTTATATTGCACAAGGTGGGACACCGTTCGAGAATGCAGCATGTCCCACTCTCTTGATGAGGTGACGTCGCAGCTGTATTTTTAGTGTGTTGCACCGTATCACTACTGAACTAAGTTTGTGCTTGATTGCAGCTAGAAGTCGATGAATGTTGGTTACAGTACTCCCCGAATATCATTCCACATAATATGCGAAGTCACCGAGGTGTAAGGGCGTACCGGATCCTAGACGAAGACTGGGTGGACTATTGTCTAACATCACGGTAGCGCAATCGTGGCGGACTGCGTTGTGCTATAATCACAAGCCTTACCACGAAACGAAAAATATGCCACCGGAAGTCATTTCTCATCAGATAGCTGCGCAACACTCCGCCGAGCTAGTCAATGTAATGATTCGATGATGAGAATGAAACACAGGTATCTAACATCTAGCCAGATGGCAAGGACACATATAAGTGTCTCTCGGCCCTTCCAGATCTCTCCGTGCCTCCTGTCTTGACCAAAGACCATTCTCGCATAATCATTATCAAAACCCAGCCCAAGTAATACTACATTCTCATCCAATCATGAGAGTCCCATCGTACATCGTCCTAGCCGCAACCCTAGCCACGCAAGCGGCGGCCGAAACCAAGGTCATCGGGCCATTCGGGCTTCGCATCACTAAGAAAACGACCCCCAGTGTTGGCGCAAGGAGCACGGACTCCGATATCGACGGTGTGTTGAACACTACCTACTAATCAACGAGATATCCACATGCGCTGACCAAATTACTAGGCTGGGCGTGGGGATGCCACGCAGGCGCAGCGACCCAAGGCCTCTGCTACGCCGCGGGTTCGGGCGCCGTCAGCGGCTCTGTGTATGAGTTCTACTATAACTACACGTACGACGATGCCTATACCTACCCGGGGTACATCAGCTACTTGTTCCCCTACCAGGATAGCAACGGGGACTTGGTGAAGCTGGCCTCGTTCTTGCAGCTGTACCCGAGCTGGGCGAGTAATGTGAGTATAATTGAAGCATCTGACATTCCCTTGCGCATATTTAATGATACTGCTACTATCTGCCTATATGTGAAGCTCTTGTGGGCTAGAATGCGCTGACTTTCATTGTATTCAAGGTGAACCTGGCACTTATCCCGCCCGGCATGGACGGCGGGACCCTCGTCTCACTAGATACGGACACGGGGCTTTTCTACATGAGCTCGCCGTACGACGACACTCACGCGAATGCGACGCCGCCTAGCCCGGGGCCGTCGAGCAATATCTCGAACTTCCATATCTGCTACCAGTGGACTGGGGGCTACTGGTATCGCTCGCTGGCGTGGGTGTCGGGATTCGAGGGTGCCGCGCCTCAGAACCCGTCTTGTGAGCCGGTGAATCTGGGTATTGAGTCGCTTGCGGCGTCGGCGTAGCTTGATGGTGTGGTACTACTGGGGGGGAGCAATAGGAATGCGAATAGCCTGTCAGACTGATGAAGTAATCGACCCTCGGAACCAGTTTGGGTAGTCCCTACTTCAAGTGACACCTTATAATACAAAACAGGTGTCTTTTATGTAGAAGAGATTGCCAGTTCAGTTAGTCTAGGCTCTTCGCATAACAAGAAGTATCTATCACGCCCCGGACGTATGTTCCAACGCTCTGTAAACAGAAAGGTCGATTGGTTATGCCTGCGATATCACCTCTCATGTGCCGGCTACGCTTATCAGCACATGCTTTATTAGTACGAAGCATAATATCATCGCAATGCGAAGGAGTATGTACATAAAGTTAAGGTAAAACGATGCAAAGCTCGCAAGGCCCTCTTCCCTCTTCGGTTTCTTGTCGTCGCGAAGTGGCGGATCGCTAAAATCAGGTGATCCGAATGCGACGCGTTTCCTCTTATTACGAAGGGATAGAAGCATCCCAGAAGGTCAAATTGAGGGCAGGACATGCACCATCATACATTGTAGAAGACACAGCGTCGACCACTGATGAAGTATGAACCCCTAGTCTCACCAGTGACTCTTCGTCGGTATGGTAGTATGGCCAGCCCAGCTTACGCAGCCCTCGGACGGGGTCGGCCGCAAAGGCTGCCCAGGCTTCTTGCATGATACGTGTGAGTTTGGCTTCATGCGATGAAGGTACAATGCCGCTGACAGACTCAGAATTCCCGGTGACCATGTTGACCTCGACACCGTGGTACGCCCCGCTGGATGGCGGATCATAGAGCCGCAGGTTGTCCCAGTCGGCCATGTACCGCGCGCGGTAAGTAGGCACGCCCGCTCTAGAGCGCCAGTACGTTTCGGCAGCCGTGGCACACGTGAAAGATTCAAGCTCAAATTCTTCCCAGTCGCTTTCCGGTAGGGACCGCCCCTGTGCCAACGCCGAGATGCGGTAAAAACCAGACTCGTGGTCCCCGTGTATCTGGAAATGAGGTAATGGAGCAAACGTGGCTGATTTAAGACGCGAAATATACTCGGATGCTGGGAAAACAGTGATATTGTCTACAGTAGCTTGGAATGGGGGCACCGAGCGGGCGGGGGAATCTCCGGGTACTGATGGTACGGTCTTCACGGCGCTCAGTATTGCTTGGAAGGAGATATTCTCAGACCGCATGCACGTGAGCGCCGAGTCCGAAGCTCCGCAGCCAAGTACTGAGACGACGTGATTCCAGTTGGCAGCAGCCAAGTCGGCGTCGAGAAAAGGAAACGAGAATAGATTGCCTGAATGAGACATCGTTCCTGCGACGATGGGTTTGTCTTTGAAAGCATACGCCCAGTTGCTGACTGCCACGGCACCAGATGATTGTCCAATAATAGTAATACGGTCGGGGTCACCGCCAAATGCTGCGATATTGTCGTGAATCCATTTGACGGCAAGGTATTGGTCGAGAAAGCCGATGTTGTGTGCTGTCTCAGGGGACCCTGGAAATCCGAAGATATTCATGCGAAAGTTGAACGTAACGACGACGACGTCTTGCGCACCAGCGAGGTTCCCGCCATGATAGAATGGTGTATGGCTCGAACCAGAGGAGAACCGACCCCCATGAATCCACACAATCACCGGCTTCAACCTGCGCCTCGATTTGGGTGTCCTTGACCAGACATTAAGCGTTAGACAATCTTCGCTCTGCGTGTTGTTGAGCTGATTGACGAAGTTGGCGTATATTCGCTGATATTGCGATGTGGCATTAGGATACGCGAATGTGCTAGAAGAAGTTTGCGGACAGTCAAAGCCCTGCCATGTTGTTAGCGCTGAATAGCGAGGGTCGAAGCGAACATACATAGTGATCTGCGTCTATGGACCCTTCGAGGTCAAACTTCTCCGGCAACGCAAACCTAAGTTGACCAGTTGGAGGTGAGCCATACGGGATTCCCAAGTACTCGCATACAGAATCGGGGGCGCCGAGGTGGCCATTGATATGAGCCTTAGCAGTCTGAGCGACGCAATCTACGGGCTTGAGAGCCGAGCTTGCTTGAAATTGGAGGACTAGAAATAAGCCTCTACGGAGCAAGAAGCTTCTCATTTTGGCTGGATTCAAGATTGAAAGAGATCAGAAGGGAATAGACCGCTACATTATGCGACGAACGAAGTTAGATTGATTTCGAGTTGGAGCTAGAGGCCATTCATAGCATGCACCCATCTTTCGCATTGGGGTTAGGGCTCCAGTAGCTTTTGATCCATTTCAGCACGACAGTAACCATCTCTATTTTGTACTTCATACTGAAGAGCTCATGTACCTAACCATTGAGTACGACAAATTATAGCAATACAACTTCCAGATATCATAATAACTAAGAATAAAGAGTGTCTCGTCAAGAGCTCGGCACCTCAACCCTCACTTCAGGCACCCCTGTGAGGTAAGGGCTAGCGTTTGGCGGGCTAGCTTGGTCTAAAAGGGCAAAGTTGGAGAATCCGCCTCTTATGCTCTCCGCCGTATATCCCTTTGCCCTCAGCACGCTCGTGGCTACTCTGGAGGTGTCACCGTCGTAGCATATCACCAAGATCCGTTTATCTTGGAGTATATCTAGTAGGTTTGTATCAAGTGAGCTGAACGTGTCCTCCAGCTGTGTCCATACAGTTACCATAACTGCCGGGTCCGAGAAAGGACTTCGGCTCGTAGGCAGTGCAATTGGCAGGTTCGTTGATCCAGGTACCTGGTAGGAGTGGAAGTCCGAAGGCTGGCGTAAATCAATTATGGAGACATTGGGCTTGGGGATGAGAATATCCTCAAGAGAGAGGTTGGCGGAAGTCCGAATCCGACGTAGCAAAGCGAACATGTTCGGAACCTCGAAGAAGTCTTGGAGCACATCTAGACAGTTTCGCTCCCAAGCTTCGTCATACCGGTACTTGTCAACCTTGATGAGTTCCTTACAGAAAGTCAGCGAGCTGTAAAAGGAACGGGGACTAAAGTCTAGGAGCGAGCGTACCTGATTCTTTATGGGTGGGAATCGCGTCTCCTCTAACTTGTCATAATACTCCTCAATGTACTGATAAGGCAGATCACAGCACAAGAAAACACAGTGGATATTCCCGTCAGGGCCAGCGATGTTCTTCAACGATCCATTCGCCTTGCATTTCTCGATATATTGAAATAGTCCCTTGAGGTTGAAACCAGACGAAGGGCCGCAGATAATACCCTCGCGACACAGATCCAATGATAGTGAGAAGGCGTCATAAGATCCCACATGCTCGATATGGTCAGTTGCCTCCTTCCACGGGAACTCCACAGGAGCGAGTAAGGCATATGAGCGTGGGCCAGGAACTCGATCGCCCGCGGCCGTAACCACCCTATATCAGTCAGTCGAAGTTAGTTAATCAATGAACGGATATGAAGGTCACTCACCCTAATCGGATCACCGAAGGCTTGGCAGCTTTGAAGTATGTACCGAGACCAGTGATTGTTCCTGTTCTCGAAGATCAGTTTCACTCTCTTGTTGGAAATAAACGTTGGATGACTAACCAGATGTTCCCATGCCTGCACATATTAGATTGATCTCAGGCAACTATTTTCGCCCAGAATCAGCAGTCTAGTACGCGGCGGGGGTAGTGAAGACATATTCTGTCTTCCAAACAAGAAAAAGCCGGTGTCAAATGATGAACTCAATAGTTACCTGTTTCAAAATCTGAGGGCCCGTCCATCTGATATGTGACTTCCAGTTCTAACACAGCGAATCAGTGAGAGGCAATGGTAGGCAGAAAACATATAATGGTCTCACATCGTCGTTTTCATATTGATTTGGATTTATGATGTCTTCGGCTTGTTGAGCCAACTTCTCAGCCGCGCGAATTCCTCCACGGTCGTCGGTTGGTTCTGGCTGGGAAGGGCCACCGAAAAGAGTCCTGGTAAAATTTGTCAACACTGCGGTAACGCCCCCAGCCGTGACTGTCATCTTACAAGTTAAGACCGAAAAATCTCATCAGCTTGAGCTTCGCGTCGCTTGTCTTGTTGGATAGAAAGGCCCGAACATCTGGTATGCCATAGATTGCTCGGGCGACTAATGACATGGAGATGACCGTTGAACCAGAGCTATACTCAACTATAGTATTGGTTTTGCCAGGCACCACTCCCTTTTCGAGGAGATTCATGGCTATGATGGAGGTGTAAGCACAAGAATTCCAAGTATGTAATATAACTCACCCGGCATGCATTTGACGTTGTTGGCTGGGTGCATAGTCATCATCTTGGCGTATATATGAACACCTTCTTGGTGATACGGGTTGAGACACGGTGGTAGCTCTACCAGTGGTAAAGGAGGTGCTGAGTCGGGGTCAAAATATTGTTGGACGGCATCCTGTCCTTTGAAGACATTGAGATAGTTGCTTTCTGTCATGGCTGAATGATCTGTATCGGAACTCATCTGTGAATCCAGCAGTCAAAGACGGTATTGTGGGCAAAGGAAACCAAGCACAGAACACAACTGGATGACTTTATAGGAAAACTAAGAGTTCCTGTGATTAAGTGAATACTATTTCAATTCCAGAAAAACGGATACAAGTTTACATCTCACGACTCAAGTCGGACCGGTCCACTCCAGATCGTCATTTCTATTACGCGAAACCACTTTCTGGAATGAGAACCGACCCTTGCAAGATGGACCTATCAGAATTCTACATTCATGTCCTCTTCATCGCCTTATTAGTCCTTAATTCGAGGAGGCTGGAATGATTAATCCTGATACCCATTTCGCAGAGACTCCCTAATGCGTCTGTCCGACTTAGCCAAAGGCCCGCTCGGGTGGCTGTATCAGTCGGTGGGGTCCCATCGCTTACTATGTACGGTCTCCCTAGGACCCCATGATGTAAACTGTGCCAGTTTTCTACATGAGAATCGAAACATCTGCTTGAAGAAGGTAGGAATTTGAAATACTTCGAGATACTCCATGTGGTCAGGAGACAGGTTTGGATCTTTGACTGGGGTCTTCGGCCCAGATTCCGGACGAGTATGAGGTGAGATTATTCATTTATCGGGATGTACCATCATCTAGCAAGGGTATGGCAGGGGGTCTTAACTTGTCTAAATGTCACCACTTTTTGTGTGATACGATTTTAGCTGCATAGCCAAGCCAATTTACGTACGCAGTAGTACTGAGTAAGAGAGGATCAACAAATTGTCTTATGTTACATGGGGTAAGCATGGGGCAGCCATTTTCTGCTTCACCGATTCTTCTATACGAAGGATGTTAGTGTGAAGCTTTTCTTCGCGACAGGGCTGGAGGAGTCGAACTCACGCCGGTAAGCTGTGATATACTCCTGAGCGGAGACGAGCTCGTTCACTGCAGGTTTCGTTTGCCGCAATTTCTTTGACACCAATCTCTAATTGCCAAACTAACCGACACGCAACTTTGACGAGCACCAAATTCATAGCTGTCCAGGTCTTTGGAGGTATTCCTCTGAAAATTTTCATCTTTCTATATTCACGTTCCTCTTTTTAGCATGCAAATGGAAAAGACTACAAACGAGGGCGATCCTGTGCCTCTCGTCATCGCCGCTGAGACTGAGCTAGTGACACCTCCAGACGCCTCGGATTCAGCGCGCGTTCACCAATTCAATGAACAGACTAACTATGTCCCCAGAAGGACAATCATTACAGTGAGTGAGCCTGGCGGCTTATACCTGTGTTTTGGAGGGCGGCAGAGAGTATTAATTTGAGCAGATTTTCTTGGCATGTGCTAGTGTTGACTTGATCGCGCTCATCGACCAAACCACTCTTGCTTCCAGCTTGTACATCGTGTCCGATGCTCTCGGCGGCGGTAGTCAAGTTGCCTGGATCGCTAACGGCTTTTTCATGTAAGAGCGCATATTTATGGTATTCGAATTGATTAATGGAGCCTCCTTGAGATGTTGACGTTTTCCAGTACCTCAACGGTGGGACAGCTTTTATACGGTCGACTTTCTGATATTTGGTCCCGTAAGGTGATATTATTAATCGGCATCGCTATTTTCTTCATTGGGTCATTAGCCTCATCCCTGGCGAACACCGTCACACAACTCATTGTGTTCCGTGCCCTCACAGGTATCGGCGGCGGAGGATTGATGACAGTTGCGCAGCTCATTGTGAGTGATGTTGTGCCATTGCGTGAAAGAGGGAAATACCAGGGTATTCTTGTAAGTCGTTCCTGTGATTCTTCTGGAACGATGTCCTGGCTTAGAAGTGATCTGATATTGCTATTCTTAGGGTGCTGTAGTTGCTATAGCCAATGGTATCGGTCCGGTCATAGGCGGCGCGCTGTCCTCGGCATCAAAGGACGGCTGGCGAAATATCTTCCGGCTAAGCTTGCCCCTTTCGGCTCTAACGACTCTATGCGTCATATTCTTTATGCCTCTCAAGAAAGTGGAGGGCGACTGGAAACTGTAAGTCAACAGACAGACGAGTAGTAAGGCTGGTACCTAGGCGTTGACTACTGATCTGTCTGCTAGGAAGCTCAAGGCTGTGGACTTCATTGGTATCGCTCTTACATTAGCAGGAACAACGATATTCTTGCTAGGACTCACCTGGGGCGGAGTTGACTATCCATGGAATTCTGCGCATGTCATCGCAGCTTTGGTAGTTGGATTCGTTGTGTGCGTCGTTTTTGTACTCTGGCAGTGGAAAGGCGCAAAATATCCCCTAATACCGCGTGAGAGCCCAGATTTCTTGTATTTTCCGCTTATGCCGTCGACTTTATTAGCTGACACTCTCACACTTAGTCCATGTCTTCAAGTCCCGCATTGTTAACGGAGCTTGTTTGACGATGGCAATCAATGGTTGGAACTTCGTTGTTCAGGTTTACTATATCCCGACCTTTTACCAGCTTGCCTACGGGTACTCAGCGACACGCGCCGGAGCCCTCCTTTTGCCTGTTACCTTGGTACAAACCGCCAGTAGCACGCTCTCCGGACTGATCGTTCATTGGGTTGGTCGCTATCGTGAATGCGTACTATTCGGGTGGCTGGCTTGGGCTATCGGGCTTGGTCTTATGTCAACACTAGATGAGAGTTCTGGCCTGGGGAAACAGGTCGGGTACAGTATTCTGATTGGTGTAGGCGTCGGTAACACTCTGCAGCCGTAAGCTTCCCAAAAACGTTTTTCTTGCAGGGGAGTGGACCCTCCGGACAATTTGACTAACTGGATGTTGTTCCATGAAGCGCACTAATCGCGATACAAGCTGGCGTTGAGAGAAGAGACATGGCTGTCGTTACATCCTTTCGAAAGTAAGCATCCACCCGCGACACTCGATGCAACCCAGTTCATAAGTGAACTAACACAAATACGTGAGATAGCTTCGTTAGGAATCTCGGCGCTACCCTTGGCCTAGCAATCTGTGGGACTTTATTGTAGGTCGTTACCTCTTACCCCTTAACAGAAGAGACTTGCAATTGACGATTCTCTTAAGAAATAACATCGTGGCAAATACTATTTCTTCGCTTTCCCTTAGCGATGAAAGTGCGAAGAGCCTTCTCAGTAGTCCGCAAAGCTATCTGAGCTCCCTTCCGGCAGATGAAGCTGAGCATGTGCGCAGCGTTCTAATCCCTGCGTATCGACATGCGTTTCGGGTAATATTCATCCTTGGCGCTTCACTAGCAGCCTTCGCATTTGTTCTTGCCTTCTTGTTGATGCCTCAGGTTGAGCTCTCACGGCCCGATGATGAGAAACTAAAAGAGGAGGGACGAAAGCAACATCTTCAACAGAAAGAAAAGCAGAGTCCTACAGTGGGAAAAGTTGCGCAAGTTTAATATTCTAGGCTCATGGGGATGTATCACGTATCAGGTCAATAACAATTGAGAGAATTTGAGTTATAGCATTATAGAACAGAGGTTCTTAGACTTAGATAGCGATTAAGCTGGCGGAAACAGACCGAGTTGTCTGTCGACGTAGTATGAGTTTTTGCCAAGCAGTAGGATGAATACCTTCGGATGGCTTTTTTTGGGCTCTATTTTCTCCTTATATCCTCTCTTTTATGAGATTCGCTGGGATCCCAATGTTCTTCATACTGCAGATGGTCGCCACTCTCAATCTTGGTCGATATCAAATGCAAGTGTAACCGAGAATCTAAGTTAAGAAAGTCTTGGCATCTTTAGTCCCATTCTGGTCATTCGAGACCAAAAACGGTCGTAAGATCTTGTGGTCCCATAACCCCTGATCGATCCTGCATCCGGTCGTAGCTGCATGTGCCAAGAAAGAACATCCTAATGTGACTTAGTAACCTCCACAGTGTTCTCTTAGCTACATTCATTTGTACTGCTTGTGTGTATCAAAATCAAATTTATGAAAAGTTTGTTGTTAAGCGGCGTCCGAAAGGCTCCGAGATATCCAGGAAGACAAAACCTCCGTCTTGAAATCTACAGTAATCATTTTGAACTTCTATGTATAAACTAGCCGTGACCAGGTGACTGCGGCCCTGTTCGGTTGCCTTACGTGGAAAATGAGAATACAAAAAAGACGCGAACATGTACTGCGCGCACATAGAATCGGCCGCACAAGTTGCAGCGAAAAATAAGTATATAGGACATAGCTGGCTGCGAATATCTAGTAGCGAACACCGGCCAGAGAGTCCCGTTCAACCGCCCAAGCGATTGCTGTTGAGCAAAATGGGGAAAACGAAGACCCAGGTCTCGGTGATCGAGATCATGAGTTCTAGGGCCAAGAATCTGAAGCTCGACTCCGCTGTCTATGACCGTGAGTTACCTTCTGAGTTTACAAGAATTTTCAAAGAACCTGATGTGATGTTCCAAGTATTTCAGCCAAACGAAGAGGTATTCACTGTTATGCCCTACGGCGATGCAAACTGGGCAACTACAGCGAAAGTCACAACAAGAACTTCGGATCGTACTGTCAAAGAGTATTTCCTCAAAATTGTAAGAGGCGATCTAGCAGAAGAACGTGTTCTAGGAGAATATAGCTGTATGTCCGAGCTGTATCGCACTGTACCATCGATTGTCCCAGTGCCGTACGGCGCCGGCAAATGTCTGGACAGCGAAGACTGCTTTTTCCTCAGCGAATTTGTATCAATCACGCACGGAGCACCGGATGCTGTCAAACTGGGTAAAGAGATTGCTCGGCTTCATCGAGACAGTGTTTCTCCCACTGGAAAATTCGGGGTTTCGACCACCCCTTACGACGGAAGACTTCCCTTAGTAGTAGATTGGGACAGTAGCTGGCTGTCGTTCTATTCCAAGCTACTTTACGGTGTTTATCTCCTAGATAGCAGGTTTAATGGCAAGGTACTCACTCCTTCAATCATCTTTCCCCCCCTGAAGCACAAAGAAACTCATGCTGGATTTAGTGGCGAGCATTGGACGAGGCCATAGTGACTACCCTCGCCCAGGTAATCCCCAGACTCTTAGGCCCTCTTGAGAATAGTGGCGGCACAATTAAGCCTTGTCTAATTCACGGCGATCTTTGGGAAGACAACATTGGCACAGACTTGCGGACCGGTGGCATATTTATCTTCGATTGTTGTGCCTACTATGCTCACCATGAGATGGGGGTGGCCATGTGGAGGGTGAAACACCATAAGATGAGCGCTCCCGAGTACCGGGATGAGTACTTCAAAAACTACCCTCCCGATGAACCTGCAGCCGAATGCGACGACCGTAATAGGCTATATAGCATCAAGGAGAACCTCATGTATTCAGCTTTGAAGCCAGGGCATGTCGCGAGAGAAGATGCATTAGCGGATATGCAGTATCTAATTGCTAAGTACGCAGACAGCGTAGAGTAGTTAGTTTCCGAGTATACATTCTGCACGATACTGAGATAAGACTCGAGGGCTCTGGTGTAGGCCATTTATGGAATCGAACCGACTCGCTCAAGCAGTGCATGTTCTCTTCGGATAAACATCGCGATCGTCAGAGCTTATGGATGTACTTGTGGGCTACCGATGATTTGTCGATACTGCATGCTTTATGCGCTACTACCCCCTTTTTTGGCAGGTAAGCAGGTAAGTTTCCTAACGCATGGAGTGGGATTATTAGTATATCGCGGTGTACCTCAGTCTGCCAAGGTTTATTTCTTGGCCCAGCTAAGCTGGGCAGGGGACAAAACTTTTCAGTCGGCTCTTACATGATTTATGTGTCCATGAAATATTACCAATACCGTAGGCCCGCTGTGGTAAGCTTGGCACCTTGCAGCTCTACGCGCGGGCCGAGCCGCCAACCACAACGGAGCCAATCATTCAAGAGCAATTTCTACCGCCGTTGAGAACTACCCAGCTAGGCAGGAGGCGGCTTCTTACTGTTTACTAGTGTATATAAGCTTTAGTCCCGCAAACTTGCGTCTTGGGACCTTCTTGGCTCGTTTCTTGGCTCATCCGTGGCGAATAGCTGTTTCCGGGGGGATCTGCGTGAATACGGAAGCCATAGAGCTCCGGATGCCCGCTTAGTCATCTATATCTCGGTGAGAAAACCTGCCACTTCACCTCCTGAGTCCATTCATCCCGGCTATGTACGCTATATACGCTAGATTCAAGATTGTGATAACTTCACTATTAGCCACACGGAGTCCGAAGCGCTCCGATATTAGCAGCGTCCACTCAAACATTGTCACATCATAATATCCGGCAGCGGACGAGGACCAGCGGCCAAGTCTGGAAGGCCATGACCCGGAAACGAGCATGTGACGTGTGTTACAAACGAAAAGTGTGGATAGTCCTCGATAAACATCTTATATGATACTAATTGACTAATATGACTCATCACCAAGATCCAATGCCTCGTTGCGAATCCAGAATCCCCCTGTGAGTGGTGTGAGGAGCATGATCTCGCTTGTACATTCGACCGGGAGTCGCAGAAGAAGAAAAGAAAAAGGTGAGGCTCCATATGTGTGGGTGGGAAACGAGACTAAATGCTCATTCTTTACAGACTTAGACTAAGCGACGTAGAGGGTTTGTTTCAACGCGTTGAGCAGTTAGAGAGTGCCTTGGCTGAAACGCGCGCCAATCATCTACCACATCGCTCAAGCCTTCCTGAAAATGAAAGGCAGGCATCTCCTTCATCGGACAGTGAAGATGATATAGCCCAATCCGAGGGCTCGCCCAGTCCAAGAATTCCGTTTGCCGTAACAGAATCTACAGAGACTCCCCTCACCTTGGTGCCTGTCGAGGGTCAACTCACCTACCTCTCTTTTGGGCAGAACCCTGCCACTGGCGTACCCCTATCACAATATTGGTACTCTAGAGGTATCCCGCTTCTGTCCGACAGAGGCCGCCGATACCTGCATTCGAAAACTGACCAAGATTCTACAGTCGAGAGACTTCGAGTGCTGAAATGTCCGTCGCACTTGCAACCAATCACTCTGGGCCCCCGTTGCTCCAATCAAGAGCTATGGGAACTACCTCCTAAGGAGACCGTTCAGAGACTGGCTTTGGTTTTCTTCGATTCACCTTTACAGCGAATTTTTCCTGTTCTGGACAATTTGCTTTTCGAGGCGACCATTGAAGAAGCCTATGCACCTACAAAGGGGACACCGTCTTCCTCGCAAGCGCAAGCAACTGCCTGCATATTCGCCATGCTTTCAGTATCCAATCACACAGAGCTGTCAAGGATATCCTCATCGATCGGACACTGTGGTGCATATGCGGCAAAGGCGCAGTGCAGCGTAATGTATATGATGACTACTGAGCCGAGTGTAGTCGCTCTCCAGACTGTTCTCATGCTAGTAAGTTTAGCAGTGATCCATTCGAACCGTTATGAATTCTTCTGTGTTGAATAGAGCTAACGGGAGCTGATAGCATCGATACCACGTGTTTATTGCACAAAATGATGACACCGGTGTACTGCACGCAATGGCTTGTCGCATGGTTTGCGAGCTGGGTGGACATACCTATCAACCAGCGAAACATCCCGCTTCTGAACTTACCTGGGCAGAGCGTCAAGGACACCACTTGCGAGCACTCTTCTGGTTGTGCTACATGTTCGACAAAGACATCTCGCTTCGTTCTGGACACTCTCCCCTCCTCACCGAGGAGATTTGTGACCTGACTATTCCTGAATGCTGTGCTCAGCTGCAGGGATTGAATTCAACGATGACTGGCGACAAGTTCTATTTTAAGGTACCAGGAGACCCAGCTCTCGTTCAGCTCAAAGAAAAGATTCACCACCTGTTGTTCTCCCCTCATGCATTTAAGCTCAGTGACGGGGATCTCGTCTTCCGCATTCGCCAACTAGATGATGACCTTGAACGCTGGCGGCTGTCCATTCCACCTGAAGCTCGACCCAAACTGGCCATTCCTCCCATTCAGTCGGCATTGAGTCAAGAATCACATATTTCACCAGACCTCAGGTGCGCCTACCTACAGCTAGAGTACCACCATCTGGTCACAGCCATACATACGACAGTCAGGAGATGCGGCGCGAATAATCCAGATCACAGAGACTTACCAGATGACATCCACAACGTCATTCACTCTAGCTGCGACCTTTCTCTAGAGGCTAGTCGCTCGACGATAACGTTTTTAAACAACTCTGCGACCGTAGTAGCAGAGCAAGAATTCAGGTAAGAGCTTGAAACAACTTATCGGTATTCAAACAGGACTAAACATGCCCCTCAGTGATATCATATTTTACGTTACGTTAGCCGTGATTTCGCTTTTCATCGACATTTTGGCCCATCCTCAAAACCCGGAATCCCGCTCCGCGCTCAACTATCTCTCGTCCGGCATTGATATCGTCCAGAGTCTATTCAGCCCTACATCCACACAAGGCGAGCTTGAACGAATACAGGAGACAAATCGGTTTATAATGGAGCTCATAGAGCTTGGTAATAGTGCTATTGACAAGGCTGGGAGAGATATGTCTGCAACTAACCACATACCGTCCTGATGTGGAAATCATTTACTGTATTCTGATCATTACAGCATAGCATACATGACGTCCCGAGGTCAGTAGAATAGAAGGCATCTTGTTTCCCTGTTCTGATGCATTCCTCGAGATATGGCGCGATTGTGGGGGACAGGCCATACTGTACGCAAGTTGTTGTTTAGGCCTCATTGTGAAGTGAGAACCCGTGAAAAGGGGGGAAGAGATAGCCGGTCTACTATATATAGGCTTAGGCTGGGTTAGGTGAGTAAGTGTCGCCTTAGCGTCCCGCCTCTGTCACGCTTAGTATGCCCGCTACTGGTACTTTTAGACTACCTAATTACCCACTAACTAACCAGCTTTCAGCGAAGTTTATCTCAATCCTTTATGCCGCAACGACTCCATAGAGGTTGTCCATGAACCTTAACTTTATTCTAAGTTATAGTTATGAACTAAGCGAAACCCATATTGACATAAAGCGTGCAGTGATGTGCATGGATGCAAGTCAACCCTAAATTGAGAGAGAAACATATAGTGTCCATATATCTAAACTTCAGCGCTCATTCGGATCCTGAGTGTTTCAGTACAATCTACTGAGTCTGGTCAGCAAGTAATTGCAGGGTGCCCCTCCCCCGCACCATCTTCAGCCGCCTAGCATTAGCATCCTGCCATGCGCAATCCCCAACAACCACACATCCCCACTGTCAGCAAGGGAGGCTGAGCGAAAACACTTGGCTGCTTGATTCCCAGGCAGCAATAGCAGCGTTCTCTTAACTTGTCAAGCTTAATAATCGGTTTCCAGCTCATTTGTTCTGCGACGCGGCTACCTCACTCTGGTGACAGACAGACGCAAACAGCGACACCGGGACACACTAACACCGCGTAGGTATCAACATATATCATCACCACACCAGTATTACTGGGGAGCATAAGAGCAGCTAATTGTGCTGACCACTGCGCCACAAGAGAAGGCTGCCTCCCGAAACTGCGAAAGCGAAACCTGAGTACTTCCTGGGATCTCCTCCGCTCTTCCATCCTCATGCTGTATCACTACGGGACGTGAGCAAGTCTCGCAGACCGCCAGCAACCCGCTAGCAACCCCCGCCTCCATCATGGGGCGATCTGAGAAAAATCAGAGTCGCGGCAACTCGCCGCCTCCCCCGTACTCGACTTTGGATCCCGCTGCCGGCCCTAGTCATAATGCGCCACGACAACCGCTGCCGCTGCCGCCGCGGCGATGGAGGAACCAATATTCAAACCGCGCGGCATCAGCAGGACGCGGCGAGCGAACACCGCTCATCGTCCGCCACCACGAACCCGTTGTCATAGTCCAGCCGCCGGCACAACACCATCATCACTTCGAGCTATCTACGCCACGGGTTATTGTTAACATTTATGATGGAGTGCTACGAAGACCATTCCTCGTCCCTTCCATTCTCCTTTCCATTCTCGCTGCATCTGCATTTCTCTTTGGCATTTACAGGAGCTTTTCTTATCTTGCCTCTCTTACCCCGACGCTGCCTCCACCTCCGCCTATCTACAATATAGCTATCATTGGTAAGTCTCCCCACTCATAAGCCGGCGATATGTAATTTTTCATTCCTATGACTTGGCATAAAATGAGCTCACATCATGTACTGAAGGAGCCGGCCCGGCGGGAATCGCAGCGGCACAGTATCTCCTCTGCTCGCCTGCTGCGCGAGCCTACGTGGATTTCAACATCACCATTTTCGAGTCAAGCCCTGTTATTGGTGGCGCGCTCGCCGTTCACGATGCGAATGGGAATCCCGTCTTCCCCAATGATGATCCGACGCAAGGTCATATCACAGCCGAGGATATCGCCGGCACTGCACTCATGTGGCAGAACTCGCTGTTCACGCGTGACTCGGAGGAACTGCTTGGAGACAAGGTCTTTTTTACTGAATCTGGGCCTCAGCAGGTTGGATAGTAAGTTTCTTACCCGTAGTTTCTCTTTCCAAATCTTGGGAAGGAGACTTATAGAACTGAGAGTCAAATATTGCTAATAACTAACTCGCGTTTCCCTGTACCAGTTACGCCGACAACGCGCACAGCATCGCATCGAGCGCACGACCCTACAGAAAACAACCCCTATCAACATGGAGCCAGCTCCTCTGGACATACGGCGCCTCCGTGTATCGAGCAGCGCGGTTCAACGAGGACGGCAATCTCCGCGAGAAGATGCTCAAAGCACCAATTACCACAGACGCCGAGAAGATCTTCGACTCCCTCGGCGTGCTCGAGCCCCTCCAGCAATGGGCCGGCACCCTGCTGAAAAAGACCGGCATAAGCGAGAAATACGCCACCGAGATCCTCGAGCCCCAGGCCCAACGCGCCTTCGGGCAGGGACTGAGCCGCCTCACGGGGTTCGCGGCCATGCTGGCCGCCGCACAGGAAGACTCGGCGAACGCGTATACGGGCGGGCACATGGTCCAGCGACTAGAGCAAATCGCGCACAAGATCGACGTGCCCGTGCGCACGTCCACACGCGTGGTAGGGCTCGACTACGACTATTGGGAGAAGACATGGGGAGTCCAATACGCGCATGAAGGGAAGACAGCGAGCGAGACCTTCGACAAGGTGATCCTCACCGCGCTCGATCTCGGCATCCGCCTTGAAAGCAGCGAGAGCGACGGCATGCACAACTTATCCTCGTTCTACGAGCCCGAGTTAAACGGCAAGACGGAGGGGGGCCCGGAGGATGACTACTTCGTCCCTGTGTATGTCACCTTCTTCACCTCGCCGGTTAAGCTCGCGGCCTGGGGCGAGCACGAGCAAGTGCTGTTTCTTAAGGGATCTGGGGTCGCGGAGGAGCTTACGCTCGTGCGCGAGACGACGAGTCATATGGGTACGCAGTACTTGTATCGCGTGCTGTCTGATTTCCCGGTTATCGACGAACTAAAGGATTTGTATGATGTCTCATGGAGTTACGAAACTAGGGTATGTATCCTACGCCGTTACGGCGGTCTGCCTATATTATTATTATTGTTGATTCCTATGAGAGCGATGGCTATGGTATGCTAAATCATGCTTCTCATACGCCACAGATCTTGAACTGGCAGCCCGCTAGATTCCCGCTCTTCCGCATGCCGAGCTTTGAGTGGCCGATGGCTAAGGGGCTCTGGTGGTCTAGCGTGATCCAACACGCTTGGTCTACGGTTGATCTCAATTGGTTAGCCGGCAAGGCGGTCGCCGACGATTTGATTAAAGAGGTACTAGATGGCAATTGAAGAGTCTGTTGAAATGCGATGCATAGGAATGTGCGAAACGGTATTGGCGTTGGTTTGTGCGCTATAGGCTTATGTTGAATGATCAGTAACGAAGATGTATTATAGATGATTCCGAATTCCCGTCTAGCAAGTCTGCAGACATCAGTTCTACTTGTGGTGTAATTAGGCGTCCTGTCATGCTTTCAAACAATTTCGGAAGCTCAATTACCGTTGTCGCCGTCGTGTGAGCAGGGAACTTCGCCGGTTCGGTATGTATACGAGAGAGAAAAGAATGAAGTAATGTCGTAAATCATTGGATCTCTTAGACCGGAGGTTGCTTTTGGGGCAAATAGCTAGCTGTATGATTTGCGCTAACGTGTACGTCAACTATCTCGGGTGCCCGGTTGCACTTACAGGCTAGCTAGGAGGCTCAAGGGCAATTGTCTATGTCGAGACGGATATTAATGGACTAAGGGAGAACTCTGTATAAAGTGTCTGCGTCTTATTCCAAAGTTAAATTAGTCTTCCGGGTAGAGTCTTCCCATTCATCTCATTGTGTCTATTCCTCCCGTCGAATATCGTGCTCGTAGAAAACAATACCGATAAAACGCGAAAATAATTTTACTTAACTGGACAGGTCCGCGTGCTACAGTATCGTTGAGCGCTATCGCCTACCAAGGGTGCTGCTTTTGTCGGGACCTCTTCTATCCGGTGTATGTTCGGATGCCTCGATTATATGTATAATACACGACAGAGGTACGAATCTATAAGACTACAGTTGGAGGTCTGGGGACGATTCCTAGAATACAAACGCAGATTACAAAACCATCGCGCATTGGTATCATTACTAGCTCAGAATATCAAGCGTTTACTGTCTTCAGATCAGTTCTCTACCCCTGAGAACCCGTTTTGATGTCCCAGATTCCTGCCTTACAATCCCAAACTCTTCCGTCAATTGGCTAGCCTTTTTGAGCGTCTGCTCCTTGGTTTTTCCATCGCCGGAAACTCTTGAGGCCCTGCGCTGTTTTCTACGCGTGACTTCCTTGACGTGCGGCGCCCGGTCCTGCGTGCAGGCAAAGGTTCTCGTGGAGTGTTTGAAAACAACGATGGTGCTGTTCTCCTGCCTCGCTCTGGCAATAATCCGAATTCAGGGGCCATGCCTGCAAGTCTCAGACTTGAACGCTCCTTGACATACGTCTTAGGCTGCTTCCTGTTGCTCCGTGATTCTGTTGCTGCTTTAGTGTGAAGTTGGGACGGACTATGCTCCCGACTAGCTAGCCGGAAGCCTGCGGCCTTAGTCGTGTTCTTTGTGATTCGGCCGCTGCGTGTTCTGTTAACAGGTTCCCTGGGGTTTCGAGTCGAACCTCGCGGTGGTGACGGCTCTCTGCTGTTCGAGACTGCATCTGTGGTCGATTGCCATAGGTGAGGCATAGCAAATCTTCGCGTCAATCCAGCCTGCACCTCCTTGCTAAACCCCATGAAATCCCAGGCGCGGCGTCTTTCTTCCAGCTGTTCTTTGTCATATCTCGGAATCGGTTTCTCTCGCCCGGTCTCTCGCAGCCAGGCTACTAATTGCACGATACTTTCCTCACCCTCTCGCATCTGGTCCTCTATCTGGTCTTGAGTCATGCCGTTTTCCAGATCGCGGAAGAGGCACTTGAGATATGTATACTCAGGCCACGTTTCCGTTGTGCCGGGTATGTGTCCAATCTTCTCTGTTTCTTCGCGCACTTTCTCCCGTCGATTGCTGCCAATCTCATCTTCACGTTTCTTTCGCCTCTGGTCAATAAAGCTTTCTAGCATGAAAATTCTCTCGAACTGATAGGTCGCCTGGTTATAATTCCAGCGTTTTCGGTTGTACTCTAGCAATTCAAACGGGTCACTGGGTAGAGGAGTTTGCTCGCGAGGCGAAGGGGTTGGGTAAAATGTGGAATACCCGCTGAGGTCAGTATCATTGCCATCATCGCTGCCATTGTCTTTCTCGTCATCATTGTTGTTGTCTTCCGGTTGCATAGGCAGTGGAGACGAGGACGGAGACGGAGACGGAGACGGAGACTTGGGAAAATTCTTAGACAAGCGAGCCCACAAGCTCTTCCAGCTCGGATGTTGTGGCCCATTAAGAAATCCAGGGCAAGACGGCCGCCCTTCAATGCTATGTTCCAGCACCCTCAAGTCTCTCTGACGCTGTTCGTAAACCAGATCATGATCAACGTAGATGTTCCTTTCTTGGAGCATTTGTTCTCGCAGCTTGTACCACTCTTCACCAAAGTGCCTTTGACCCCAAGCTGCGTATCTCTCGGGAGGGTGTGACTCTGGTTCTGGCGTGCCTGGTGGTGGTGCGTCAGGATCGTATGTTTCGCAAACTGGTCTTCTCTGTATTGGTATTTCTTTGCCCAGCACCCGCGCCCACATTTGCGATGCGGGCAGCCAAAAGCCGGATCTCACAGCCTCACTTGTTTCGACATGCTCACTCTCGTGGCCAGGCCCGCTAAGCTCGCCTTGGATAATAAGTTCGTTGCCATCGGATGGTAGGAGTGTCGCGTGGCCAACGGTCGTGTCAATTGGCTGCTGTTCGCCTGAAGCAATCCTGGCTGGAGATTGTGCACGTCTTCCGGAAGCCATTACAGACGAACAGTTACGTAGAGATCGGCGGAGATAAAGCGATGTAGGCAAGTAGGTGTGGCGACGTGTTAGCAATTGGGCGAGAGTAATGTTGCTATTCTCAAGGCTGGAGACAAGCATACAGGAGGGCAGAACCCCTTCGTACCGTCCCCGCCCATCCCTTACTAGATCACCCAGGTAATTAACAAACACTACATATGAGGTTACACCAATCGCAAACATTCTTGCCGCCAGTGAATTACCGCTTCCCGTCTGCTCTAGTGCTCTAGCTCTAGCGGTACGACACAACGTGCACAACGAAGCGTGTTTCATTTTGCTCGCTTCAAAATACTCCAATTGTCCTGGATCACCCGAGTGTAACAATCGGTTAGAAGATCACATGTAACAGATAGTATGTCGAATCTAGTTTCCAAAGCGCACTACACCAAACGTGACCCCTACGGCGTGTGCACCTGAGGCAATATTCCTTGCACCAGACTGTGATCGATACTCTGCCTCGAAGACGCCAAACAATGCTGTATAGGATACCGTCATACCTATGTGAAGCGCTTCGTGCCACCAGCGCCAAGCATGGTCGGACAACTGCTGGCTTGCGTGTCGATAGCCCGTCACTGTACCCATACATATGAGTAGATAGATAGCTAGATCTTGGATATAACTTAGCATCTGCTGCTGCTTATACTTTCGTTGGTCTCTTGTACTAGTCCCTGAAGAACATGGCCGAATCCAGTACTGTTTTTTTCCTCAGGCCATTTGAGGGCAACAAAGATGCCTTGGAGATCGTCAACGAGCCCTTGAATGCGGCCCGAAAATGCGATGACCCTCAGGGGGGAGGAGTGCCATGCCTACGAATAGGACTCGATCAGAAGGCCAACCACGCCCCTCGACTCGTGAGTCTCGGACGCAACGAAGAGAGCGATATAATTCTCGGAATGAACTTTTCGAGACATCAGCAGTGTTATTTCGATTTCAACCCGGACTCGGGACAGCTTCTTCTGCACAACTATGACACCGAGAAGAAGACGCGACTCCTTAGTCTGGTACAGGCAATCGAAGATGGCAAAATCGTAAAGCGCAGAGGTGACAGCGTAATAGCTCCGGGGAGGGAGCAATGCGCTGTGGTACTTGCCCATGGCCGCGAATATATCCTCGAAATGCGAAAGGCTTCTTTTGAGCTTTTCGCACCGACACGTTCAACTCACGACGAAGATTACTTCACCGAGAGAAAGAAGAATTTTGCCGATCAAGTCGACGACGCCATTGCGACACAAGGAAATACAGCCCTGGGCAGCTTGTGGAAACATTTGGGATCAAAGACAGAGACAACCTTCTCCGTCTCATCAACTCATACCTACAATCTCCGGTATAAAGGTGAACTACAACCCAAACCTGACCAGCAGATTCGATTTATCGAACTGGAACCCCTCGGACAAGGGGGCCAGGGTAAAGTGTGCAAGGTTGTCGACCTACATGACGGCAACCACTATGCCTGCAAGACCATTGTAGTGAAGGAAAATGTGCCGCAACTGGGTATCAACAGCAAGTCCGATTTCAGAAAGCTCATTGAGAAAGAGGTGAGCCTAGTCAAGAAATTGCGCAATGTGAGCTGCCCTAATCTGCTTGCTACCATGCTCTCCCTACTAATTCTATCAGGACAATATCGTACCATATCTATACACCCAAGGGTTTGGGATTGATGAAGATATTCATATTTTTATGCCTCTTTATGAAGGCAACCTTCAAGAACGGCTCAACGTTTTAAGACGTGAGAAACCGGAAATGCAGCTATACGGCCCCAGGTATAGTCGGCAGAAGGAAATCCCGGAAACCGTGGAGAGCATGACGGCGTGCATGTTTCATCAGATATTGGATGCACTACAGTTTGTCCATGCACAAGCTCCAGCAATCGTCCACGGTGATGTCAAACCTGGCAACATTCTCTGCCAAGGTAACCATTTTGTCCTGGCTGATTTTGGTCTCGCACGTGTGGAAGGCTGTCTTAGAGGTCGGTATGGAACAAAGTGGTTCATGGCTCCTGAGCTGGGTCGTGGCGATGACAGGACCACCAAGGTGGATATATTCGGACTTGGAGTGACTATCGTCGAGTGCCTGTTCAAAGTCCCGCTTGAGCATGAGAGATATCATATGAGTGAGGAGGCATGGTACACCATCTTGTTCGATCGTTTAAACCACCACAGCACTTTTTACGCATCCATGCTTGCTGAAGAACCTCAATCACGTCCAACTGCTCAGGAACTTGCTAAATCCCAAGATTTCTTGTCAAAGTCCCAGCAAGCTGATTGCGCAGGATTTGGTTCCGGAAGATCGCCTCCCGCAAGCTCCGCAAGCAGAACACCAGGACCGTCCGACAAGATGCAATGGAGGTATTCTTACAACTCGTCGTCCCAATGATTCAGCCTTACAGGCGTCTCATGGTCCTTCAGAAAAGGCTGTCGACTTCACTAACGACTTCGAAATAATGGCGGAGCTTATAAGCAGCTGAGAGTGTATCGGTCCTCCACCTCATTTCCTACATACTATGGATAGACAGATTAGTGATGGGCCTCTACCTTGCACGATGAAAATTATCATGGCTGAAGCCAAGCCAACAGGTTTTTCGCTGCGAGTCAAGTTTCTCTCAGCTTTTCATCTAATCTATGTACGAGTTGATTGGCAAGTGTATCTTATTTGTTTGCCCGATTTGGTGCTCATTTATGTCGTGATGTTTCTCCAGCATGACCGTTTCAACACATTGACATACTCAGGTCTTACATCTACGCAAAGATCATCTATAATGCACATCATGCTACACCCTTGTGGTGAAATACTGTGTAATATGCTAACAAGCGTCCCACGAAACAACTATTAAGCCTTGGCTGACACGATGCGCAGAGAAGCCAAAAACCACCCAAACAGAAAAGAAACACACTAAAGCTATGTACTACCTGTCATTTGATTGTAGAGAAGAGGAGTCGTGACCGATGCTTGAACCCACGGAAAATACGTTGTCGTACGGGACGGTGAGTTGGCGCAGTCGGGCCTGCTTGCCTGTAGAATTGTTGAGCTCACACTGCCTAGCTGTGTGAGGTAGTACATAAATCCTAGGGTGGCTCACAAGGCGATCTTTTCTCGTTGGGGCGTGATGAAGTGATATACTAGCCTAGCGCCCAAAGAAGGTACTAAAATTGGAAATATCATCTCATCGACGTATACAGAATGCTTACAACTATTTAATCAATAAGGGCATTTCTCCCGCTCTAGTATCACAGGGGCTAGTAACAAGATTGGGGAAATGACTCGATATGAGACAGCATTCTATAATCGCATGGACCTTTAACCCTTGAGAAAACGTTCGCAGTCTGCTGGATGTTAGTCTACATGTACAGCATTCCCATCGGCCTTAAGCCGTTCGTTTCGGCATTTCTTAGCTGGTGTCTCGACATCTGGTATAGCGCCATCTATTTTTCACCCGGAGCCTGTGTAGTACGGCATCATATCGTGTGGAAATACGAATACGAAGAGATGTTGCAGTTCGCGGTATGTGGCCTCCCGTATGCCTGCGAGCACCAGTGGCACAGCCGGGGCCAGATGATCCGGCCGCAAGATGGGTGCTTTGTCGCTCCAAATTACCCCTTCCGTGTGCCCAAACCATAGGGAGCAGTATTACGCGCAGTCTCTTCACGGTCGTGCTGAACTGCAAGCAGGGGTTGCACAGAGCGGTGACCTAGGCCGCAGTGGCGGGTGATTGGGATACGACCAGGAACACTGACGAAGAGTTTCATTGCCCAGCAGGTCAGTACTTTCCGTAGGGTATCCAGCAGGCCCTAGGAGGTATGTTTCTGGTGCGCATGTTATTCAAGTATGTTTCGTTGCTTACCGATCAGAGGCCGAGTAATTCAGTCTCCCATCACATGTATCCAATATCAGCCCCCAATGTTTTAAAGCCACTATTCTATTTCAGTAGACCGCTTGTTGCTCATCCTGGCTACTCTAGGACTGGTAGCCATTCTATTGGTCAGCCTTCTTTTTTGTAGAACAGTGCCATTGCGTCTATAGTACATTGACTGTATCAGTGTTGCGTGGGTGCATGCTAGTTTGAACATGTTCAAGTATCTGGTTTTTGTTTCGTTCTCAATTCTGATCGTATAGTTGAGAAAGTCCAGTAGAGGCTGCTCCCACGCCACAGTTACCTTGCAATCTGTAGAGTACCATTCAATACCTTCTCCTAACTTATACCCCCGTCGACATCTGCACAACTCAGCTCAAAGGGTATTACCAATAGTTATTAACAGATTTACTTGTACGTCGAGGAAAATTATTTGGCCGCAATAGTTCTTACCGTCAACAAAGTGTTTCACAGGGAGTACGTTCACTTCCAAGTACCTCCTCATCTCTTAACTCAAAATGCCTCATACATATCCTTTCTGCTTTCATCAGGTAGAATGTCGATTAAGCATACTACAGACAAGGCTGACGTTATGCGCATCGGGAAGGCCCGCGGCCCCCGGTAAGCACACTAGGTACAGTACTTGCTCTATAATTAGACAAAGATAATCTATATACCGTGGTCCTGGCCCATGGCGGCACTCTCCATCTGGCAGGACTACATTTATAAGGGACTACGATATGACATTTATTTTTGCACGAGACTTTTCTGAGCCTTCATTTCTAGGCTAGGACTATACAAAATGAGTCTATCTGTGGTTGTTCCTAGTGGCCCTTGCGGTGGCTTCATGCCACAATCTCAGGCAACTCTCTGGTAGCTAATCTATTGGACAGCTGCACCGCGCACACAGCCCAGAACGAAACGCCCCCAAACACTCGTTCACTATAATCAGTAGGCCTTCCTCTCCTCTCCCACCTCGCCAACTCGTCCTTTATTATCCTCTTCGAGAGTTGGGTTCCCGATTCTCTTAGCTTCTAACCCCCCCCCTTTGATGGAATCCCTATTGGTAGACGTATCGTCATGAAAACATCTTCCATGCTTGTCGTGCTGGCCGTGCTGGCGAGCGTAGTCTCAAGCCAGCTGGAAGATATTCCCAAATGCGGGGTTCGTAGCGGCAATTATTAGGCTCGGGCCAATGCTACCATCATCAGCAATGCTGACGCGCAAGTTTATACAGCTGGAATGCTTCGACAATGCCATTCGCAATACGACTTGCGCCTCGGCAGAGACGACCTGCATTTGCGTCAACACGGCACTCCGGGCCCAAGCGCATCAATGCATCCTCGCCTCATGCACTATTCGAGAGCAATTGGGTAAGCTCTTC
Source organism: Xylaria sp. FL0933 (assembly GCA_022578765.1). Classification (NCBI taxonomy): domain Eukaryota; kingdom Fungi; phylum Ascomycota; class Sordariomycetes; order Xylariales; family Xylariaceae; genus Xylaria; species Xylaria sp. FL0933. Next base: position 814,967 of record MU389722.1, on the reverse strand, counting down.
TCCTCCTCATCTCTCTCAAAATTCACGGTGATACCAGCGGGGATATCGTCTCTGACGCTATGACACGGTTTAGCCCCGCTCAACGGTACGAATGCCCAGTGTGGCATCGCCCCGAGCTATGACCACTCGTGGCTGCCCCCGATGCTTGTTTTCGTTATTCTTGCTGGCGTTGTCTTCCTTCTGAGAATCGTCTCGAGGGTAGTGTGTCACACGAAATTCTGGTGGGACGACTTCTTCAATCTTCTAGCCACGGTAACATCTCTCGTAGAGCACGCCCAGACCCCGAACTCATCAGCGTCTAGGTTGGCGTTGGACACTCTGCCGTTTGCTTTGTGGCCGGAAACTTGGGCCTCGGCACCGAAACCTGGGCAGTCCCTCAGGAAAACATTATCACGCTTCTCAAGGTGCGATTCTGACTTCCTTTTCAATTTCTTAGACGGTGCTATACCACGGTAAGCGTCATTTGGCCTGCATAAACCCCATGGATGTGCTCATCAGTGGTTGATATAGTGAACTTTGCGCACGGACATTATCGCCAAAGTAAACATGACAGTGGCTGCGAACTTCTTGTGTGGCGGTAGCTTGAGTCTCAAGATATACGGCAAGGGAACAATGACAATGAGTATGGTCCAAAACAAATCGATAATGCCGCCGGAAAGGCTGACTTTACTAGCATCGATGCAGTGGCTCGAGTGCTCCTCGTCCCACGGTCGCCAAAAGTAGCTAACAGGCGTGCATTGAAAGATGTTGAAAAAGAGGAAGCCCACGCTCAGAACGTCGCTGACAATGAGAATAGCCCAGAAGATGCGGTGGGGCTTAGTCCCGACCGAAAAAACGCGGATGTAGAAGAGTAAGACTGACGTGCGGAGAGTGACTAGAGCCCAATCGTAGAGTATAAACGCGGCGTATGTGAGCTGAGTTGTATTAGGCTGAGCATCGCCTTCATGGGCTACCGGTTTACTACCCTTAAATCTTACAACGTTGGCTGGAACTCAACCAGTGAGTTACCTACGTCGCCTAAGAAACCATCTGTCTAGCCCTTCCAAACAGCCAGCTAACCCGTCGCGCAGTCGACAGCATCGCGGTGACGCTCTGGTCAGGTCTCGAGCTCGACGTTGCCCTTATCTGTGCCTGCATGCCGAGCATTTATCCTCTCTTCCTCCACGTGATCCATCGCGGCCGGTCAGCGCCTCCCTGGCAGTCCATCCCAGACTCACCCTTGGTCACCATTGGCGGCAAATATTCGAAGCGGGTTAAGCGGCGGGGCCTATGGTCCATGACGGGGCTAACAGAGACGAGAACGGACGAGGAGTTTGCGAACGTAAAAGAATCTAGTATAGAATGTGTGGAATTGGAAGAGGCAAGCAGCATACGAGCCTACCCACACCAGGTACGTCACGATCTTGTATCTTGATCGATCAGAATGAATATAGTCGCACAGCCTTTCTATTACTGGTTTTGATATACTCAATGAGCTAGCCTAGGGCACAATATACATGTGAGAAATTGGGCCCCGGGCCCTGTCAGGAATATCTCGGCAGTGTTCTTATATCACCCTCCAGGCCTCTCAACCGGTGACATTGAAATAGTTGGCAGCGATGGGGTTACTCAATCCAGCAGCAGTGATGAACTTGGGCACATCAAATCCCAGCTTCTGGTTTTGCATCATTGTGTTTGCGGCGCTAGGGATCTGCCAGTTGGCCGGCTGTTCCCAGAGCAAGTTCGTGTAGCGATGCGGATGAGGCGGGTTTTCGGCCGCAGGTGCCGGGGCAAACCACGACACGGGGCCTAGATCAATAATGATTAGCTAAGGATACATATACATAATGATGTCTCTCCTTGTGGCCGTCTATAGCTTACCAGTTGCGGTTGTTGTCAGAGTGGTCACGCCATCGGCAGAGGCTGCACCGCTAGCCTTGAAGTCCCGAAGAACGGTGTGAAGATAAGTCGCTGGTGTTCCGGCTCTTGGGTTGAGGAAGTTGGTCGATCTAGAACCACCGCGACTTGTCAGCTCTAATTCTAACTAATATTGTCATCTAGAGTAACGATGAGTGTAGGATACGTACGCATCAAGGTCTGTGATGACACTGTTAGCGGACTTCGGCACAAATATACCTCCAGTCGCGAGAGCTCACATACCAATCAACATCCAGATGTATGTGCCATTTGCAGGCCCCGAAATACCGATAGTAGGCTGTCGGGCAGTATCCGTCTTAGTCAATGGTGTTCCACCTGTGGCAACAACTTTAGACCCGAAAGCCACTTCGAGCTTCTCGGTAACAGCGGGAGTGAACCCTGCTGGGGTTTGAGCAGATGCCAGTCCTCCAAGGACTAGTGCCGATAAAATGTTTGCCTTCATCTTCGCTGTGTGGATAAGAGATAGGTTCTCGTTTGAGCTGTATGATATTTCGAGGGATGAGGGCTGGGGCACAAGAGCCCCTTAAATGCCGTTTTTACCTATTCCTACTCTCAGGAAATAAATGTATGAAAACCGCAGTTTCAATCAATGCCAATGAATGATAATTTGTAACGGACCAATATAACACGGATTGAGATAGGATTGACTTGTTGGCTAAATGACAATTGCCACATCCGGAGTGTTGTCTTGACTGACATACCCAATCTACCGGCTTGGCTAGTCGCCACGCTCTGTGCTTGAGGCGTCATTCATTATACATAAGCCGTCGCAGGAGTAAGACGATAATTAGAACTACCTAATCTGCCGACCGGCAGCGTGCGCCAATAAGCCAGCGATGCGGCACAGTTTAAGGTTCGTCGATAATATGAGGATAATATGAGCCAGAGCTGTATACATGCTCATGTTGATCGCGTGCTAAGCTTAATTGATCTCAGTGCATTAGCTATAGAATCATTAATAATAACTTTTCGACAACGCAGCCAAATAAGTCTTGAGTGTTGATTGAGTGTAAAATGAGTTTATTCATATACAGCAGCCGATTATCAGGCATCTCCTTCTCAATTGTACGGTGTAAACGATTGTGAAATGCATAAACATACTTAACACGAAAATGAGATCTCGGTGGGAATAGTATCGATCGAGTCCCGAAATTGAACTATTCAATAACTTTCCTTGAGCCGTTGGGGTATCTGTGTCGCTAAGATGCCCTGATTCTCCTCATGACAATAGTGAGGTTTCCTGCTGTGGGATGAACCCAGGGAGCATCCTTACACCCAGGAGCTACAGTTATGAGATCCCGGCTGGGCAATAGAAAAGTAGCTTATAAGTATAAAGAATAGTTGAGTCTTAAGGAAATATCGAAAACCCCTTGTGCATAGTATGTGAATTATAGCTAACTCATACCAGCGACATTCCGTTCGCCGATGCTCTTATATTACAGGTTCTCAAGAAGAAAAAAGGCGAAAGTTGAGTTGAATTAAACATAGCTTAAAGATCGCACAATATCTGAAGAATGAGCTCAAGCATAAAAGGTCTATAATGAAACACTGAGAATTGGGACTCATATCTTCTATCTGTAGAGATAACGGGGGTGGACATCCTTTTCTCTCTCAAATAATTATTCCACGTCTCAAGTTAGCTGACCGCGCGCCGACCCACCAAATTGCAACGTCTGCGAGGAACAGATGCGCGTCGCTCGTATCAATCAGCGCCGAGATCGAGCCCATCTATACCCTTTTCGTTCAATCGTGACTTGGCCGTGACCTAACCGCCTCTGGTTGTGATAGCTAGAGATTGATGCATCATATAAATGGTCGGTTTGCTCGAATTCAGAGATCATGCAATAGTTTAAAGAATATGAACCCCGCTACTTAGATGTCATCTTGCAGTAGTAGTCGCATGATGGCCTCGTCTGTTCGGCATGCAGTATTTTACTTGGCTGCGACGTCAGCTGTATTCGCAGCCACCGGCAAGCGAGATGCGTCAGTCTGCACTGGGATTAGAGATCGCGTGCCGTGGTAGAGCTACACCAACTAACACCGAGAAACTTCATTCGTTGACTAATCGACTTCATTATAGGTACAACTTGACGCAGGAAGAGAAGACCTCATACATCCAAGCCGATCTCTGCTTGATGAACTCGCCGTCAAAGGGAGCGAACCCTCTAGCTGTCACGCGCTGGGACGACTTGCAATGGCCGCACGTAGTCCAGACGGCGACGGTTCATGGGGTCGGCGGCTTCTTGCCTTTCCATCGATACCTGCTTACGGCCCATGAGCGGCTGATCAAAGATGAGTGCGGATACACCGGACGAATGCCGTATGCAGCAATTGTAAAGGAATTACTCATGTTGGAAACACCCGCTGATGTAAGGTTGGCAGATACTGGGATGAGCTGCACGACATTGAGGACATCGCCGCCTCTGATCTCTGGAAGGACGAGTATTTCGGTGGCGACGGTACCGGACCGGACGGCTGCGTTGAGACGGGACCCTTTCGTAACCTGACGCTTATCTGGACAGCAGACGGTAACGTCACGGAGCACTGCCTTTCGCGGCAGTTCAGTACCGCCGACCTTCAGATGACGAATCAGGCGAATATCAACGAGTGTAATGCGATTCAGAACTACACGGATGCTTGGCTGTGCTGGTTTGGCGGACCACATGGAAGTGTTGGGCCCCATGCCGCTGGTCACGCTGGTGTTGGCGGTGTCGTAAGACCACCTACATCGAGCTCTTACAAGTCGATTCCAATGCTGATAGATCTCAATATCTAGATGTCGGACGCTACCTTGTCGCCTGGCGACCCTGTCTTTTACCGTGAGTGATAGACATCCGAGTTTTTTCTGTTCTGTTTTCTGTCTTCGATACTCCGTGTGTACCATGACAGATCTATATCACTGATCCCGAATGCTATAGTGCACCACGCCTGGCTCGATAAACTCTGGTGGGAATGGCAAAAGCTCGACCTTCCAAACCGATACACCGATATGGGAGGTCCAAATCTCCCTATTGCCGGTAAGTGTCTGCTCCCCAGATTGATCGTTCCTCGATTCCTCCGATCGCAATCGTTAATCTGTCGTGTAAAGGTTCCGTACTAGGCGGGCAAGGCCCTGAGTTCACCAATTACTTCGGAGATAATGGTAATGTGACGACGCTGAACCACAGGCTATACATGGCGGAGCTTTACCCCAATGTTACGATCGGAGACGTCATGGATCTGAATGGCGATGTCGTCTGCTCTGAGTATATCAATGTTTAAAGAGCTGATTACCCAATACAAAGGAAGCGGGGAGCGAGAAACAATTCGAAGAGCTGGAATTTCTTGTGTATATATATGCTCAGTCATAAGCTGAATGTCGCTTACATACTATATCATCCATTTTACCCCTGAAATAGCTGAATTCAAAGCGCGATGGATGAATCACGACCGCTCTTTATTACCGGCACCCTGCCAAGAAAGTCAAGGGTCCCCCAAATGCTAAACTCCAATTAGCTTAGCAGCGAGTGTAAACGGGTCCGTTAAGACCATTCTTCTTGCCGAGACTCTACTAGACCCAACCTAGGTAGGCGAGATGCCGGATCTGCGGCGGGAGATCCAATTTACGGTCGAGATCCCCTTGGCTATGGCCCTGCTAGTCAAGCTAAGTGCACCTTCTTGTCTGGGTTGATGGACACGCACGGCCGGGATCCATGGCAAGTCTTTCTCTTATCTCACATGGGAATCAATTGATGAAGAAGTGACGTGACGCGAGCTGCTAGTCTGGGCAATGATATGCATGCATATATGCTATGCAGGTTCGCCCGCATTCTACCTGCTCATATGGGATGTCGTCGGTGTTGCTCGAATGTTTACTCCTCACTCGCGAGTCACCGACTGTATAACCATCAAGTCTTTCACTTATTGTCGGTCGCCATTCCAGTCAATTGACCTTTATTGCCTTTTCCGGAATCAATTAGTGTGCTACGATACATATGGCCTAGTGACGGAGACCAATCCCCGCATGTTCGTTCGTTAGTTACGTAATTCCCTGAAACCCATCTCGAAATGCAGAGAGGTTTGCTGTTTAGCTTCTTCGCCGGCGCTTCTTGGGCTCGTGATAGTTCCGGTGCAATCCATCCCTATGCGAAATACAAGAGCCTTGCATTGGGGGCGGACCCAACTTCTGTAACGACCTCAGTGCCTACTCCGACGCCGCTGGAATGCTTTCAGGTTGCTGAGCCTGTGCTCACCCCTTCTGGAGTCACACGTCGCGACATAAGCCAGCTACCATCGCTGGAATCAACGGGTCAGACACCAATTGGGGCTGCGACCGAAGACGATGCGTCGCCATGTTCGGTGGTTTTGATGGAACATACCTTTGCAAGCAGCTATGGTGCTCCCTATATCAGTATGTATTGAACCCTCAACTTTCATGTGGCTGTGCCCACGATGTATAAGTGAGAGGCATGCTGATATCCAGACAGCGGCATATGTCCCTCCACCGTGCGAATTCGACCACGTGGTCATCAATTTCACCACGGTCGTCAAGGGACGGCAATATGATCGCACGGGCGTCATGTATCTCGGCGACAACGAGGTCTGGCGAACGTCGACGGCGGAGCCGACAAGCTACGGCATCCGATGGGAATGGCTGAAAGACATGACGCCTTTCGTATCTTTGTGGAAACAGCCGCAAATATGTCAGTATTCTATTATAGTCAGATACTTCCCGTTCTAGCCGATTTCATCTTAAAGCATGAATGCCAATTACTGATCCCTGAGCCTCGTAGTGGTCTTCGACCTCGAAAACAATGTAGATAGCACCTACACAGGCCTGCTCAACACAACACTAACAGCGACCTTCTTTAACGCGACAACGACAAAGTCGCAAGGTAACAGCCACGGTCCGGCAGACCTCATCATCCCCATCTCGCAACGCATCGGCACGAGCGGCGGGAAACCCAGCCAGTTCGTGTACCCGGGACAACCCGCCGTGAACACCGTCACGGACTTCCCGCGCAACGCGAACCGCGCCGTGTTTACGGTAGACGTCAAGGGCCAGGGCAACGAGGAGTTCTGGTGGAGCAACGTGCCACAGAGCGCGGTGTTAGCCTTCAACGCCACCTACGGCGAATATCCCGGCTACTCGCCCTTCCGCGAAGTACAGGTGCTTATCGACGGGCACCTCGCGGGCGTGACGTGGCCGTACCCCGTCATCTACACGGGCGGCGTGGTGCCGCAGCTGAACCGGCCCGTCGTGGGCGTGCAGGCGTTCGACATCCTCGAGCACGAGATCGACGTGTCGCCATTCCTGCCGCTACTATGCAACGGGAAGTCGCACACCTTCGAGATCAAGATCGTAGGACTCGTGGACGATGGAAAGTCCAGCGCTACGCTGTCGAATACGACTGACGACGAGTGGTATGTTACGGGCAAGATCTTCGTCTGGCTCGATGAGGACGAGAATTCGGTGACGACTGGCATAACGGGGAATCTGGGCATCGCCCGGCCCATCATCACCCTCTCGCAGCGCCTCACGCAGAACGCGACTGGCGCCAACGAGACGCTCGAGTATAACCTCCAGGTCTCGCGGAGGATATCCATCACATCGTACGTGAAGACGCAAAAAACCAGCGGCGACGTGTCCTGGACGCAATTCCTAACGTATTCTAACGTCGGGGGCGTATCCAACTACGGAAACAACAATCTCAACACCTTCACAATCTCGGGCGCCGACTCCGCCAGGGGCCCCAGCACGACGTACGCGACGAAATACGAGTATCCCTTGTTCTCGAACAGCACGGCGGACACCACGGCGCAAGGGAACCTGACGCTCTGGGCCGAGGTCAACCAAGGATATCACGCGGAAGTGCGCGGGGACTCGGTGTTTCCCACGGGCCTCGAGGCCTTCATCGCCACGGGCGTGTTCCCCGCGAAGCAAGGGGGCGGCGGCGGCACCACGGGCTCCGCGGTGAGCACATGGCGGAACGGCACGGCGAATTACTACCGCCCCGGCGACAACAGCTATAGCACGGGTGTTGGACGCACGCATCAGATCTACTCGTTCAGCGGGATCGACGGCGCGGGCCATGCGAAGCAGCTGTATTATCGTGACGTGAGCGCGTTTAATGACACGGTTACGACGGATCGCGTGAGTATTGCTGGGGCAGACGCCACGGTTTAGGGAGCATAGATGGGCAAATATTATTATTGGGTAGGGTTAACAGAATAGTAATATAATGAATTCGCTAATCAAGTGAGGCATATCCTCCTTTCTGGGGCAGGAGTATGATAGTGTGTGGCCTGGGCTAATAACTCCCTGTTTTCAATCCACGAACCGCATAGCGCCGCATCGCGAGATCGAACACTGCGCATTGATCATATCCGGATGTCCTTCTAAACCATTCATTGAGAACCCCGATGTACCCGTGTAATTACTCCCGCAGACGTCGCGGGTCCCTTCCTTCGAGCAGTCGCCCATGTAGTCAGATATAATGGGGTCCGGCTCGTCGAATGCGTACGGCGGTGTTGCCATACAGCAGCAACAGAGCGAGAGTGTTTTCATGCGATGGGGTGTAGAAGACTCTCTGGGCTCTGCTGATGATATACTCGTAGTCTCGCTTGCCCACATCGTTGGGAAGCAGGTCGTTGTGCCAGCTTGTGGAAAAGCGTCTGTTGCTAGCATGAAGACGTGCAGTAGAGCGAGCGAATGCTTTGAGATTTTCATGATGAGTTGCTCGATTTCAGTCTCTTAATCTGTATGAACTAATGATGCGTATGGAACAGCGAGGTCTATCTCAGTTTGTAATTCTGAGTTTAACTTCGAGGTATGCCGTGAGTAGTCTAGCAATGATGATATCGACAGACGACTTATCTACCTAGGTACATATGTGTAGTGATATACAGGCTTGGCACGGCGTAACCCGGATATTGAAGTCTTCGTCTCGTCTGATTGATATGCTCTGACGTGGGTTGCAACTACAACATAAGGATATCAGAATTGTCCCGTATTTGGCCCGCTGCAGCCTGCCTCCGTCATTGGCAATCGCAATAACAATTTAGGCACAATGCTTCGATGAAGCTGTAAATATCGCCTAGACTTGATATGCCAACTCCTACGCATGATCCAGGTAGTTATTTATACACTCAGCTGCGGGACGTACAAGGTAGGGCTGGAGTAAACGACCGAGTATTACGACGTGCAGCAACAGTATCATAGCGACTACCGATTAGCAGGATGCAGAAAGTTCAATATACATCATTTTGGTTGGCTATCTCGAACCGTATTCTATCGAGCCCGCTTGTATGCTCTATTTGTAGGTTCCTAGCTAAAGGAAGTGTGGGTATAAGATCTCGCTCAACTTCATCACAATGCTTCCAAGATTTTGGGGCGCCCCAGTGATGCTACCCAATTATGTACATCCGACATGCCACAAACGCTCGACCGTGGTTCACGAGCTAAGCCATCTCAAGGCAGCTGACTATCTTACCACCCTATTGCTTCCCGGATTCTTCTAAGTTCAGTTTGGCTACTCCATCTGCAGCGTCAGGGGCGGCACCGGTAGCGGCGTTGTCTTGACCCGCACCAGGGTAACGGGTGCCGATTTTCTTGGCCTTCTTTGCCTTCTTTTCCGGTGGCGGGTAAGCTAGTAATGTAATCTCTTGCCATTCTTTTGATGCGTTGTAAGCGTCTTGAATAGGTATCAGAATATCATGTAACGCCTTAGTGACGGCTGGTTTCAATAATTGAGGTGTGAGCTGTAAGCTGATTAGTACATTACTCCAGCTTTCTTGCAATACATAATGGCCCCAGTTAGAAAGTCTTACCACGTCAGTTTCGTAATCGCTTCGCATCTGGGCAATCGTCGTGTAGACAAGAGGCTCTAAGCCATCCCGTTCACGAGTTACCACAAACTCGCGCTTTCCTTTCAGCTCCGCTACCGGAAGGAAAACGTGTTCTACGTAGGCTAGAAGGCCGTTTCCTTCAGCAACCCGTGGCGCTGCTTCTGCTTTCTTGATCTGTACCGACAATTAGCGATATAGTGGGAGTGGTGTTGCCTTTGGCTGCACTACGCGGCGAAGGAAGAAGCTCCTGAAAGTCTTACCTTTTTAGTTACGACATCTGGTGGATCGAGAAGATCGATTTTAGAATTTTCATCGCTTGAGCTCACTATATGACGGGTAGTTAGCGGAAGCGACAAGTTTCTCGGTCTACATGATCACATGCAGGGAAACGCGCATGTTCGTTGTCCACATAAGACTGGTAGCTTGTGCAGCAACAGTTACAGATTCTGCTTATCCTATTGCAAAGAATTGTACTTACTTTTGCCACCTTGCAGACCAGGAATCATATCGTTCATGAGATGAGCACGCTGTAGTCGGGTAAGCTTCTGGCAGAAAATCGGGACGGATTGCAGCCCACTGACCTGTCGGTAGCCGAGTTTTGGTAGCCACTCTTTCGCAGCCGTGAACAATTTCCGCTGATCCAGTCCTGAGCTACGTTAAGCGACGTGTTCTAAGCCAGGAATTCAATAGTGGACTCACCACCAAACTGGGCGTCTACATTTAAGTACTGCTCGTCCAGGACTTGCAGGATAGGGTAGAGTAGCCCACTTAGGGGGCTGTTGGCCGACTGCTTAACAACCTCAGCGCCAGCCTTTTTCGCGTCATGCTCCGACGTCAAGGAGCACATCTTGTAAATGTCCATGATGTAGTCGGGGGTCTTTTGGTAGGAGCTGCCGAGAACAAACTCGACTTTGTCGGTTGATACGCCACAAGCCTGCAGCAATGCCGTTATGGCGAACCGGTAGTAATTGACACGATGTTCGACGAGCTCGATGGGCGCCTTGAGGTTGTCGAGAAAACCGTGGATCTATCCATCGTTAGTACTGCCGCCTGCCGTCCGTTTTCATCGCTAGGTATACGCTTCCACGGGTAGGGAATGTGTAAGGTTTGCGGTGGGATAGAGCGTACGTCGGCAAGGAGAATGACCATGTCACAGCCAGCAGCCAGCAACTGGGCTATTTTGACCTATTCCCAACTGATCAGCCTGACGCATCAGATTGAATAGTGTTTAAGTAATCGTACGCCAGGCACTAAATATCCGCAGTGAGGTCGGCCGGTCTGTCGCATACTCAAGTTAGTCATCGGTTGCCGGTTTCCTTCAGACTGAAGACCCGGGATGGCTTGCGACGTACGGTGGCAGTTCCTGTAATGGAAAGAGTCTCTCGTCAGTATCAAATCCGTGTCATGGACAGCACCAAGAGATCCAATTGCTTGGGATTACCTACCCCAGTAAATCCTCGGGTTGCGTCCCTCATTGACGATGGTCTCGATAATTTCGGGGTTAAGAAACTCGGCCAGGTTCTCCTTTATGAGGGCGATCCTCTCGCCCGCGTTGCTTACGGCAGCCATGCTGGAAATTTTATTTGGGCGGATGAAACTCAGCAATGCCTTCCAAATGTGCAATCGTAGTCGTGCAGAGGATTATGATATCGAAGTACTCTTTCCTGTCTGAGTCACTCAAGGCCGGGGGGGAGTATTATTGTTTAGGCCGATCGGCCAGCATTTTGGAGGGGCAGTCATGAGGGACTAGGGGTTCGATAAGCCGATAAGAGCTTACACCAGCAGGGATTCCAGCCACAGGAACCACATGGCGGGGGCGGGGACATCACAACTGGCTTATCTTATCGCAGCCCACCAGCCATTCAATACCGTAGGCACAGGTCGCTTACTATGTATGTACATCTTTCTCCATAGCTGATTCATAAAAAGGGGCAAGAGGCATTTGCGTACAGCTCTAAATTGGACACCACAGTGCTACTCTATTCATCAAATTTTGGAATATTGGAGCAAATGGATGGGAAAAGGAGAGTCTATTTGCATACTGACCAGAACCAAATGGGAACGCCGATTGCGACCTCCTTCAGAGATACATAACGTGAACGCTACAATCGTTAATCATAACACTAACCATCAATCAACCCAAAATGGCCGGAATTGGGTCTATCCGCAACACATGGTCGGCTCTTCAGTCCTTTCGGGGCCATTTACCAAGACAGTGGTCGTCGCTCCCACAATCACTTTTTGCGTCATCCAATCACATAAGAACTTGCCAACTCCGGCGCCGATAATGATCACGATGATGACGTATCCATTGAAGCTCATGGCAATCAGCATCAGGATGTAGGCGATGCCGAATGAAATAGCATCTAAAATCATTCGCCAGTCAGCTCAACCGGATTCCAGGTCAATGGAGGGACCGGACACGGCGATCACGCCTTAGAGAAACAAGAACAGCACAGGGAATCTTACGGATGAAGCTGCGGATGACTTGCTGTACCGGTGTCGCTCTAAACATGACAATTTGGCTAACCGATCGAGTTCCCTCTGTGCGACAATCATCTTCCAACTTGGATATGGCGGCTTGGGCATCGGCATGCTGCTGAAACTGACGAAGTATAAGTTGGTCGTATTCTTTCCCAACTCGGCGTGTAAATTCCAAGACTATCGCGAGCAAGAACACGCCAATGGAGGTGGCCGCCATCATGCCCTCGGTCTGAATCTTCCATGACTCGGCAAAGAAGCCTGCAGATTGTCAGTATGCGGCGTCACTGTCATATCTGCGTTGCACGTATTCCCACTTACAGGCACCTATGGTGTCCCAGTTCCATAACATCTAGAGATTTAGGTCAGTAAAGGCAATATGAGATTAAAAGTATGCGGTTGCCACTACTGACATGAGTCGAACAGGACGAGTCGTCCATATCCATACCGCTGCCGTGTGACATGTTGTCTAATTTTTCTGTCCTTTTTCTCGATGGGAACTAATAGGTGATTGCGATGTTAAGCAATTTGGGACGAAAGTTGTAGCCCACTTCTGTCTTATAAAAATGCTAAAACTCTATTTTCCTGTCCAGGGTATGGCTCAATATCGATTGCATCTGATATCCAAACATCACAGAATAACCCACGAAGCTAGTATGTCAGAGACTTGTTCCGATGCGAAAGATTGAGGTAAATATCGAACGAGTTGATATGCGCAAATTTACGAAAAGCAGCTGTCACTTGACGTGCGCATGGCATGCGAAGCTTAATTATCACCTGGGTCCAGAAAAGGCATGCACCCTAGCGACAGGACACCAATGATAATACCGGGATCTTTCCGGGGACTAGGGACAAGATTTCTGGAGAGTACGTCTAGCCTCCTGGGCCACTCATACTGCGGATTCCAACGACATCGAGCTTAGCGGCGACGATGGCTTATGGTCAGCGTGATCTGCTTCAGACCTCTGCCAAGATCACCTCACATGTCCGCAGCCCACAATGTGTCAAAAACGTGCTCAATCTTTCTCAATAGCACTCTTCTCCCCTCACATCCTTGCGGGCTCGAGGCGGCTCGAGCCCTTCGTGGCGCCTTGTTGCCGAAGTAAGAGTTTGGGTACTCTATGTGCGCAAGTTTTCCGGCCACTCGGGTTATCTAGAGCATAATGCGGTTCGACGCTAGGCACCGAGTATCTGGTAATGATCCCATTTTCAAGAAATTGACAGATATTGGCTTTCATCTATAAGTCCGTAGGTGCTGCGAGGGCAGGTGGCTTATGAACCACGCGATACTAAACCTTATACTCTCGTATTTACCTGGGATACCGAGATCCGTTGGTGGCTGACCGGTTGACGTTTCAAGTCTATCTGACTGCATCCGCTGATGCAGTCTCGTGTTACCTAACAACTATCCCAATCTGAATAACTTGCTCAACAAAACTGACATCTCTCTCCCATTCATTTGTGTCTCGCGAGGCGCACTCGAGCCATTCTAGCCGAGATTGCGCTCGGGGAAAATGGAAAGCCACGGGACAGTGTTGGTCCCTCGCCACATTCAGAACTATAGCGAGGCAGATAGTCTGGAACCACATTGGGGTTATTTTTCGAGGGCAGTGCCTTGCATGAGTGACGCCGGTTCGTGCGAGTACCTCGACCTAGTCTACCACTCTCACGACCTCAGCATCCTCTACTCTGGCATATTGTGGTCAGTCATCCTCGGAGTTGTGCTTCTATGGACGATAGGAAAGAGAGTCTGGGATCCATCACGGGATGATGCTTTGGTATCTGGAAGAATCTATTCCAAAAGGTCCTCAATAACTCGGCTTATAAGAGCAACCTGTGCATATGTGAGAGGCTCACTGCTCCCCGATGCGTCCCGGCCCATTTTTGGCAGGACAACAAGACTTCAAGTTCTAATCCTGGCTGTATTGGCAGCTTATTTGTTTATTTTCAGCTTTGCTGGCATCACATATCAGACCTGGATCACGCCTGTTAAGAATTACCCGGGATCATACAACACAAGAACCAGCATTGGTCCATTCACTGATCGAGTAGGGGTTCTGGCTTACGCGTTGACACCGCTGTCGATTCTATTATCTACCAGAGAATCAATACTGTCTCTGTTAACAGGGGTCCCTTACCATCGCTTCAACTTTCTACACCGGTGGCTCGGTTATATTATCTTCATCCAAGGCTCTGTACATACTATTGGCTGGACAATTGTCGAAGTACGCCTATATCAGCCGCAACCAATCTCAGCGATTGAATGGATTGTACAGCCTTACATCATCTGGGGAGTAGTTGCCATGATCTTAATCCTGCTCCTCTTTGTTCTGAGCACACCATGGGCTATCCGCCTGACAGGATATGAGTTCTTCCGAAAGACGCACTATGTTTTGGCCCTCGTCTACATAGGAGCTTGTTGGGGCCACTGGGAGCAGCTCAAGAGCTTTCTCCTTCCATCGATTCTCTTCTTTTTCTTGGATCGTGGCATTCGCTTCTTGCGCACAGCATTGGTTCACTACCAGTATCTCCCAGACGGCACGATGGGCTTCCGCGCTGCACCTGCATCGCTGACGCACTTCTCTGATGACGAACGCGGCGACACTGTACGGATGGACTTCGAGCATCCCCACAATGCCTGGAAAATTGGCCAGCACTTCTACCTGTGCTTCGCGGAAAGCAGCATTTGGCAATCTCATCCTTTCACGCCCCTCAGCCTCCCCAAAGCCCGCAATGGGACAATCTCCCATTCATACATCATGAGGGCTAAAAAGGGCGAGACGAAGAAGGTCGCGGACCTCGCGTTGAAAAATCTGTCGCTATCACCCAAAGCGACAACTCCGATAATATTGACCGGGCCATACGGAGAGTCAATTGTCGAGTATCTGGCGCCCGAGGATAATATCCTATGTATCGCGGGCGGAACCGGTATCACCTATGTGCTACCAGTACTCCTGGAACTCGTCCAGAAACCAGCCGTGAGGGATCGCAAGCTTCAGCTCATCTGGGCTATTCGCAGGAAAGTAGACCTACGTTGGGTGGAGCAGGAGATCGCCGCCATCACCAGCGCGGCTGAAACTCACGGAGTGGAAGTACACATCTACGTGACGAGGGAGGCGAGCAGCAGCGCCGCCTCTATACAGGAAGAGAAACCCGAGGGGCTAGGCGGCGATGTAAAGGATTGCTGCTCCTCGTCCTGCTTCCCCGTCAACGGGACAGAGGTTCCTATGTCTCTAGAAATACAGAAGCTTGGCAGCAAGGTGCTGAATCTGCACCTGGACCTCAAGGCTCTGGTAAGAGACTTTGTGGAGAGCACCGTGCGGGGGCCCACGAAAGTATTCGGCAGCGGCCCCGGTGGGATGATCAGCGATTTGCGGAGCATTGTTGCGGCGTGCAATTCTGGCGCTAAGGTTTGGAGGGGCGACGAGCGGTTTGATGTCAGCTTGATTTGCGATAATAGATTAGAGTGGTGATGCCTTCACGGTTCACGAGTTTGACATTCCAAATTTTCAAGCAACATTTTGTCTATTGTGCGACCCCATTAGGTACCGCAAGCGTCCCGGTGCTAGAAGTCTCGGGCGTAGCCATAGGGAGAGACAGTCACGCGCGACTAAATTGCTCCCTCAGGTACCTATCCGCGAAACAACTACACGCGGAAGTTTCATAGGTACCTAGTTTCCACGCCAACACTAACCAGAAGGCCCTGAAGCGCCTAATTATATGCACCATTCTGGTATTTCCCTCAAATTTCGCTTGTACGCACAGTTTCATCTAGGTACTCATTGAGCAAACAACACTGGAACACCCAGCCTACTGTTCCCAGTGACCCAAGGGAATACCTGCTTGCTTCTTAGCCCAGCGACAGGCAGCTGCACGAAGCATCCATTTCCTACGTTTCCCATCCTGACCGCCCCGGACCGTTCTCCAGCGTTGCCCGAACACCATCAAACGCATCCTTCAGTCCAGATATCTCCAACATGGCAGCCCCAGATTACGTTCTTGATCCCAATGGTGACGTGATCATCACTCTTCGCAACTTCAATGCACCATTTCCGCCTCTGCCTTTTGAGGAAGTATGTCCCGCCTGGGACAGTCTTGAGGAAACCGTCGTCAGCGAGAATAGGGAGAATGATGACACCGACCTGACCAAGGATGATCCTTCGGAATTGCTGGAGCAATCGGTACGACTGCAGGTTTCCTCGTCTCACTTGAAGCTTAGCTCCCCATACTTCAAGAAAGCGTTGGATGGGCCTTTCAAGGAATCGTACTCGACCGCTGACGGTCTTCGACATATCGATGCTGATGGCTGGGACAAAGAAGCTTTTGTAATCGTGATGCAGATACTTCATGGTCGGAATCGCCCCATTCCCCGAAGGCTTGATCTGGAGATGCTGGCAAAAGTCGCCGTCATCGTAGACTACTACAACTGTCATGAGAGTGTTGAACCATTTGCTGAGATTTGGCACAATGGAATAGACATACCTTGGAGCAAAGCCTTGAATATTATAAACCAAGATCTTATTATTTATCTATTCGTCTCTTGGGTATTCGATTGGGAAGGGGAATTGAGAGCGACCACGAAAGTAGCCCAAAATCTAAGCGAAGGACCGTTAAGCACGATGGGCCTACCTATCCCGGAATTAATTATATGTAAGGAAACTATGATAACTTCGCTGGAGATTGCTAATGACTGCATCAGCTATTATCAATCATCGGAGACTGAAAGAACTTCGCCGCATTGGCGCTTCGCTCCACAAAGTGTTCGACCGCTTCCGCACGCCACTCCCTAAATGCACAGAAGAATGCGCCTCTATACAACTCGGGTTCTTTGAAAGGCAAATACTACATAGCAAAGGGCTTCGGTTCCATACATCGATAGACGCAAGCTTGATAGGTTTTAGCGTAGCATCTGCGATCGAAGCTGTCCAAGAAATCAAGTCGCCAACTTGGTATCATAATCCCTCACAACGTCGTCCTCATGGCTGTTCTTTTACCCTCGATCGTATTCTCAAAGACGAGCTATTTCCCATGCAAGAACTACCAGGGTTGGGACGCCTGGATCTCCAATTCGGTCCGCCACCAGCTACATGTTTGCAAAGCTGATCAAACAAAGAGATCTATTACGACCAAAAGCTTTCATATGCTATACGACTGAATATAATGACAACTTGCAGTGTAGAAACACACGCAAATTGTATGATACTTGTGCGAGGAGGCATAGAGAGTCTGTTCGCGGTTGTAATATAAGGTCATTGCGTGCCGCTGACAAATTCTACTGCTGTCATAGACATGAGCTACTAGATACATTAGCTTCGATAAAAGAAAAGATAGAAAAATGCCTTAGTTAACTGCCATCATTTTTCTTCACACCACGGACTTGCGCCATTAACTTTGTTGTTCAAAATGCACGCCTTTATCCCCTTGGATTGCCTCCGATTGTTCTACCTAGGTAACTTTAGTAATTACTCATTGCCAGAAACATTATATACCAGACAATCCAAGAAGCCAGGTTAGTGAGAAACTGGGGGTCTAAATTCGATTTGTACGAAGGCAGCTTGATTTAGATGGCGATGCACCTCGAAACCTAGTGTGTATGTCAATACGGTCGTAAAGTCTTCGAAATGTTCTTGTTCCGAGACAATCCATGTCATTTGTGTCCTATCTCTGCAGATATTTAAGGCCCTGATCATGGATCTCATTTTTCTACTCAGCATCCGTGGCCTTACATTCAATGCATATCGATATCTCTTTATCTCGGTTGCTACCACTTATTATGAGTCTTCGTGAGGAAGAACTACCCCAGTAAAGTCTTTGCACAAGGGGCGATCCCACATTACGTATAGAATACTCTTACATGGAGCATCCAATTACTGTCTAACTCGCAGCATTGTAGAGATATGGTTCAATTTCTCCCAGCATATCATATTGACATGCCTGACGCGGTTGCTTTAGGAAGGCCCCTCTTGATCCCTGTCTTACAAATCCCACGAGAAGATCAACTCCACACATGACTCACTCAACGACATATAAAGTGCCCAGTCGGTCGTCGAACAGCCTGCCAATTATTCTTCATCGGACAATAGAGTGAAATTTCTGTTATCTGTAACTATTACCAGAAGCGTTGAAAGATTCGTCAAAAAGATTCACCTCCGCACAATGACGCCACAGGCCTCCCCGCAGTCCGTCGTCACGCCGTACACCCACGAAGCGGCATACGATGCCGGCCATCTGAAAGTCGGATCAATTCATGAGGTGTATTATGAGCAGTATGGCAAAAAGGACGGGCTTCCTGGTACGATCTCCGAAACCCCCGGGGTGATGAAATTGCATCACACCGCGTTGCATGCTAACTCATCCGTAGTGATCTTTCTCCACGGCGGCCCCGGCGGTAGCACAAGTCAAGCCAATACCAAGTTCTTCAACCCGGCAGTCTACCGCGTGGTGCTCATGGACCAGCGCGGCGTGGGTAAATCGAACCCGAGAAACGAGCTGAGGGAAAACACCACGCAGTACCTCTCTGACGACATCGAGCGGCTGCGCGAACATCTCGGCATCAGCAAATGGCACATGGTATTCGGCGGCTCATGGGGCAGCTTGCTGGGCCTGTACTACGCGCAGGCACATCCGGATAAAGTCGGGTCGCTCGTACTACGCGGCATGTTCTTAGGGCGCAAGTCAGAGCTGCTAACTGGTGATAAACCGGACGCCGCCCTGTTCTACCCGCAGGAGTGGGAGGACTTTATCAACTTCCTACCGGAGAACGAGCAGGCTGATCCCATGAACGCGTACCACGCGCGCCTGATTTCCGAAGACCGTGATACCGCTATTGAAGCCGCCCGCGCGTGGAATCGCTGGGACTTGTCGCATGGAACTCTCTGGCCTGACAATGAGGGTTTGAAGAAACTGGAGGATCCCGAGTGGTGTTTGACTCACGCGCTGTTTGAGTCTTACTATCTCTTTCAGAATGCTGCTTGGATGGAGGATGGCCAGCTCTTGTTCCCCGCCAATATGGAGAAGATTAAGGACATACCAGGTAAGCTGTCCCTTGAAGGTGTTAGGATTGAGCCCCTATCGGCTAACGTTTTGAATAGGCGCTATTGTTCAGGGACGCTACGATCTTGTCTGTCCCCCTGTAACGGCTTGGGAGGTGCACAAGGCGTGGCCCAAGGCTTCGCTTCACTGGATTGGCGATGCTGGGCATGATGTTAATGTGAGCATCTCTCTCGTACACGTCAATTATGGCATAATGGCTGACAGTTTCTAGGAACCTGGCACGACTGCAAAGCTTATTGAAGTTTGCGATGAGTTGGCGAAGCTTTGAATAATGAGTTTTTAAGAATCTGGGGTCGGTATTACGACACTGTATATTTTCTAAAACCGGAGGTAATCGAGTTAATGAAGGAGGTGAACGCGGCAACAAAAGGTTGATCATAATATGCATGAACAAATTCAAGAATATGAGTTTTCAAATTAATAGTCGAAAGGATTGCTATTCAAGTGTTTCCATAGCTTATGAAATATTCAGTCACCAACAGAGATTCCCAGTCAGCAGTGTCCTAGTTAGCTAGTCCTCGCCTACAAACCAGGTCTTGGTTTCTGCCCAGAGAAGCAGCCATTTTTTCCTTGCAGGAGACACGAAGTGATGCAAGGTAAATCGAGTCATGTACCAACACAGGCCACATCTTACTACAGTCTGTATATGCTACTTACTATATTCTTAGCTTTCTTAAGTACATGAGTTGCCTGCCCCTGCTTAGTACGCGTTACCGTATCTTTTGAAGAGATCGCTTGTATGTCAACACGGCAATATCAACCTCTAGGACAAGTCGCTCCTAACCTCATCCTCAAGGAACCACGGATCACGTAGCACTTCAGCAGCAGAGGGCCTTTTTTCAGGATCGTACTGCAGAATTCTCCGAATAAGCGCTTTAACTTTGCGCGCTTCTTCCTCGTCAATGTCCAGCTTTGCCTGATCAAACACCTCTTCCCAGGTCTGTTCTTCCAGTATAAGTGGCTCCTCACCTTCAGGGATGCCCCCCAGCTGACAGTTGTAGAGCTTTCTCTCGGGTGTAAAATACAACGAAGATGTTTTCCAGTGCTGGTAGAGGTTATCAGGCAGTGGTCCGAGGCGAGCGGTCATTTCTTGGAGATGATTATCATCTGTATCAGTTTGATTTGGGTACCATGGTGTACATAAAAGGGGCAGTCCTGTGAGCAGCTCGAATACTAGACACCCAAAGCTCCATATGTCCATGGTATGATTAACGGCGCCGGTAAGTACGTATTCAGGTGTTCGGAGACCGACTGGGGTAATAGGCTTGGCTGGCGGCTCCTTAAGAAAATAGGCTATACATAGAAGAGCTTAGCATGTAACTGAGAAATGAAGAGGCTAAGGGTGTTATGAAGGAGCATAATTACTGACCACCACCCATATCGGATAACTTGATCTTGAAGTCTTGAGCGTAGTCGGGTATACGAGCGGTTGTGCAATGCAAAGATACGGAGGGGCCCATTTATCTTGTTTGCCATCTAACCTCTCTACGGGGGGTGAAATAGAACCGGCTTGCACATCTTCTTTCTGACGGAGTTCGTCCTCGGGCTTCGAGTTGATATCATGAAGTGTGAAGAGCATATTCCCAGGCTGAAAATCGCCGTGCGCAATCCCGTTTTTGTGCAAAAACGCCAAGGCTTGCAGGGATTGCTTGAGGATACCCTTTGCCATCCAATATGGGTAGCGGATCTTGAGGTCGAAGTGTTTAATTTTGAACTGGGGGAGCTCTTCAACCATAGTGTTCACAGTTGGACCCATAGGTTCGAAAACCAAACACTTATGGATCCCATTTGGTCCCTGATGGTTAAACTCATCTAGCAGCTGCGTAATATGCTTTGAGCCTTCTGGAGCTTGGCCGAGAAGTCGCAAGATTACTGTCTCATTGGTGCGTTCAGATATTTTCGACATGATAATCTTCATAGCTACATATTTGTTGTTCCTTCGGATGAATAAGCATACTCAGTCTACAGCACCAAGAGAAATGGTGAGAGATATACTTACCTCAAATCACGAGCCAGCCAGACAGTCGAGAATGAACCTTCTCCAAGCTTTCGGATGACTTTGTATTGACCGTTGTGGAAAACGTCACCTAAGACGACGGGATGATAACCACCAGGACGATAGTTCTCTACCCACTCGCAAGGCGATACGATGTCCTTGAATCTTATGTCCTCTCTCTTGACGAATCCTGACCCCCGAGGTGTCGGAGGAGGGGAGGTACTCATGGCTATAATCGAGATATGTTGTCTAGAGGCTCCGGTGCAATGTTTGCTGAAAGCAGTGCAATTTGTTGAACAAGAGGCTGCGCATCAATTTTAGAAGTCCTCGTGAAAAATCTGCAGACTAGGAGATGCGACTTAATGCATACATTTATAAGCCCGTAACGCTTGCAGTCACGCATCTAGAGTGATGCTGAAGTTTGCCCAGTCTCCTGTTGTTGGTACTCATGCATGATCAGCTGTCTGGTTGGCCCGAATAACCGCCCAACTCACCCATCAGCCCCACACATGAAGCTGCGATGATCTACTTAGACCAGAAGACATAACAATCATCTGTTTCAATTCTCATCTCAACAGATGCGTTCTTCGAGAACCCCATTTTCACCACAACAAACCGCAACTTATTACTAAAGTGATCGCAATCACTAAACGCAGCTGCCATCTCATTGCCGCCTCATCCCGAACGCCTGTTATATTTCAGTTCTGGGGGTCCAGCGCAAAGTGCTTCTTCAAAGCGCGAGCCCACTTTCGGGGTGTTTTGAACGGTTCCGGTACCCAAGTCTCATCATCATGTGCGTCGAGGCGGAAGTTGTCGCTATCCGACAAGGGGAACAGCCGAGGCAATACTCGGACTTGAGGGAAGAATATTTCTAGCGGGGTGCCAGGGAGTGGTAATTCCTGGGGGGCGTTCTCATCTTGCGATTGGCATCCTTGCCGGTATTCTGAGAAGACGTTGAATAATCTAGTTCACAGCTGTTCCTGCCACAATGGTGTTCCACGTTAACAACATTGCGATCTAGTACGAAATCCCTGGCGAACACCGGGGTAACTCTTGCATTCACTTACTGTTGGCTGATTGGAGGCCCAGGAAATCTTCTTGAATAAGCGGCTAATCTGGAAAGTGTAATCTATAGAACAGCAAAAGGTCGCGACTGTAATTGCAGATAATATTTATCGCTACAAGACCAAATGCGTAGAATTATTCAAATATAGCTTCATTCATGATGTTAGCTACAAAGCAACTTGATGGAATAAGGTCGTATTGTCACAGAGACCATGACACAAAGAAGATTCAAATGTGTTAGTTGAGCCAAATGCTGAGAGAGCCGAAACAAGTGGTATGATAACAATAGCCCGCACCCTCACAGCGTCGCGTACCTCAGATAAAAGACTCTCGAATGGTGTGGCATATACACATTCACGGGTCGCTACATCGACGGTAGTCACGATCATAATACAATTTCCAGAATATTGAGCAAGATTTGGTCAAATGCAATCAGTGATTTATTCTAAATTTTCAAAGCTCCCCTCAACTCCACAACCAGCTATGCACCTGTTACACATTTCGTCATAAGTACTAAGCCCTGCAGTCTAACATACTTCTGTAAACCACCAATTATTTTCGCAATTTTAAATCGTTTCCTTAATCCGCGCAAGGGCCGTAGGGAATCGCTGTACAAGTCACTGGCCCAAGATACCCACATGACCTTTCAACAACCTGCCAAAGGCAGCATCACCTTGGATTTCAAGACTTAAACATCAACAAGTGTTCCATCGGATGACTCAGAGTAAGACCACAGTGTGATGTCATCATCACTATCTTCATCACTCTCCCAAATGATCGAAAGAGAGGAAAATCGACGTGCCGGCATCTTGTAGGTCGGTCGAGTTAAGGGTACCCAGCTCACTACAGTGTATTCATCTTCATCTTCACTAAGGCAGGTTTTGGGCTCATTTTCACCATAGCGGTTGGATCGGATAGCGGGAATTTGAGGACCGCCGGACCGCCCGTAGACGCAGCGCAAAACAATGTCGACTAGATAGGAGATTGCGGAAAACATGGCGGTCAGCTGGTGCAGGTTAGTTGGCGCAGGGCTTAGAACTAGAGTTCAAGTTGCGCTGTGTTAGTTCTAGAGGGTTTAGTGGAAAGTCAGGGGATATATATCGTGGGCGTACAACTTGATTGTATAGCATGTTGTTCAATACGAGGTTGTTTATCAACATCTTCATTGTTCAGTGGAGTTATGCCGAGAACTGTCACTGAAATCACCGGGTAGGCTCCCGATAGTGATGATTGTTTGAAAAGAGCTATCATCCATTAGTTATTTTTTTCGCTTTTGTACTCAATAGTATTTGCATTGTACGTAGGAGCATGTAAATGCGGAACAGCTACAGCTTAAGCTTACTACAATAGGCGAAGACCTGGGTACAGCTGAATAAGAAGAAACATGAGGCAATTACTAAGTTCAAAGATGCAGGCATGTCTATTGTCTATATGCAATGGCGTGCAGTGACACGGAATCGACGTTAATCGCGACAGCTGTCTTCATGAAACGACGTGTCTGATACAGATACGAATCATGTTATCATCAATCATAGCCAGTCTACATCGGCCTTACTCGCGAAGTCGTTAGCGTTCAACGCAGCGCAGCTGGATAAATCTCGATAGCTTCCCCCTGCAACTTGGCCTTCGGTATACCGGCATCTTTACAGCTTGGGCGAGGACGGGCTCGGGCGGCCGTCCAGTCAAACGGCGCCAACTGACTTCAGCAGACTCTTGAGCTCCCCCTTCTTGGCCTGCAGATCAGAGTTGCCACCAATGTGCTTCTGGCCGATGAAGATGTTGGGCACAGTGCTCTGGCCCGTGATATTCGCTAGGGCGGCCTGGATGGCGGCGCCGTCGTCGACCTGGTCGAGCTCGATGGCGTAGTACTTGGCGCCCTCGGAGTCTAGGAGCTTCTTGGAGGCCTGGCAGTAGGGGCAGTATGATTTGGAGAATACGGCTATATCGAAGGGCATGTCTTGTTAGCGGAGCTCGTGCGCGGAAGTGAAGTGAGGCGATGCGATACAGGGCAGGGGAGCAAGGAATGTATGGAGGGACATACCGACGGCATTCTCCTGGATGATGGTCTCAGCTTTGGTCTTGGCGGCCGACATGGCTTCTGGTGATGTCGAAGAGAAGATTGAGCGCAGGAAGTTCATGGAGGAATAACTCGGGTTGAGATGGAGGGGTCTCGGAGGAGGACGACAAAGAAGTAGGCGGCGGGGTATTTGTATGATGTGCATGCTTGGATGTACTGGACCTACAGCATACCTACACTATCAGTATTACAGTTACTTTAGGTGAGTAAGTATCTCGGGATTGTCGCAGGTGGTGGTGCGCCAGCCAGTAAAGAGGCGGTACCTACCTAAAGCTAAGATATTTGCGCCTGCCTATTTGTCAAGGCGGGCACCGCGGCATTCCAAACGCTCGGTTGTTGTTTCAGTGGACCCTGTGAGGTTATCTCGGAACGGCTTAGAGGCGGAGTGGATAGGCTAGGTGCGTATAATCAATTCGGCCGCATTCGGTAGGTCTAAGGACTTGTGTTCCCATAACTATCCTTACAAATATTCGTGGGTAATCAATCAATCCTACGAGTTTTCAGAGTACACTAGCTACCGTTCAACTCTGCTTGTCTAATCATTATAATATTAGGAGCTAAAAATAAGAAGTAAAAGGTGGGTTCATTGTATAATCAATCATTGCATGGCAAGTCCAGCAGCTCTTGCAAATTCTTTGGTTAGTCCGATATGCCGGCATTAGCCAATCTACATCGAAATGACGCAACACGCCTGCTGGAACCCCAGAACCTCAGAATCAGAACATTGGTACGTTGAACCCCACAGGACTCTGGGTTTTGGATAATATGCTATGAAACTATTCAAAGTTTAGCATTGACGTTCAATATGTCTCTCTTCTTTCAATTCTATGATAGGTAGTTCGATGGAAAGGTTTAAAATGCGAATCCAAAGCTTCGGGAGGATGCGCATATGTGATGATATCAACGTCTCAATGTTAAGACGACTTGGAGTTAGACGGATATAGTCTGTCAAAGTGGCAAACAGATCCCCTACCACATAAAAACAGTACTAACCTAAAGACCATAGATCTGCCGGCATGCGCCGGGTTGACCATAATGTACATCCCAGGCGAGGCGGTCGAAACAAAACTAGGGACCCCTACCCTCAAGTGGTTGTAGGTGGAGTGAGTGGGTGGGTGTCCCTAGTTTTGTTTCGACCGCCTCGCCAGGTTCCCGCGCAGATAAGGCTGTCCTCAAATTATATTACTGGAGCTCAACTCGCTGTGGCAAGCTTTTAAGGTTTTTACAGTTTTTCTATTGGATTTTTTAGAAGCCATGATGTGTATCTATATAACTTCATGTACTCAATCTATGTACTGATGCAAGTACTAATTGCTCCAGTCGCCAGTAGATGTCGCTTTTCGGCCCCCATATGAGTACCTCGGTACCTAATTACGAGAGATACTTTGTAGAAGGTACTCCGTAACTTAGCGTAATATCGGCGTTGAGCGATACCGCAACTTCCCCTGTCCGCTTCTTAACTCCAGTCTTACTGTACCTAGATAATTTGCCGCCAGCTGGTTCCAGCCCCCAATCCTTAGACTACAGCTGCCCACCGCTTGATGGCACTGCTGGGCTAGTCTACCTACTGGTGACTCCGTAGGTCACTGCCTACGAGTTCAAGTCTCGTACAACTGCATCTGGAGAAGTACCAATGCCCATCTGTGTAGCAGCATCAGTACAAGGTAGACAAGCCATTCATTCTTCTTCGGTCCCTGAGACGACTCTTTCACCGTGACTCGACCAGCAATCCCTATTAGCCATGAGCCATTAGCCCTGTCCTGCCCTGTCTATCTGTCCCTCTCATCACGTTCCTTTTCACCTTTGGGGGAACACACATCTCACAACACAGCATACGTCGTCTGTCCTCCCCGTCATCTGTCATCTGTCGCGGCACTCTGACGTCGTGTGTGTCGTCGGCGGCCCAATGAGCCGCGTTGGAGCAGGGAATCCAGTCGTAGCAAACAGAAGCTTGGTGTCTTCCTCTCCCCAGCTGACCTGAAATACCTTGATACCCTGCGCGCAGTCTTGCAGTGACAACGCATCGTTGAGCCACCGCTGACGTTTCTAATTCGACACTTTTGCGAGTCGGCATTCGCGAACGAGACCCATCGAACCCGCTGTTAGTCTGTCCTCTGCAGTCATTAGACATTGAGCGCCCAGTCTTCTTGTCCTTTACCCCTCTGCCGTGACCCTGTGCCCCACGATATCGACCTCAAACTAGACTTTGAGCTAGACCCCTTTCTGGCCTCTTGGGGGCGAATTGCAGCGTCGTTCCCTGGAGCAGAGCTGCTGTCGACGAGCACTAACACCGAAATCTACATACGAGACCTTACAATACCTGTACATTAGCGTAGGTGAAGTGGCCCAACAGTGCTGGTGGTTTCCTGCTATTCGCCCGCTCCGCTTGGTACCCGTCTGTCTCGCGCATTGCGCCTCTGCGCAGCTGTAACACTCCTTCTCTCCAGTACCTACCTACTGCGCCAGTGTCTACCTATCTACCTCCAGCCAGCCAGCGCTTGATACGCAGGGCTAATCAGGGTCTGTTCTTGTCCGCTGTTTGGTCGTCTGCAGTCACCGTAGCCACTGCGACCCCTCTGCGCTGCTCCTTGGCTGCTCCATCATTCCACTTTGCCATCCCGCAGTGACAAAATAACACTTCTGACTACTTAGTCTGGGTGTCCTGGAAATTCCCAGGACCGACCCAATTCTCGTCAAGGTGGCTTCCAGTCAGGCTATCTCGGCAACTTCTGGGGCCTTCCAGAACATCACCGCACTGCTGCCACCGGCATTACAAACTTACCTTGTCACCACACTCGCTCACCTGTCCGACGCAGTCGCAGGGTCCAACCAGTATCTCGAATCAAAAGGCGCCTCGCCCACGACCGTCTACTCGACCCTCGCAGGTGCTGCCGCTATCGCAGTACCAATCCTCATGTCGTCAAGGTACGGCTGGCCTTCGATGCGCGAAGGCTTGTCCCCCTTTGCTTCGCAACCCAGCAGCCAGGACGGTCCCCATGTCACCGATGCTGATTATAGCTACATCACCTCCGAGGATTTAGAGAATTCATTGCAGGCACCCGAACGAGCTTACTCTCCGCAGAACCGTCGAGCGCCACGCAACGCTGCTGTTGAAGAAGATGATGTCATCTTGATCAAGCACGATAACATTACCTATCCTGTGCATTTCCCTGCCTATTCGATCAGCGATGGCAAGCTCACAGTGAGAGATGTTCGAACCCGCGCCGCGCTTGTAATGGATCTGAGCAACCGCCGGGCAAGTCGCATCAAGCTGGTATATAAAGGTCGGAACCTAAAAGAACAGGACATTCCCATTCGCGACTATGGTGTGAAAAACAACAGCGAATTATTAGTGGTGGTGCCTGAAGGGAGACTATCCGACGACGATGACAGCAGCGGCTCAGTGGAGGATGTCGTCGTAAGCGATCCCAGGGACGGCTCGCGACCCCAAAAGAAGAAGAAGAATAAGAATGGCAAGAAGAAGCCAAAAAATCGTGGGCCAAGGGATACCGCCAGCACCCTAGATGTGCCTAGTCAACCCGATGGCGACAGCAGGTGGTCGAGTCCTGAAGCGTCGAGGCACCCATCTCGAGTGCCGTCCCCTGCGGTACCTTCAGGACCAATCGAGAAGCTAGAGGCTATCAGGTCGCATTTTGACGCGCAACTCCTGCCGCTCTGCAATGAATTTCTACGTCATCCACCTAAGGACCAGAAGAAATTGGAAGAGGAGCACCGCAAAATCACCGAGACGGTGATGCAGCATGTGCTGCTTAAACTAGACGAGGTCGACACGGGAGGAGATCCCGACATTCGGGCAAGACGGAAAGACCTGGTAAATTACGTCCAGGCTGTACTCAAACAGCTTGATGATCAGGTACCCGGTGGCGTCAAATCAAATAGATGATATCACCAGCCTCTTTACAGCAGTACCGATAATTATTCAAGCTACCCACAGCACCCACTTAGACGGTCACGAAGTATGTTTATATAGGATAAACGAGAGGGCAGACACACCAGCCAATGCGAACATCGGAAGAGCGTATAATTCGCGAAATGTCCATGTTTGGCCTGAGGATTTCGAAGTTGGAACGACACGCTTAGACCAGAGATTAGACTCCTGCGTTTCATACTTATTTGTTGGTTACAGACAGATCTTACTCGGCTCACCAAGCTTGACCGCCATCTCACAATCATACCCCACAGGGTCATATTCCTCTCTATCAATACTTATTATATACTGTATCCTGCGCTCCCTATAGCTATATGCATAGGCTACTTGACGATGGGCGAGTATGTGAAGAAATTTTCCGGTTTGAAGGCAGAGCTGAGGTAAGACGGCATGTACGTAGATGCATCATTGATGTAGGTGGGCCATACTGAATTACCTACCAATTGCTTAAGTATCGACGACATTCAAAGCTGTCAGGGCATATGTACCGAGGTAAGGATATACAAGGCAAAGTGCCAATCTCACGAACACTGTATTTTGTACTGTCTCAGAGTCAGAGCAGAGTCAGGGTTACAGAGAACAGCCACACACCACTCGTGGCTTGTGCGGTCTGCTTATCTTAGCCTGCGAGCAGGTAGGTACTTAGGTACGTGTAGGTCTGCTTAGCCCTAGATTACGAGGCCACAAAAAACCCTCTCGCTTCCGTGCGCGCCCCCACCATGCCCGGTTAGGAATAGCGGGCGTCTACAGCGGGCACACTGGGCGATTGTGCGTCGCCGATATTTTCTAGTGGTGGCATTCCCTTCTCCGCCTGGCGACCAACAACAACACATCACGACCTTACTAACGACCACAGCAGAGGATTAATTTAATAGCTCACCACAGACGCAGACGCTTCGGTTGCGCTCTTGAGCTGTTCTTCCTCCTAATCCCATCCTCTTTTCCTTTCTGTTCACCTCCTGCCTCGCCGCGGTGACGATCCGAAAAGATGTCGTCCTTTGAGTCTGTTGTAAGTGGTTATTGAATTCATATCAGTACCCCCGTTTCCCACCGGACCGACGCTTTTTCCTGCGACAGCCTCATATGTGTTGTGCGTTTTGGGATTGCAGACGGGATTGATCCTATGTCTTGCTCGGAATGGAAGGAAGGAGGCGGTCATGATCCATCTCGAATGCCAAGTTGGCAATTGATGATGCTGATAATAAGACTTTATGGATGACTCAACATGGACTAACTCGCATCTTCTCCCTTCCAGGTCGTCATCGATGGCAAGGGCCACCTCCTCGGTCGGCTCGCCTCTATTGTCGCCAAGCAGCTCCTCAGCGGCCAGAAGATCGTTATCGTCCGCTGCGAGGAACTGAACATCTCTGGCGAGTTCTTCCGCGCCAAGCGTACGTCACCTCCACCGACCCGTCTTTCGAACTGTTGTTTGGCATTGTTTCAACCTATTGTATGAGATATGCGCGTGCGATGGAAGAGGAAGAGGGGGGAAGCATTTGGGCCCATGAAGAGCGAAGAGCATGAATAGCTGCATAGGCAGTCCGTCAAAACGAATGGGAGCTGACGATCGGATTACAGTCAAGTACCATGCCTACCTGCGCAAGGCCACCCGATTCAACCCTACCCGAGGTGGTATGTCAAATACCCCGATAACCCCGATCCGCGTGCCGATAAACGCGCTCTACCTCGATGATAGACTCTGACGCAAACTAGGTCCCTTCCACTTCCGCGCCCCTTCAAGAATCTTCTACAAGGCCGTCCGTGGCATGATTCCCCACAAGACCGCCCGAGGTGCTGCTGCTCTGGAGCGCCTAAAGGTCTTCGAGGGTGTTCCTCCCCCATACGACAAGCAGAAGAAGATGGTTGTTCCCCAGGCTCTCCGCGTCCTCCGTCTACAGCCCGGCCGAAAGTACTGCACAGTCGGCAGACTGAGCCATGAAGTCGGCTGGAAGTACCAGGATGTTGTCGCTCGGTATGTCGAACCTGGAATGCCTGCGTTCACGATGCTGCTTTTGCGTTGCTTTTTGAGGATACGCATCATTTTTCGTCGAGAGAAGTCGCTAATATACTTCATAGTCTGGAGGAGCGTCGCAAGGCAAAGGGCACTGCTTACTACGAGCGCAAGAAGCTAGCTCAGCGCCAACTAAGCGAAGCGAAGAAGAACGCCCAGGTAGACAGCAAGACAACCAAGACTCTCGAGTCTTTCGGTTACTAAATCGTCTTGTTTTAAACGTCT
Organism: Xylaria sp. FL0933; assembly: GCA_022578765.1. Lineage (NCBI taxonomy): Eukaryota > Fungi > Ascomycota > Sordariomycetes > Xylariales > Xylariaceae > Xylaria > Xylaria sp. FL0933. Next base: position 784,366 of record MU389722.1, on the reverse strand, counting down.
GCATTATTTTTCTGATAAACACCAACAAAATCAAACAATCATCCTTCAATGGATTTGCAACTAGAACCGGCGTGTGGGTAAGGGAAACTCGATCATCGCATTTACCTTTGTCGTTCCGCGCAATTTGAGGGAAAGGCAATGGGCTCATAGGGTTGGGGGTATGTCACTACTGGCTCTGGTCCCGTGTTCACACAATTCATCGTCTAGGTACCGAATGAAAAATGAACCAAATCACGAACATTTTAGCGCTGGCCGATGGGTTTGACGTGAATAATAAACAAAATAATGTCCAGGGCGTGCGCAGTCGTTTTAAAATGATTTTCGGGAGCAAGTTCGGAAGCTGATTGTTACTAATCTGAGACAGCTCCGAATCATTTATGCCAGTTTAGCATATTAAGACTTGCCATTTTGATCGTTAAGCCTATTCCCATTCGCGATTCTTACGTTGGAGAATGCTTCAACACGGAAACTGCCAAGGACTATCTCCTACACATTATTTGAACTCACGCTTTCTTGAATACTTGAACTGCGAGACCGGAGTCCGATCCACCTCGTGCATTGTTTCCCAATTTCGGCCTTCAAATATATATGCGTGAAGACAGGCGAGACTCGACTGGGCTCTACGAGGTGAGAACTGGATGGTAAGTATAGATCCTACTGTACGACGTCTTGTTGTCTATGTTGTCACATTGGAGTGTGATACACTGGTATTCAAAGTGTAAGGTGGGATGTAGATCTCTAGCATCAAGGTCCTCTGGAGGTACTTTGACTTTAGCGCGACGAATCCGAAGTCGGATGGGGGAATTATTATCCAAGCTTGACGTTTTTGGTGTTCCGATGAGAAGTATGCCCTATGGTCGAATGGGTATCATTTCTCGTTCTGTAATACTGGGTATGAAAGACGCGATTATGCCTTTACAGTGCTGAGTATGCGCTGGGATCATTTGCTTGACGTAATTCGGGAGACTTGACTGAACTTAGCGCGTCCCTCTTCTGAGATCCTTCGTCTATGGGTCCTCTAGAACCATATTCCTTCTTGCCCTTCGATCCCTAGGGAAGTGAAAACCAGTCGCTTCTTGTGCGATTCGAGACCCTTCCCGTCGTAAAGCGGGTGTTACAAGGCCAAGCAAGACGAGATGAACTATCCTTGTCCGTAACAGTCCCCATAACGCGATTTGGCGCAACTGGGCTAGGTATTGATTCAATGGTCAGATGCAGCATGTAGAGCGCAGTATATCTTGTCCAAACCGTGAGCAACTTGATGCCCCGGATAGGTTCGTAGCGTGTAGTGCGTTGTCAGTCGAGCGGTACAGTCGAGGAACATCGCTTAGCCACGGGATTGCTTGGCTGCCTGGCGAGCTCGGTCGGGTTCAGTAAGGCGGCTTATCTCGGCCTGCCTGTTAAACCCTGCCTCCGCATGTATTCGTGATAGACACTCGCTGTTTACGATTGGTAACTTCGAGGGTGCTTCGAGTACAGCGATCATCACGTTAGTTACCTCTTCCGCGGTCGTGGACAGTCAATCAGGAATTATCGGGTGAATTAGGTGCTGCATGTGAATTGTCTTGGCGCGTAGTTGACCGTTTGTGGGGTAAAGGTATGTGCAACTGGGATGTTGGTGGGGGCTTACATAATCGCTTGCATTTGTTTGCACGACGGCAGATCCAGGTCTGGTTGATGTGCCAGCGAGAGGGCATTGAGAAAGTGAATTGCTTGTCAGCAAATAGATGTAGCTAGGCTTCTCTTTACTCTTCTATATGCCACGGTGTATTTAGATCCAGTTCGGCTACGTTTTCAATTGGACTGGTAGAACAAACTTTCTTGATGCTCGGCTGCTGCTTGAAACCATCATGTTTATCAAGGTAAATAATCACGGGGTGAAAACAAGCCCAGTAGATAGACCCAATATAACAATAGTACTCTGGTAGCGTATTATTTTCCCAATTGTCGAGAATATTCTATCTGTTCTAACTTGTTGGAGGACAAGGTGCAGATGCACGGCTTTCCCTTCAGCTTTTGCTCTATGTCTATGGGGAAGGAGGCCGAAGTCTGAATATCTTCAATTGATAGGTATCATACACCTATTCGCTACGTATTTGTACATACCCTACTATGATTTAAATGTAAAGGACCATTGTAGCTCAATGCTTGCAACAGGGCTTCAAGCAGTCTCACATACAACATAGATATTCGATTAAGATGCTGTGCTCGGCAATAGAGCTCAAGTTCTTCGCAAAAGCAGAGTTATTAGAATACAGCAGAGCCCATTAGGAGCACGCAGTCAAGAGATAGGAAAAGAAGCAGGGGGAAGGTAGGGCAGGTAAAGCCAAAATGGGAGTGCAGGTCTACATCGTGAATAGCTTCAAGTGCAGCAGGTATTGCAAAATGATTCGGAACTTAGGTAGAGATTGGTGATACTAATGGAGGCGAAATAAGCGAACAAGGGTTGCATATATAACAAATGCAAAAGGAGAGGCAGGTAGAAGATCTGGTGTTAGGAGGGAAAAAAAAAAAAAAAAGAAATGCAAAAAAGCTCAGCTCGGAATCGAATTCCAAGCCTACGAAAACCTGCACCGTCGGCGACCTCCAGTTGTCAAGTTGCAGGGCCCCCCAAACCTGCTCCAATTCAGAGAATCGCTTTTGCAGTGTTTTCATACCGTCGAGTCAACCCAGGGATACGTCCTTTTTACGGGGTCCGGTTGGAAGTTCTGCACATTAAGGCCACTTATAAGGACTCGTACTCCTCCCCTGGGCCCCACTTCTGTGGTGGTTTCTTGTGGCAACTGCGTGCTACAATGGTAGGTACGAGGAGAGAGGTGCACGTGTGGTGTACACAGGTACCCTGGCACTGATATTATGGTGCCTGGGTACCTCTACCTTGGTCTTGGTGCCTCTCTGCCTGGTATATACCTCTGATATGTATGTTTCCTGGATCCCGCAGCTATGAGGCGTGAATCTCACCTAGCAATGCTTCTTTCTTCACTCTAGGGATTCTGATGAAGGCCAGTCATGTGTGAGTGTATATGAGGTAAGCAATGTCTCTTTGACAAGCCTATTATGATTTTCTAACTATTAGCTTTTATGTAAGAACCATCTACACTGTTATGGACGACCCAAAAACTGTGATGCGATGTGTTGCAGGAGAGATACTTTCTCCTGCTAGGCCAGGCCCGAGATGAACGCCATCGCCATATGCTTCGTTCGTTCATTCGTGACCCGTAACCCATTAAGGTCTATTACCATTACTAATCAGATCCAAGGGTATATAGGAGCTCGAATACCAAAAACACCAACTCGCGCCAATACGACATAGGAAATTCGGAAGTTATTCTATGAGACGTCAGTTAGGGCTCCTAGACACGAAGCAAGACGAGCAAAAGGATACCATACCCAGAATATTAAACACACTCAACTAGATCGTGACCAGTGTGTCGACATCACTTCTTCCCTTTCCCAGAACTCGCACCAGTCTCGCTCTTCTCCCCATCGTTCTTCGCCGCCACTGCCTCCTCCTCATCAACAGTATACTTCCTCGCGAGCTTCTCATCCAGCTTCCTTCGCATATCCTCCGCGCGTACGCGCTGCTTCGCCTCGCTCTTCCGCCGGTATATCTCGCGGCGCTCCCCCACCAGATACGGCGCGGCCCGGGCGACGGCCAGCAGGCCCTTGACGCCCTGCCACAGGTGCGCGAAGCCCTCTTTGAAGTGCGTCTTGGTCTCGCGCAGCGTCGTCCGCGCGATCGTCGCGTTCTTGCGCATGCGGTAGGCCTTCTCGGCGCGCTGCGCCCGTATATAGTCGTCCGAGGCCTGACGGCGCGTTTCCACGAGGAGGTTGATTGTTCCCGTGGACTTCTTACGCTTGTGTGTTGTGGGCGGTTCTTCGGTTTTGTCTTTAGGCATTGTGTGTGTGTCTCAAGGGTTTGATTTGTGGTTTATGTTATACCCTAAAATGCTGACTTATGATGTGTGTTCATAGGTAATATGATTCAAGATGGAATTAAGTTGATGAATAAAATACTTTCTAAATGAAAGAAACAAAACCAATGCTGATTTCTACTACCGCGAGTTTTCAAGGCTTCTTATATAAGACAGCAGCATAAAACAATCCCGTTTCAATCAATACCCTTAAAAGATTTTCATGCAAAGTCCCATCGGGTTGGGTTCCGTATACCCTGTAAGCGCGTGCTAACCTAGACACCATTCTCGAACAATCATGCGAAACGAGCGAAAACGGCAAGGGACTTCTCACGATCGTCCAAGAACCCAGAACATACAATGTTCGTTATTATGCGATGTTTCGAGAAAACCTTTCGTTTTTTCCTCCTTGTCGAGGTTGTCTCCGGTCTTGCATGAACCATCATTTCGAATCTGTGGAGTCTCTTCATGCTTGTGGGGCCTTCGCTTGAAGGTAGGGGAGGCTTGGCATGAGGCGGTCTGTTCAACTTTGACGTTTACGGATGTGACTCACGCTATGACAGTCGAAAAAGGGAAATCTGGAAGAGAAAAGGGTCCATATCAAAATCGTCTATCTGGAAAGGAGGAAACTGATCCATCCCCGGTTCTCGTCTACCGTTGAGACACTCACCCGGGGCTAGACAACACCTCTCACCACAGATGTTCAAGATTCGTCTCCTCAAGCCGCAGAAATATTGATGCTTTTGATGCTATTCAAGCACTTCAAAGCATGACTTTCAATAAAGAATAAATGCTGGAGATTAGCTGTGATCGCGAATGTAAATATCACAATGCTGCTTTGTCGGTGATGACGGTGGTGAGGTAGGTGATTGGCTAATGAGCTTACCAACCAATGAGAGCGAGCAAATCAAGCAACAGGCTTCCTAAAACAGCAATTACCTAAGAACCCGTCACATACTATAAATCAGAATCAAACCCGACTTCGACGACCAAATCACGAGAAAGAAGTGCGCAGTGATTAATTCATTCGCTGATGATTGAAGTAATAAGCCTTAGAAATGGCAAAGCTGGATAACCAAAAGTAGAGAAGCAGGGCGCGGCTATTACATCGCCACGCCCGCTTTCGCAGAATGTAGATAGTAGTAAAACAATATTACCAGACGCTTGCCATGGTTTTTTCCCATAGAAGACGATAATAACGACCCACCGCAAGTGAATCTTGAGCTGTATGCACTTTTTCCCAACCATTACCCGTGTCCGGCGCTATCCTTCGCTTCTTTCGCATGTTATTCTTTGATAAATCCATCTATTGAGGTTGTTGAGATGGTCGCTTATATGTCATGTTATCCTCGCAATTTTGGCAGGTCGGCCGTGTGGGGGATCAGTAGCCGGTCCAGCTGCTTCAGAGTGTGCATCAGCCTAGTACCGCAGCACCTGTAGAAGGTTACCAACCCTCGTTATCCCCGTGCTCCTTCTTGGCGTAATCGTCCCAGTCGTCACCCTTATCGTCGTCGCCAGCATTGATGATATCCATGAGGCTAAAATCGCTCGCGTTCATGACCTGTTTGAGAGACGAGCCCCGACCTTCCACACGGCCGATAAACGATTTAGATACTGCGACTATACGGCTCTTCCATTTGAAATCCTTGGTCGCAGCATTATACCTCTTCCGCTCTAGGAGCAAGAGATTCCCCATAATCTTACGCAGGCTCTCGCAGATCTCCTTAAGCAAAACCGCCAGCAAGGTTATGTATCTGAATCCCGTGTTGCGTGACTAACGCTCTAGGTTTTCGTGTGTGGCTATGTGGCTCTGTAGCGCAAAATCGTTCGTGGCTATTTTCGTGCCCACCCGGACCAAACGCACCTCCCAGACGGGGATGTCGGTCTGCATCTCGGGGTCAATGGCGACTCCGGGCTTACTCCAGTCGCTGTGGGCGACTGGTATGAAGTTGGCTAGTGCATGTCTGATTTGGTCGTACAATCCTAGAGTCCTTTTATTCAAGTTGAGGGCGACGACACGTGGAAGGGACAGGGAAGTCATTCTTTTGCGCGTGCTTTTGCGTCTTCTTCCGTTAAGGGACTTCGGTTTCTTCACCCTTCGCACTGTTGGTTGACAGGCTGCTCCGTTTACAAAGCTGTGTCGACGTCAACAATCACGGTATATAAAAATTTCCATATGCCGTGTAGTTGGGAGAAAAAGAGACTGGTTTACTTGTTTCTTCTGCAGAGGTAGTCTCGCAGTCCCTTCTATCCTGATTATCTGCCTGGAATCGCAAATGGAGAAGCTCGTTTACGAAACAAAGTCTTGGCTAAGCCTACAGTGTCAACTATTAAATCAGCCAACTGACTCGCCCGTCTGCGCATTTAAGATGACTGGTATAGAGATATAGTACTACTTACACGTGAATGGCCTGCCGATTCTAAGGTATTGTCCCAAGTTGCGTGGTAGGATCTGTTGGTTCGGCTGGATGATGTGGACTGAGAACTGCTCAGCCAGTTCTGGCAGGGCAGAGTAGCTATCTCCTGTATGATCTTGTTAAAGTAGAGATTTTGATATTTTCCCTGTCATTATATGTGCGTAGTGCTGTGCTAAGTCATCCGGAGAGTCTAAGGTTGGATGGGCTGAAGAGCTCGGTCGGGTGATAGCGCAATGTCTTTCTACGTACCTAGGTACCCTTGACTAAACCCGGTCAAACTTTAAAAAGGAGAACGGGAGATGGGATCGCTCAGTCTATTTCAATGTTCGGACTGGATTCTGTTAGCGATTGATAGAGACCTTATGCTTCATATCTGCAAAGCTATACTACCATGACGGATGTGGTTCGCGAATTGTACGGCAAGTTCGTCCCAAAGAAGATTGCTCTGCATTTGTATCAATATTGTAAAGGGTAGAATGGGCCAAGAGATCGGATTGAGTGCTAGTTGACGGAGGTTACGTATACTGAATGGTGATAAATGTCGTTCCAGCGCTGGGAATGAAGGATTAATGTGAGTAAAAGATGATAAACATCCGAACGCGAACTGTAATTTGACGCCAGTGAAGTTGGTTTCCTCACATCTATGATCGCACTTGCTACAAGCATAATTCCGAGCAAGTCTCTAGATATTGTGATTTTAATAAGGCAGGCAGAATTCACTCGAGCTAGTCGCTATTGATAATCGATGTATTAGAGGAGACCTCAGGCAACTTTGATAAGTGCACTGACGTAGATACCTGCCTGGTATTCACTTATTAGATTGGGAGAGGAATGATACGCTGAGTTGCGCCTGCCTGTCCAAGATGAATTCCTCATACAGTATTCATATGGAAGTTGTGAATGGGGACCGACTGATGGATGAACCTGATTCAGTGCAAGCAAGAAGACTGTCCTTAACTACTATTCAAGGTAGGGCTTAGTTGCTGCAATTCAATGTGCTACGAAGATTTCTTAGGTTCGGTCACCTACCAGCAACTCACCTTTGAGGGTTACGTGATCGGAGGGATTATTCGACCGATGCCAAGCATACGGCATATTAGTCAGCACGCTGGCGAATCTGGCGAATCATGGCCGAGTAACTAACACAAAAGACCTCAAGTCCAGAGTTCAACAGGTGAGATGAACAACGAGAGCGATAAAGAATACATAACTTGAATCAATTTGGGCGAAGCTAATTGATATCGTGCTGTTCTGAGTATATACCGAGGAAGTTACAATGGCTGATGCGGACACGCAACGAAGCAATTTCAATGAGTCAGCGATGAGAGCCGCCGAGGAAGAGCTACAGGTAAGACTAGTACTTCCACGTCCCTGGATCTCCGACTGGTTCTAAGTATGAACAAATGACAGCGTCGCCGGGAGCGCGGGAAACAATCTCAGGCCCGGTTCCGGAAAAGACAGGCCCAAGCGACGCAAGAAACGCGGGCGCAGAACGAAAAGTTGAAGGCCGCCATTGCAGAAGTCGTGAGAGCCACTCAGCGCAGCGATCGGCCTGGCTTACTCGAGGCCGTGCGCGCTGCCGCGGATATAGCCGGGGTTGATGCTTCGGGGCTGAACGAGGATAATCATGAGGAAGATGTGGAAGATGCGATTGGTGAAAGTAATGGCGCGGTTAATGCCACGGTGACGGACAGCGGTTCATGTAGCACATCAAGAACGCCAATTGACTCACCAAAGGGGTCAAAATCACCCTCAGAGAAGGAAACCTGTGCCACCTCTTGTGGCGATACCTCCCGCTTCTATTCCGCAAGCACAATGTCCGGCCGTCTAAGTCCCCGCCTCGACTACGGGATCTGGATAGACGCGACCCGCGCGATTACGGTCAACAAACCGCCAGAGGAGATCATACCATTCCTCGGGGCCGGGCGGTACACCTTCTCAGGTCAACTATACTGGGCCTGCACAGAGTACCTGATCTCCCTCTGCCAGGCCGTGACGACGCCGCATCTGCCCTCGCCCTGGTTCACCTGCAACCCGACGAGCCGGCCCAACCCGCGCGACGCCGAGACCCGGCTGTGGACGGTCCTGCAGCACTCGCCTCCCATGCCAAGCGTGCGACTCGCGCAGGCCCTCGCCGAGGCGCAGCGCCAGTTCCGCGACTGCGGGTACATGCGGGCGGACAGCCCCGCGGCGCGCGACGAGCACGTCGGCGCCCGGCTGCGGGACAGGGTCGAGGCCAAGTTCGTCGAGCTCGGCGAGGACCTCGGCGTGTGGATGACGATTGCCGAGCTCGAGGGCCACGTGCGCCGGCAGCTGGGCAGCGAGGCGTTCGCGCGGCTCGAGAGCGCGATCACGGCGTGCTGTATCACGAATGATGCGAAGGTTGTCAGTGATGACGTGCGTAATCTTGTTAGGTTGCTTGTTAAGAACCTGGCGGAGAGCTATACGTGCTTTGGGGACGGGCCACGGTGGAGGACGGATGCTGTTTCCGCGTTGTTTAACCAGAAGATGAGGATGTGATTTTTCCGTTTAGAGGATTACTACTGATCTATGTGCGTGTTGATGAAATAAAACTAACGTTATGAGTTGACAAAGCAAGCATCACTCGACATTTTTACTGTTACACACCGAGGAATATCGCAAGTGTCTTGGGGCCTCGTAATTATATCCCGTTCTCTGTGCTGCTGAACGAGCGTAAGGAATACGGCAATCGAGATAACCCAGCAGTGCATTCCAGTCACAATACATGCTATATAAGCAGTCTATGAGACTCGGTTCCGCATCTATGAATGGCGTTGCTCTACGCTTCTGAGCTGCGATCATCGAATAAGACAAGGAAGCGAGCACTCTCCTGAGAATAAAGATGTAACTTGCACGCGCCTTCTACGAAGATGGCGCGGAGTATACTTCATCCCTGTTCCGCAGCTCATTTGCTCCATGACAAACAACATGGACCGACTGTCCCATGGCACCTGTTTTGATCGTTGCTGTGCGCGTCAGCATGGCGCAAATTAGATGTTTGCAGCGGGTGCCAACTGAAAAGCTCCTATTGGTGTTGCGTGTCTCATGGCTTATGCCAAAGGGCTCCATAGCTCACAGATTACGTGCTGTTTACTGCTTAACCGCTTGATATACCTTTTGAGTCTATTGGCGCATGATTGCGCACTACACAGACGAGAAATGGGTATCAGAACAGTATGCTCATATAGTGGGAGAGAGGAGAGTAGTGACAACGATGGTTGTGACTGTGGACGAATGACGAAAGGCCCTGATGGTTAGTCTTTCACTTCGCTCCGTCGCGCTCTTTCCTCCATTCGGTCCGTTTGCTCCCATTCGTGCCGTAGCTCGGTCAAGCAACGGACAATCTCTGGCCCGATCTTGGTGTCTATCGTCTGCAATTGCTCCGATGTCATCTTGCGCAGGACATATTCGGAAACGGCAGCCGAGTTTCGCTCCTTGGGCCGACCGATACCGACGGTGATGCGACGCCAGCGGTCGCAGGGGTAATTGCGCGGATCCGTGGAGTTCCTAACGCTTCTGACGCCGTTGTGTCCCTTGGGGCTGGCCTCCCACTTGCGTATCTTGACCTCGCCAAAGGCGGCCTCGAGCTCGTCGTGGACGAGCACGAGTGCCAGGTCCCGGGGCTCGCGTGTGTTGTACTTCAGCTCGTCCTTCCAGGCGGCATGGACCCAAGGACCGCAATTGTTCATCATCGTCGGGCTCTGGAGGAATGTATACGGGTGCGCCCACCATGCGGCCTTGCACGACTTCCTGCCATACTTCTCGGGCGCGAACTCGGGTCGTGAGGGCGTGAGGACCTTGAGCGCGGCGGCCAGCGCAAAGTGGCCGAGGGAATGGAGGCAGTCGTAGTAGGGTGCTTGATTCCCGAGGCTGACGACCAAGAAACGAGGACGACGCATAGTCGATGTGTGGTTCTTTACTTGTTACCTAGCCTACAACAATAATCCATGTTGTCGAAGCTGAATGAGCGGCGCGAGGAGAATCTCTAAAGAGTGCTTTTTTTGCAAGGGTGGATGTTGTAAAAAGCCCTGGGTCTGCTCAGGTGGATTCACCACTGGGATTTACTGTAAGCAGCCCCTGGCTCGCCCCTGCTAGATCCCGTAGGCCCCTGTAAATGTGGCTCTCACTTACCTAAGTTACCTTACTGTGGCTTGACCATGACATACACCGTAACCAATCCCGTCCCGGGTTACACAGCAGTGCTCTGACGCTAACTCTTGGCGCTGATGATCTTGGCTTCCGGGCGCAGCCCCTCGCTGACGTCGACTGCCCAGGCAGGAGTCCAAGCCACAAACATCAGTCAATTGCTCCCCACCAACACCAACAAGTCTCGCATTACCTGCCTATCATCCGCATCTGTATCTGTGTCGCCGCTGTTGGTTCTGCTATTATTCATACAATACAATTCACCCCGTCTTTCAATTAGACCTTCGCATATCCGCACGCTCCCTGTTTCATTGGACCACTAATCTTTTACGAAACTCATTTCTACTACTACGAACGGCGACAACCGAAGAAGTCAACATACATTCCATCATAAACTACCACCCATCATGTCGTGGGCAGGTACGGCAATGCCCCGACCCGGATTCGATTGCTCGTGGCCGATCATCTCTAAACTAATGACCATATTGCCCAGGCTTTAAAAAGAATGTCAATCGTGCGACGACGCAGGTCATGATGAAGACCGGCCATGTCGAGAAGACGAACGACCGCGATTACGAAGTCGAAGAAAGACGATTCCGCACAATGGAGGCTGCTGCCTTGCGCCTGCAAAAGGAAGCGAGAGGATACTTAGATTCATTGCGAGGTAATACGCTATACGCAATACGCTGTCATACTAGCTATAGCCATTGACGCCTGCGACTAACGCCGCGACAGCCATGACGGCATCGCAGATGCGCATAGCCGAGACGATAGATGCGTTTTACGGCGAATCCGGCGCAAAAGATGGTGTCAGCAGGAGCTATAAGCAGGCTGTAGAAGATCTAGATGCCGAGACTATCAAGGCATTGGATGGCCCTTATAGGTAAGGCAAAACGGCGATACCGAGGGAAAACGTGACGTGACATGGGGATGGACAAACGCTGACGATTTTTCAGAACGACTGTACTGGAACCCATCAGTCGCTTCTGCGCCTACTTCCCCGACGTGAACGAATGTAGGCGCCGGACCCTTTCCTGATGAACCTGGAAGGATGACCCTAACAGTGTGATCAGGTATTAAGAAGCGCGGTCATAAACTACTCGATTACGATGCCTTGCGAGCCAAAGTCAAAAAGCTAGCCGAGAAGCCAGACAAGGATGTGACAAAACTGCCCCGCACCGAGAAGGAAATGGAAATGGCCAAAGCAGCATACGAACAGCTCAACGACCAACTGTCTAGCGAGCTCCCTCAACTGATCGACATGCGAGTGCCCTATTTAGATCCAAGTTTCGAGGCTCTCGTCAAGATTCAACTGCGATTCTGCGCCGAGGCATACAGCAGGATGGCTCAAGTCCAGCAATACCTGGATGCCGACACTAGGGAGCAATATGCACAAGGCCATCTCGACCAGAGGGTAGAGCAGGTCTTGCAGGAGATCCGGGAACTAAGTATCAGTGGCACGGTATAAGCCGCGACATCGTTTTGAGGTCGTGGTGTTTTCGCTCAATGTTCGATTTCTAGGAGTCTTAGGTTCTTTCTTGCAGGAGCGGGATTGGGAAAGCTGGGAGGAAAGCCTTGGTGTGGGCGTGCGGGTTTTAGTTTTATAGCCGGAAAGGTTCTTTCGCATGCGTTCGACGCAATACGTTTTTACGGATAGTGTACATACCGTACCATGAGGCTACGATACCTGAAGACAAAGAAATGATACACCGCATATTTTCAAGAAACAGGAAGATCATGTTTGATCAAGTTTCATTGTCCGTGGTCGGAAAAGGATGGCTACTATCAGCGGGACAATATTAGGTCGAATTTCGCTAGTATGGAATTTACCACATCTGGATGGGTCATCACTCATGAATCGTGGTATGACATAGGAAAGAAAAGCGAGTCCAGGAAAGAAGCAAGGGAAGGTGTCGCTTCACCTGAGAGAGATGGAAGAAAAGCAGACAGAAGAAAGAGAGGAAAGAGGGCACGAAGGGATATCGGACCATGCCGACTGCCTACGTAACTTGCAGGCACCTTTTGACCACAATACGCAAGATAAGACCACACACACCTTCTCAGCCGAACGTCGATATTAATATGACTAGACAGCAGAAGGATGCCTTAATATGCTATCCTCATATCTTTTCTCCCCAAACTCCACCTTGCGGCCCGTTTAGCCGCCACTCAGGCACCGAGCTACGTGTTTACTGCAGTAGGTACTTAGTAGGTTAAAGGTTAGGTGGGTTGTTGCGCATGACTTATCTTGCGACCTTTAATGTACCGATCTTATGAACTACGAATCACATATGCGCGTAATATTCACCTCAGTGAAGAAATGAAGTCCATCTCGATGTTGGTGATGATGTGGTGGTGATCGGACCGAATGAGAGAGTTAGGCTGGTATTTTACTGTAGTATGGTGTAGTGTAGCGACAATAATGGATGGATGGAGTTGGGCTTGTTTCCTTCTGGGCAGTTTCTGTCGCTGATTTCATCGTTCATGGGATTCACTTATAGATACTCTGACGGAGGATATAATATTCATACTGTGAATTTTTCTTTTTCAACCGTTCCCTCCTTTTGTTCTTCAGCATATATACAAGCCGCGCGCAGTATAACCACATAGCGTTTCATCATACCATTTGTGCTAGAGAAACCAGATGGGTACTAGATAGAGACTTAAGGTAGGTGAATAGGTAAGTATGTACTCTACTCAACCCAAATAACAGCACTAAGCCCGTCCTCCTGCTGTTCCTGCCCAGGCGTAGCGACCTGGACATTCGCCACGAGATCCCCGAGCTTACCCGTCTGCGGATCGCGGGCGATGATAGCGACATTGCTGCTCGTCTGGCCGCCGACGGCGACCAGCGTGCCCGCCTTGTTGATCTGGAACGTCCGCGGGAACCAAGCGTGAGCATTCGTCGCCTCGACCCACGCGATTTCGCCCGTGCTGGCGTCGATCTTGTACGTCGCCAGCGAGTCCTGCTGCGGGCCGAAGGTCTGGTCCGCACGGTTCGCCGCGTACAGGAAGTCGCCCACGACGTGCACCTCGGCGGCCTTGGAGCCGTTCGCGAGGGCTGCGCCAGAGTACGTAGGGAGCGTCTGCTGGCGTTTCAGCGAGAGACACTCTCCCTCGCTGTAGGACGTCGTCCACGACGTCACGGAGTTGCCCAGCTCGTTTACCGTGTACAGCATCAGCCCGTCTGTCGAATTGGCGCTAGGCGCCCAGAAGGTGCCGTGGCGTGGGCCGTCGCCGGGCGCTGTCTCGCCTGGAGCGCAAGCTGTTAGTTGGCCTGTCGTAGCGTCGATGCTGAAGATGCGAATGAGATCTGCTCCGAGATCCGGCACGAGGAGGAATTTCCCTGTGGGGTCGACGTGCGCTGCGTGCGGGTGAGGCGCGTTTTGGCGTGGGTTAGGGCCCGGAGCTGTCATGTTGAACTTGAACTGCTGTAGAACCTTCCCGCCTGCCTGGAATGGCAGAGCGTAGGTGGTAAGCGTGGAGGTGTCACTGTGTACATCGTGAGTCGTGAAGTTATCTCATAGAGGAGATTGTTAGATAGCATACTATTCGACCGTAGCGAAGAATTTCGCATCCCCATAAGACGTGCCAAAAACACTGGCTCCCAGCGAAGTGAGTTTGCCCGTCTGGGCTAAAGTGCCATTCGCTCCTACAGTGAAAGAAGCAAGCACGCCGCTGCCAAACCAGTCCTCATCAACAGAGTACACGGTCTTGGCGCCGCTGCTGGTGTCGAGGCTCAGCCATGCAGGCAGGCTGCCAGCACCGGCGGTGGATGGGCCAACTGTCAAAGTACTATTGTTGAGGGAAAGCGAGTAGATCTTGCCGGTGTAATGTGATGCTAGCAGGTTTACGCCGAGCACATGGGACGACAGGCTTAGGAGTACCGGGACGATGAGGTTCGGTGACGGCATCTTGAATTCCTTATCTCTCTGCCAAGAAAATAACTAGATCTCGCGTAGGAATATAAAAAGAAAATCGTCTGAGGATGGTGGGCTGGATGAGGCGATACGCGCACTTACATGTGCGAGGCCACCTCATCGTGAATCTCGGAGTGTTTGGTTGCGCTGCCATGGATCTAGACTCCTTTCAGCTTGTGGGCGAAGCACCAGTCGGTCTCTTCCGGTCGATCACGAGCATTGTGGGAAACGCGTCTGTTTCAAGACGATTTTTGAGGAACTTGGTAGATCGTGGGGGCTGGTTCCGCGAGCGCAATGGGCAATGGGCCGGAGCGATTTCCCGATTGTGTCAGGTATTGTCGGGCGGGTGGAAATACGGTATCGAAATTGGAGGCTGACTGGGTCAATGCAATTAGGCCGTCATCGCGCATTCATCCGCGGCTTGATTAATGAGGCCCAGTGGACTGGTAATGCGGGGATGTTTGCTCCCGTCGGAGATATGCTCTCCTGACATACACGATGGCCTGACTTGGTATATTCAAACTTATCGCCGATGCCTTGGTGCAAAGGCATTGGCGTGCTGCTGGTGACATGGAATCATTGTCCATATCACGTAGGAGGGTTGGCAGATGCCACATATGATACCGTTAACGAGATTACGCTTGAATAGCCGTAGTATAATACCAACAGGCCACCCGGCAATTTTCCACATAAATGAACCCCAGATATTGCTAGCATGTATGCGTTAGCCGAGCAGGGCTACATAATATGGCGATCTCAGCTCGGTGTTACAGGGCCGGGTAATTGTCTGTGGCGTCTACGGCCTTAGCTCGGTATTCGACGCCATCAGCCAGCTACGTTTTATGCCAGCCAAGCTATCAGATAGAGCTGCTATAGGTATAGGCAGGGCCGTGATATTGAGACGAGGAAGTGAAAGAGTAGCACCGGGTAGTTCATGCACCCCAGGTACTATTGGCGATGAGATTAAGGTAGCGTCGAATAAACGACAAGGCGACAAAATGCGACGAACGTGACCACAGCTATCTACCGAGACTGTGTATCAAATCCAACCTTGTTGGCATTATGCGGATCTCAAAGCCTCGTGATGCCGTAGACGGGCCACCCACACTACGTTTGAGCGGCTATTGAAGCGTCTAGATAGACGCCGCGCATACCACTGCCGACGAAATCCTGGGCGAATAGGCTGTTTTCCGTATTATGGAACCATTGCCAGATCACAAGCTGATCAGCGTAAGCCATGAACACGAACCTAGGCAAGTGAGATCGGGACATGTCTCCCATCGCCTGACGATCCATGCGAAAATCCAGAACCGTAATCTACAGACGCCCACGGGACGAATGGTAGGCGCTAAAATATTTCCCGTAGCTGACGATCGAGCTGGCTGGATATTAACTAATCGGGACGTGTTACCGTGGGTAGCGCGATGCATGCATCTATACTTTGTTGCGTATGACCATCCTCTGACGACTTATCATTAACCCGCAAAGAAAATCGTGCAATGCGGCTCATAAATGTCCGAGCAAGGAACTCGCCGATGATAGTTGTATAGGCATACAGCAGTTCAAAAGGAGCGTCGCCCCGGCTCGTGGGAAACCATATTGTGACAATTAATCCAGTCAATAGACAAAAGCTGCTAAGATGCGAACTGCAATTTTTGGGTTAGGGCTCCTTGTTGGGCTGTCGCGAGCAGCGGCGCTGAACAAGCGTGCTGTTTTAGCTGACTGTCTCGCGGAGACGGGGACAGCTATCGACCAACCGGATTCGAAGGACTGGGAGATGGACACGAGGCCCTTCAACTCCATGTTAGCCTACAAGCCGGATGTGGTGGCGGTACCTACAACGACGCAGCAGATCCAGGATGCCGTCGTGTGTGGCGCCAAGTCGGGATATAAGGTGACTGCTAAGTGTGGCGGTCATAGCTATGCATCATATGGCTTAGGGGGCGAGGACGGCCATCTAGTCATTCAACTAGACCGGATGTTCGCCGTCAAACTAGATACTAAGACGAACATTGCTACAGTAGAGCCAGGTACACGGCTTGGTCACCTTGCTGTAGAACTTTGGGCTCAAGGGAAACGCGCCATAGCACATGGCACCTGTCCGGGGTACGTGATTTACCATTGGAGCTGAACGAATATTAACAGTCATTCAGGGTCGGAATAGCGGGTCATGCTCTTCATGGCGGCTTCGGTTTGAATTCCCACACTCACGGATTGGCGCTCGACTGGATAATCGGGTTGAACATTGTGTTGGCAAACGGAACACTAGTCCATTCGTCAGCAACAGAAAATTCCGATCTGTTCTGGGGCATGCTTGGTGCCGGGTCGAATTTTGGAGTAGTAACGTCGTTTGAGCTCAATACATTTGCGCCTCCAGCCAACTTGACCTGGTTTGTTGCCAACCTGCCGCTGAAGAAGGAGACTTCGGTGGCAGCACTGGAAGCGCTGGAAGATTACGCTCTCAACACCATGCCGGCGGAACTGAACATGCGCGTCATGGGAACGCAGCGAATGACCCAGTTAGAGGGAATCTACTACGGCGAAAAGGCAGGGCTCCAAGATGCCCTGGCACCGCTCTTAGCCAAGACTGGAGGTAATATCCTTGCCACGGGCACGACGGACTGGCCTGGGAGCCTGCAACACTTTGCAACTATGAGTCTAAACCAGACACACCCACACAACGAGGTTTGTGCTTGATAACCCACAGATATTGACGTGAAAGGAGTGCTGACGAGACTTGCTATAGCAAGAGACCTTTTACGGCAAAAGCTTAGAAATGACAGGCCTGAGCGGTGCAGTGGCACAAGATTTCGTCAACTATTGGTACGACCAGGCGAAGAACGTCTCGGGCGCGTGGTTCTTCCAACTGGATGTGCAGGGAGGCAAGAACTCGGCTGTATGGAACGCGGACCATGCGGCGTCCTCGTACGTACATCGCGACAAGCTGTACATACTACAGTTCTTCTATCGGTCCACGACGAAAGAAGTGCCTGCGGAAGCAGTCAAGCTTGTGGACGAGTGGACGTCGGCGACGGCCAAATCCATCGCGGCGTCAGACCTGGGCATGTACATCAACTACCCAGATCTCTCGTTGAACCGGACGACGGCGCAGCAGATGTACTGGGGTAAAAATATGCCCAAGTTACAGCAGCTGAAGACACAGGTCGATCCCCAAGAGCTGTTCTATTACCCGATCTCGATCGAGCCGGAGACTGTGGCATGAGCTGCGATGAGATGAGGTGCTGGGATGAGCGAGCAAGCTGGACATTGTCGCATATCATGTCAGCTTGAGGTTTGCATAGACGTGCATGAGCGTGTAATGTCAGAGTGTATGCAGAGGGTATGTTGTGGAGAGATAGACGCATATACTATCTGCTTGTAAATACGTACCTACTATGAAGCATATTTTATTTCGAGACAAATTGTCACCAGGACCTAATGGTGAAGAAGTTGTTAAAGCATTGAGTTGAAGAGCCTGGTAAATCTCTCACGTGGTGCAGTTACCTTGGCGGACTCATGGAGGGCTCAGCCAGTAGTACATAGGTACTTAAGTACCTAACTTAAGTACTGTACATGAGCAGTGCTATGCTCAGGCTGACGGTCTGTCAAACATCACCTGCACCTGTCAAGCTGCTCATCTGAGTGAATCCGAAGCTTGGTACAGACAGTATGAGCCCACTTCTCTACTCTCGTCACTCGACAATTCACCACTCTAGCAAGACCATTACAACTACAAGAAACAGCCTAATGAGCGTTCAATTTAAACACGTCCTATTTAATAATTGAATACTGCTTATGGCTATCAGCACCATCTAATTACACGTTGTGCTCGAACTTTTTACTTCGGCTGCTAGATACGATCATACCATGATAAGGCTGGCCTTACGCTAGGTATACCAGGAACGCGTTATAAATGAACCACCTCGGTCGTTTCAAGGAGCCATGGATGAATGCCATCAAACAATCTGGCTCCACGTGCTCCGATGACTTCCCTTCATACCCCTGCTCTGAGCCTGAGTCCTTGGTCTCTACATCCAACATCGTGTCTTTCGAGATAGGCACGGGCGCTTCCATCTACACTCGCTCACTACTCCCGGCGATTCTCAAGGCAGAATATGAAGTCATACTTGTAACATGCTTCTGGGCACCATCGTCTGCACTTGATGCCTTGCGAAACACGCTCGAACAGCTTGCTAGACTTCGGGCGGATCACATTAGCAAGTCACATCCAGCTCACAGGACCCTGCCGCCCTTGGAGGTGCGCATCTGCTTTTCATCGCGATCCTTCTTCCAGAAGCTATTCCACACGGGGTCGAAAGATGGTTACACATACCCCTCTTCAACATGGGTGTCCAAGCTGGGCCTGCCCGACCCCAAGTTGTTAGAAGCAGGTCTCATCAACCTACATGTCAAAAGCTTGTTCTTTCTGCCCTTCAGCGTCATGCACCCCAAATTTCTCATTGTTGACCGCCAGAGGGCTTGGCTTCCAAGTGCCAATGTGTCATGGGAGCCCTGGCTTGAGGGATGTGTTGAGATTACCGGCAATGCCGTTACCACCTTATTCAGATTCTATCGTAGTGTCTGGGACCGGAAGATGGAGACGGATGACCGCCTACCAGCCACTGCTGGCCAGCAGCAGCAAGCTCAGACCGTACCGAGCCATATTAGTACTGCGTTGATCCCGATCCAAAGCCCGGCTACGCACTTGGTAACGCTGCGTCTTGAGAACATACCAACAGTCTTGTTGCCTTCATCACACCACCTCGATCCTCAGTTTCGCCCTCTCCCTTGGCAGCGTTCTCCACATCCGCCGCCTACCCCTTTGAACTGTGCTATTCTGCGCCTTATCGCCATGGCCGAAAAGAGGATATATATCCAGACTCCAAATTTGACATCTGCAGCCGTGATTGATGCCCTGCTCGAAGCCTTAAATCGAGGCGTCGATGTGATTGTCGTTACAAGCAAGGGGGTGATGATTTTGGAACAAATTCTGACGAGTGGTACAACCACTTCGTGGTGTTTGCGATCATTCGTTAAACGGTACGAGCAACTCATGAATAGTTTCCCACATTCTGTTAGAGGGAGCGGTAGCGAAGAGCCCAATACTGTCCTTGACCTCGAGGGCCGGCCACCAAGCCCAGGATCCCTAGAGATCTTTTATTTCCACCCTATTCGGGAGAACGTAGTCCAGCAAGCATCAGAGGAGCCAGTCCACTCACATCTAAAGCTCGTCATGGTCGACCACGAATATATCGTGCTGGGATCAGGCAACCAGGACCGGGCCAGCTGGTTCACAAGCCAAGAACTAGGGATTCTTTTCCAGTCGCATCAGTTTGTTAACAGTGTGAACGAAGCTGTTAGTCAAGCGCTTGGGGGGAGGTTATCACTTTTCTTCAAATCTAGTCATTGATACATATCGACTTTTAATCACCGTCTTAGACATAGACGATTAGTATTGAAGTGCAAAGGGCCAGTCCAAGATTCGACAGAAAGTTTAGCTCCGGTCACGCAAGATACATTAAACAAAAAGAACCATGCTGACCACAGGTGATCTGTAACCTCAAAGCTGGCTACTGGCCGGATCATTAAGTCAAAAGAGGAGGTTGGTGATCAGGTCCTTCCTAGATCCTAGTGGACACAAATAATCCTACGATCTAGACGATATCCGAGGCAATTGAGGCGAAACAAATCAGGACTAGCTGCAAGCTGCAGTACTAGTCTCTGTTCTACTAGCTAGACGAGACATTCTCATGACCTATCACACAAAATTTATCTCGCCCGCGAGTTCCACCTCCACGCGTACTTCACCGCAATATACCCCGATCCCCACGACACTACGCTACCCTAATCCTCTTATCGCCAAGTGCCTGATTTTCGTCTGTTGCTTTGACCCGCAGATGCTCTTGCATATCCCGCTTTTATATGGCCGTATTTTTCGGCGCGCCAAACGCGATAAGTTTGTTAAATAAGCGCGCCAGCCCCTCGATGATCCTACCCGAGGCTTCGTTACGTGAGGCTTCACAAATTGGAACACGAAAAGAGTCGAAAGGCGACACAGGAACTCTGTGTCTCGGATTGCTGTATTGAGCTAGGGAGTGCCACGATAGGAGTCTCTACGTCGGGGCCGGAAGAAAGATGTTGACGGAAAACACTCCGCTGGGACGGGCGCATCCAATTGCTACCACGAACAGGGATATCTGCAGAGTGACCTGCAGCGCCCCGTCATTGGGAGACGAATTAATAAGCCCCGTCGATCTCCGATGTGATTAGCGTAGAGACACCTATCGTAAAGCTTGATGGCGAGTCACTCGCACAATAGGTGCAGGGGCAAATCTCACCTCACTTTCCGCTGTATCAAGTTACGATACAGGTTTCTACAGTGCTTTACTACACTGCCGATAGTTCCGAGAGCATGGCACCCACTAAGAAACGCCTTGCAATGCGCACAAGCATGCCAGTCGGCCTCCAAAGGGCGGCGCTATGTAGGCGCAACCGCCTCGTCTCACCAGGGCGCTGCTCTGGAAAGGACTATTGCGGGTAACATTATCAATCTAGTCCTCGGCACCTAGTGGATTCTCATCGGCACCCGTTCGGTCAGATGATATTAGGGCCATCCGAGCTTAGTCTGCTCAAGCCAATGCCACCATATTGCCACCGGCTCGGAGCCGTGCCTGGACCAAGCGACTGGTACTGCTCTATGGCCCCTGCAAAAGTGATAGGTAGGACGTAGTCATTCCTCGCTCACAAAAGACCGGGACAGACCCTTATAGGAGCCTTCCACAGAAAATTGTTTCCAGATGCGACTTGATTGCCCCTAGAGCAGTCTTCCCTCTCTCCATTGGCCCGGACTTCAACTGGTATCTCTAGTGAAATAGGAAACAAAGGGTCCCCCCGGATCCAGATTTCTACTCCCAGCTTTATTCAGCTTCTTTCTTCACTGAAAAGTAGCATCTGTGCTCCCATCCTTCTCATATCAGAATATTACTGACTGTAGGGCCATTTTATGGTGCATGTCCCGCAATTATCGGCTCCTCAAGGTAACTCGAGCCGACCCAAACTGACTTTCCTAGGTACAATAGTTGACTCGGGAAGACAGTGGGGCACAGCTAACATCTGCGCAGACTTTGCTGAGCTAACTACCTCATAAGTAGTCGGCTTCCAAGCCAGCTGTAAAGCCCAACACGAGTCATAATCCGCTCGAATGGCGGCGGACATAGGAATGGACGGCCACAAAGATGCTCCGGAAACCACGGATCCGGGAATGGCTGAATCGGAGCGTGCCGAGTCCGTGGAGCTCGGTAAAATGGACGGCACGCACCGAAGACTCAAGCCGCGCCATATCCAATTAATCGGCATCGGCGGCACCATCGGCACCATGCTCTACGTGCAAATTGGCAAGGGGCTTATCCAGGGTGGACCGGGAAGTCTGTTTATCGCCTTCACTCTTTGGTGTACCGTTATTCTCGCCGTGACCTTTTGCTTGGCAGAAATGGTGACCTACTTGCCAATCTCCTCGCCTTTCATCCGGTTTGCGGGGCGATATGTCGATGAGGCCTTTGGTTTCGCTGCCGGCTGGAATTTCTTCATTTTCGAAGCCGCGCTGGTCCCGTTCGAGGTCACGGCCTGTAACGTGATTATTCACTACTGGAGCGATATCGTGCCGGCCGGTGGTATCATTGCGATTGTACTCGTACTCTACGCGCTGATAAACCTGCTAGCCATCAAGTGGTATGGTGAAACCGAGTTCTGGGCTGCGCTGGGCAAAGTCTTACTCATTGTCGGCCTTCTCATTTTCACTTTCATCGTGGCGGTCGGTGGCAATCCCCAGCACGATCGCTTTGGCTTCCGCTATTGGTACGAACCCGGTGCCTTTGCCGAGTACTACACCACGGGCTCGCTTGGCAGATTTCAAGGATTCCTGCAATGCCTCATTTTTGCGTCATTAGCTGTGGCCGGCCCAGACTACGTCTCGATGGCAGCTGGGGAAGCGGAGAATCCCCGCAAAGTGTTGCCGAAGGCGTTCAACGCCGTTTTCTACCGTTTGACTACGTTCTTTTGCCTTGGATCACTGGCTGTGGGCGTGCTTGTCCCTTACAACGACGCCGAACTGAAGGCTGCGTACGCCGAGAACAGACCGGGAGCGGCAGCGTCACCTTACGTCGTCGCCATGAACCGATTAGGCATTCCTATCTTGCCGCACATCGTCAACGCTCTCGTCTTAACGGCTGCCTTCTCCGCCGGGAATAGCTACGTGTATTGCGCGTCTCGGTCACTTTATGGACTGGCGCTCGAGGGCAAAGCCCCAAAGTTTCTAATCAAGTGTACCAAGAAGGGTGTGCCTGTCTACTGCGTTCTCTTCGTACTGCTCATCGCGCTGTTGTCATTTCTTCAGGTTTCCCAGGGCTCCGCGGTCGTCTTGAGTTGGTTTGTCAATTTGATCACCGCGTCACAGCTGATCAACTACTGCGTCGTCTGCTGTACATATCTCCGTTTTTACCGTGCTCTGAAGGTCCAGGGCATCAGTCGAGGCTCGCTACCATACAAGGGCTATTTGCAGCCGTATGCAGCGTACTACGCCCTCGGAGCGACCTTCGTTTTCACCTTTTTGGGTGGGTATACAGTGTTTCTGCCGGGGAATTGGGACGTGGCTAGTTTCTTCTTCTCGTGAGTATTTTCCTGAGCCGGCTCTTGGCGAGAGCCGCCGGATTAATCAAGGTATTAGATATACGTCCGTTGCTGCTTTCCCGATACTCTACGTCGGCTGGAAGGTCATTCACAGGACCAAGATATACGCGCCTGCGAAGGTAGATCTCCAACAAGACTTGGAAGATGTCGAAGAATACACGCGAAATTATATACCCAACCCGCCCAGGTACGTACAATTAACTATTCCCCCTGCCCTACTACAGGGCTACATCCCAGTTCATGTGGTCTGCGCGTTGACTAATTAACCTGCATAGAAACGGGTTCTCTAAATGGTTCAACATGCTATTTAGCTGACGCAGGCAGCTCGAGATGTCATACTATAATAGTGTATATACATAGTCCACAGCGAAGCGAAAAGTACATGCATCGTCGGGTTTGCGTCATCAATGGCATATTTAGCTTGCGTGCGGTTTGGTGCCGGTTTACTTGGAAACAAAAGCGATATACCCCGGTAGACGTCAAATACAGGATATGCTCCTTCAACGTAATTGACTCTTGAGACTTTATAATATAGGAGTGAGCTCTTGGTAATTGAATGCTTTCATGAAGCGTGATTCTCCTGTTAATATCATACTGACCCTTTCTTCCTTTACGCTACCTGTCTTACCTTTCCCACCCTTTTTACCTTACTTACCTACCTTTCATATGCATGCACATATATACAAGTCCGTTGGAGCCGAACCCGCGGTTCCCCCCTCCCATGCCATTACCATTACCACCACTCTTCTTCACGACCCAATCTCCTACTTCATGCCCGTCGCACCAATACCCAGTATCCAGTACAATCAACTCACCAGGAAGGGGCATCAGTCATAACCACATCTTCACGTTCCAAGTCCGACGCATCAATCATGACGACGTCGGTATCGGGTTCCACAGCCGCAATGAAGTTCTTGTCGCTGTCCATGTGGTACGTGCTAATACTATACGTCTCGTAAGCGGCGAAGGCGTAGTCCCTAGCCCTCAACACCTCGAAGACGACAGCGTCGAACACGCGCGTCGGGATAAGATATCCGAGGAGACACCCCGCTTCGTCGAGCTTCGGGTGCACGGGCTGTCCGCTGCCTTGGCTTACCTCGCAGCAGCGCTCTGTGAAGGCGCCTGTTGGCGCCACGAGGTTGTAGGTGACTCTGCCGGGCATTTCGGTGGTGGTGATGGCGGTGGTGATGGCGGTGTTGGGGTATGTATAATAGAAGTAAAGAATGAGAAGAGGTAGGTAGGTAACGAGCAAGAGCACCAAAAAGTCCATAGCAAACATACTCACACACACTCCCGGAGTGTGTCTCTCCCCTTCCCCCTTTTGCTCGCTTGCCTTCCCGAGAAGAGAAGTAAGCGTAAAAGTAGAAATGAAGGTAGAAGTAGGAGTGAAGTAGAAGTGTCAAATGAAAAGTGAAGGTGTTGATGCTGATTGAAGACCGAACGTCTGTGACGCCTGGGATTTTGACAACGGATTTTGTAGAATAGGGCGATAAAGAGATTGTGGCCCTTGTTGCGCGGAGGCTTTCATGGGGTTTTGGAAAGGAGAAGGGGGGGCATTCTTCCTTTGATAAGGGCTCTGTCTGCTCTTGCGCCTTGACAAAGAGCGACTCTATCGCCTTTATGTAGCATTGTAACAGGGTGACCGGGTGAGATAATGCCATTCTTTAGAATCGATACAATAATATATTCTTCAACTTGAATCAGCAATATAGTGCTTTAACTATACGAGAATGATCGAGCCAAATAGCGCAACACGCACAGCACCGTCTTTGGTGCAAAAGGGGAGCAGACAGACCAAGTATGAAGATAGTCTTTATATAGTTGGGCCTGTGCCTTTAATTACTATGAACGTAGTGGTATCTATAAGTCGAAAGAACAAGGTCGATCATTCAGGAGCAACACCATGATATCATGTCCTTAGGACTCCGCATTGTCGATGCATTTGATCCGGGGTAACTATCCAAATGGGCACCCAAGTGCCGTCTTTAAAGTCATGACTATGCTATACAAGGATCTAACACCAAACGCCTGTATTTTGCAGGGACCAATCCCAATACCACCATGATACTTGTTTAAACTGTAATTGTCGTGTTGTCATGACTTTTCTATTGCCAGACAGAGTCGACATCATCTTGTAAAAATCGTCGAACTAAAAGATTGAAACGCGTATCGCGCGTGCGGACCTTTTCGGGTGTGAGCTTGCTGAGGAATCTATCCCAAGACATCTGGCTCCAGGCGTGATAGGCGAGTTGCTCCCCAAACAGACTTCCGCCGTTACGATCAATCTCGGCGGCCCATTGGCGAGCCTGCTGCCGAGTAAGGGGTTCGTGCATCCACCGGATGTGGTGCCAGGTCCAGGTTGGCCAGAAAAAGGTTGACGGTGGCAAGGCGCAAATGTCGTCGGGATTCCGGAGCTGGAGCTTCTTTGGAAGGATAACACTGTGGAAGTTCCACTCGCGCGAAAGATCGACATTGTTGTACTCTGCGGCCCAGCGGTCGATAAATGTGCTGTTCTTACGGGCCACCATGATAGCATTGCACAGCCCGTCACGATTGCCCCCCTCGTGACCCATTACGATATCGCGAGGGGACCTGAGCAGATCTGTAAAGGGGCGAAGACCAAAGGCATCTATGTCCATGTAGATGCCGCCTTGCTCCTGGAGCAGTTTCAGTCGCAGTATGTCAGAGACATGAGCAACCTGCCAATGGGCACCCGGCTCGTTTTTCAAAGCCTCCATCTCTTCAGGCGAGTGGTAGACAAGGGTGATGTCATCCTTGAGACGGTGTACCCAATGATTTGAATAGGGGTCCTTGTTCGGTTCCGGGGCGGGCGGATCGGCAAGATAGGTATAATGAAGAGAGACGTGGTCGGCTCGCATGCCCACGATGGCGCTCCGCATGGCGAGATAGGAGATGAAATTGAAGGTGCCGACGTCGGGATTATCGTAGGGGTTGCTGAGGCCAAAGATGAAGTGAACATGATTTGGGATCAGTTCTGTTTCCACGGGCGGCTCGTTCGGCACCGTGAGAGGGCGCGTCCTGCCGTAGAGGCAGTCGAGCTCATCCTGAGTCGAAACGAAGTCCTGCTGTACGCGATATTGCTCGGACCAAGGGTTGGTCTGGCGCGCCCAGTCACCAAAGTCATAGACAAAGGGCCACAGGTAGGGCGCAAGAAGCACGACGACGATGACCAAGATAATAGCGGAGGATCGTCGACGGCGGAGCAATGAGGCCCCGTCCCAGCGCGGCTTGAATCTAGGAAGCAGGCGAGACATGCTCAAGAGGTATCGACCGAGCAAGACGGGATCGTGACTTTCTTCAGGTCGCGACGGGGCAATTGGGTCATGGGCGCATGATAGATAAAGTAGGACGGGCGGGGAGAGGAAGAGGAAGAGGAAGAGAGGCGGTGATGTGCCGGCTCGAGTTGTCGTCGTCTTCGGCGGTGATCAAAAGCGAGTGCCATGCGTGTCTACTACAGGAAGCAGAAGTAGAGGCGGACTTCACGATGGGGGACTGTTGGCGCTAGGCGCAGTTGTAGTTGTAGTTGTAATTATAGTCCTTCTGTCTTATTCTGTTAGCCTCGTAGGGACTTGATGGAATGCCCAGATGTAGGTCAAAGAGTGGCGAGGACCGTCGAGTGATCCTCCAAGATGGCATGGTTTTGCTTCGTTACAGCATGACGAAGGTGTTGCGGTTGTGAAGGATAAGTGGGAGCTGTCAGATGCCAAGGCTCCTTCTCTTCAGGCATCCAGATAGTGTAGATAAACTTTTGGCGGTGTTCGTCGGGCTAACTACCCCAGCAGCTTGCGACAATCCGTTCTTGAAACTTTGCAGGATGCGACGGTGCAGTGCAGTGCCCATCTCGGTGCCATTGGGCCAATGGCACAGCGACCCAGACGTAATCTTGGTAAGCTCAGGGGGTAACTGAACCAGTGGTACTTCGTTCTGCCTGGGTAGCACTGCCACCGTGCATTACAGAGGTCTGCAGAGGGCGTGGTGTTCCACTTTATTAATAAGTCTGGCGGCGCAATTCCCCCCTGGCGTACCCTGGCCAGCCAGACGGGACCAGCCTAGCCTACAGTGGCCACCTTCCCCCAATTTGGCCCCCAATACCCCCTATCCAAGAACCCTGCAGGGGTTCCCCGGGGTCGCAGTGCCTAAAGCAGTTATGCTCTCCACTTTGCCAATTATAATTGTTATCTGATAGATTTGACGGCGGTCAGCAGCCTCCTTCGTCTGACCAACGGAAACGATTTGCTTCGCGATGCGTTGAGTCTCTCTACAACAAGTATACCCACCCTGGCGATTCGGAGTTTTGTTCTTATCTGTACCCGAATCTGTCTATATTGATTAGCGCGCAATGTTTTGAAGAACCATGGTATCCCATTCATAATCCCGTCCTGTTCCCGTCGTCTCCTGTCGCACTCCATCACGTCCAGTGCGCTCGACCGGACCAACACGTTTCGATGCTACACCACTGGCTCTTACAGCGTTTACAACGCCTGTTACGGCGTGGGTTCCACAAGTCGCCCTTTCTCTGGGTCGTCCTCGGCGCGACTCTCCTCGAAGTCGTTGTTCACGTCTTTCGCTTCCGAGTGCCCGTCCCCAGTCGCGAGCTCGACACGCCTTTCTACACCACGTGCCAGGAGCCCGAAGTCACTGCGCCGCGTGAAAATGCCGCCATTGTCATGCTGGCCCGCAATGAGGAGGTGGAAAAGGCTCGCCATTCCGTCGACAGCCTCGAGCGCCACTTCAACCAGTGGTTCAAGTACCCGATCGTGTTCTTGAACGACGAGCCTTGGAGTGATGAATTCATCGAGGTCCTCAACGCCACTACGAGCGCCGAGACCATTTTTGAATACGTACCGAAGAAAGAGTGGTTGTTTCCCGAGTGGATCGACCAGGATGACGCTCGAGCCAGCATCAAAAGCCAAGGCGAGGCCGGCATCTTGTATGCCGGCAAGGAAACGTACCATCACATGTGCCGATTCTTCTCAGGGTACGTTTCCTCATGGCCCCCAGATTGTAATTGTGTCGCGAGCTAATTGTCATTTCCCCCGTCTTAACAGATACTTTTACCAAGTCGAAGCGCTCAAGAAATACAGATGGTACTGGAGACTCGAACCTGACGTTGATTTCACTTGCGCCATCACCTACGACCCTTTCCGTGAGATGGCCCGTCACAAGAAGGTCTATGGCTACACCATAGCACTTTGGGAAGAGAAACGGACGTGTCCCAGCCTCTTTCGAAAGGTGTCGGACTGGAAAGAGTCTCAGAACATAGCCTCGACTTCCATGTGGAATGCTGGTATAACTCCGTCGTGGGTCCCCTGGCCATTTCGCAACTACCTGAGCTGGTTCTCTCATCGGGATAGATACGGAGATGGGTGGAATACATGCCACTACTGGAGCAACTTTGAAATCGCGGACCTTGATTTCTTCCGTAGTGAAAGATACCAGTCGCTCTTCCAAAAGTTAGACAGGGATGGTGGCTTCTATTACGAAAGGGTATGTGTCATCTCATATTTCTCTTCCAGAAACCAATACCGGACAACCCAAACTCCAGACTGGATGTCCCTTACGGGGCCCTAAGTTCATCGTAAATACCCAAATGGAAGAATAGCGCTAACTCTCATCGCAATAGTGGGGAGATGCACCAGTTCATACTCTCGCCGTGAATATGTTGGCCCAGCCGCACCAGATTCACCACTTCGCCGACATTGGTTACAGACACGACACGTTCTACCAATGTCCAGCCAATGCGCCCGGAGGGCAGCTTCCCGAGTCGAAAGCATTGAAAACGGGCAATGAGTCTTGGGCGCCCGAAATTGAGGGCGGCGTAGGATGCCGGTGCGAGTGTGATGGCAGCACCACACGCAACATCCCTAGCTTTTGCCATAATAGGCTGAGGTCGCCAAATACCATGAGTCGTCCCTGGTCTCAGTGGTTTCTCGAATGGGTCTTCTTTTGAGCGGGGCATGCTTCAAGTCTATGGTTGAAATGAAAGCGCAGAAGTCGCTAGGAGTGCGCCAGCATGCTCCCGGCGCAAGCTCCTTTATCGAGTGGCGTGTAGGCGCCGCGCGTGTTACGATATAACGTCAAATTATGTGTCGGGTCTCATTCATGAAGCGACCTGATCGATATTTACAGCGGCAGCAACATCCAATACTTGACGGAGTCTTGGTACATATTGGTAAGCAGAGGAGATCTTCCGGTAGATCCCAAAAGCCCTGCGAACTAACCGGCCTCCGAGTTTTCGAGCAGAACTTATCACTACATGCTGAAACGATGTCGATTCTGTATTTCTTTTGGGGCGGCCATACAGGAAACATTAGAGAGGCGAGAGAGGATTGCATGAAGCATTTGGAGTTGGTTGATGCGATGCGTCATGATACCCCCTATATTTATACCAGTCACGGCATGTATTTTTCTGGCGGCAGAGTCATTCTATGCGGTTTATATAAATCAGGCAGCATTTTACGGTAACGATATACACAGCTGATAGCAATAGTTAGCAGACGTGCGCATGGAGGCACACAACTGTACATTATATTAATTACATAGACTAACCGAGTCTTGCGGCCTAACAAGAACGGTCGCGTCAATACAGTCAATTAGGCCATCTCAAACGAGCGATCTTTGTACCTCCCCTAGCGGTGCTAGTATAGTCAACGGCGCCGGGCTCTTGATTCGCCATTTTATAACTCGAAAGTTTTGGCCATGAAAACGGTCCAATCTGGCTGGTCCAGCTGTCAAGGCCGCTCCAAAACACGACGGCTGTGGTGGAGCTCTGTATTGAACTCATCAGGCCGCTTTGATAATCCCGTCATAAGATCTCAGAGAAGCGGAACTGGCCCTTGACCACTGACTCTGTGAGCCATGTACCATCTCTAAAGAAACGGCCAATGCACCTTCAAGGCAGAGGACGAGCGGCCAGGTTGTTAGACCTATCGGGTGCTTCGTCGTCGTCTCGGCGCTTCATAAGTACGCCGATATCTCTATTGCTAGCTGCTCGCTCACGAGATATCGTCCGTATCAACAGCCATGTTTTCGTCTGCCTGCGCGACAGCTCCCTTCGTTTCATTCTTTTTCTGTTTCTGTTGTTTTTTCGTAGTCTTGGCGTTTGTGTCCTCGGATACATCTACAGGCAAGCAGATAAATGTTAGTACTTCAACCGTTCAATGTGTGCGTGTGTGTGTATGTGAGTGTGAGAGAGGATGAGGGATATAGATTATGAGAGAAATAGAAAATAAATAAGCAAGACGAACCCTTCATCTCAACCTCCCCCTCACTCTCCATCCGCCGCTTCAAAGCGTACCCCATCTTGCGCTGCAGCTTGCGCATCTTCTTCGCGCTGACGGCGGCGTTCGGCCCGCTCGTCGGCAGCAATCCCGCGCGCGCGCCGCGCTTCGCGTCTGCTTTTGTAATTCTGTGCTGTTGGTTTTGCGAAGTTTGTGTCTGTGTCTGAGTCTGGGTCTTCCGTGCGGATTGCTTGCGTGCTTTCGCGCGCGCGGCGATGAGCCGGTTTTTGGAGGGGCCGTTGGGGTTTTTTACTGAGGGCATTTTGGGTTGATTTGATGGGTGGATGCCGGTGATTGGGCCGGTAGTGAGAGTGAAATGAGCTGGTTTAGAGTTGTGAGATCTTGAGGTTGTGGGTGTTGTAGTCCTAAGTGCAGTATATGTATGTGTAAGTTTTGAGTTGTTGTTGGCACTGAATTGACTGAAATTTTGGTGGGGTTCGACTTTCACATGCGTTTGTGCTGGGGGACTAGTGTAGCGTTTAAATGCATTTGTCTTTCTACGTGTATCCCTTTGGCTGCGGATTCGGCACCAGTACAATAATAACTGGGACCCATGTATGCATATAGCCAGCTAAACCAATAAGAATATTTATCCATTTGTCGGAATCTCCTCTGATTGGCCATATCATTCGATGCATATGACGGGTCCCAGTTATTTTTGTACTGGTGCCGAATCCGCAGCCAAGGATAAACTTGATCTTGAGGCTGTCCCGATCTGCTACCTATCTGGTTACCTGTAGCAGTTTCACTCTCAAGCGAGTAAGTTACAAATATCGGAGCAATATATATTGGTAAGCATCGAATTAGAGTGATGGAAGCAAATCCCTTTTACTTATTGTCGGAAAATGTTTATTTAGTTATTTCTGACATATTAGCTAGCGCGAGCAACTAACTTACTCTTCCAGAGAGTCTCGTTGAGACATATAGTTCTTGTTCTAAGTTTCACAAATGAGAAGCCCAATTACCACTTGAAACTGATTAAACACTGTATAATAGTAGCTGTGCGTATTAAAGGGTATTTACATTTTTTCTATTAGTTGGCTTTGAGGGTTCACTCATCTTAAGATTGGCTTGTCTTGATAGCCAGCATCTCGACGGAGTAACAACTCCGTTTACCCCACCTAATCTTGGGAATCGCATCTACTAAGAGGTACGTACCATGTTCCCAATGCCTCTCACAACGTATCAGAAACCCGCATGAAGGTTTCAAAGATCCGTTATAAGTGCAGGTATCTTGACCAGTTTGTTTCTCTTTAGAGAACGACCGATGTTAAGTTGGCGAAGAGAAAGCCGGCGACAACAACGGAGTGGAACATCCCGCATGCCTCCATGTTGATGTTGCGCTGGACTAGCCCGAATAGGTACTTATCCTGGGGTACTGCCTCGGGCTTCAGATCGGGCTTCAGATCGGCGGCGGTTCAGTCCAGCATAAGTATTGGTCTCACGGGATTCCTCGTTTGGGAGGTCTTTAATGGATTGCGATTTAATAGAGGTAGAGAATAGCCCTATGCCCGCCGGGGGAAGACGACAGACTTCGGGTCAACATAGGAGCAATTGGGTTGTTTCGATATAAGTTTACGTCATCCTTCTTATCCCGTCTCATTACCCCGGATCTCCCGCCTCGATCTTCTCGGCACGGTATAATGTCGCCTACAACCATAGAGACCGATGTCCTAGTTGTGGGAGGCGGCAACGCTGGCTTCAGCGCAGCCATCTCTGCCGCCGAATGCGGTACCCGGCGAGTGCTACTTATCGATGCGGCCCCGGAAGACTGGGCCGGCGGCAACTCCTATTTCACAGCCGGCGCTTTCAGGACTGTTCACCATGGCTTGGAAGATCTTCTCCCCATCGTCAATAACGTCCCGGATGAGCAGCGGGATAAGATTGACATGAAACCGTATACCGAGGGCGACTTCGCTGGCGACATTAAGCGTATCTGTCTCGGTCGAGCCGATCCTGAGCTTGCCGACATTCTTGTCCGCGAGTCTAACGAGACCGTCAAGTGGCTGGCCAAGCATGGTGTGCGCTATCAGTTATCATTTAACCGGCAGGCATACGAAGTAGACGGACGTATCAAGTTCTGGGGCGGTCTGGCATTAAAGACAGAGGATGGCGGGAAAGGTCTGATCGAGGACCATCGTCGAGCCGCTACGAAGCTCGGTATTCAGACTGCATTTTCGACGGCAGCTAAAAGTCTGATGGTTGACCCCGAATCAAACCGCATTAATGGGATAATGGCACAGGGTCCGGATGGGAGGACTCAAGCGATTCGTGCTGGCGCCGTCATCCTGGCTGCAGGCGGTTTCGAAGCCAACCCCCGCTTAAGGGCACAGTACCTTGGTCCTACATGGGACTTTGCGAAGGTGCGCGGAACACCGTATAATAACGGGACATGCTTAGAGATGGCAATTCAGCAAGCCGGAGCGAAACAAGCAGGGAACTGGTCTGGCTGCCACTCGGTCGCGTGGGATGCCAACGCCCCGGCTAACAGTGGCGACCGAGTCATCTCCAACGAATTCACTAAGTCGGGATATCCCCTAGGCTTGATGTTGAATAGGGACGGAAACAGGTTCGTCGACGAGGGCGTCGATCTACGTAATTATACGTATGCCATCTTTGGGAAGGCAATTCTCGCGCAACCGGGTCACTTCGCATTCCAGGTCTGGGATTCCCAGGCCATCCCTTGGCTTCGCTCTGAGGAGTACCGCGACGAGGTCGTGGAGAAGATCAGGGCAGACACGATGGAGGAACTGGCTCATAAGCTCACGAATTACGGCCTGGGCAACGCATCCCAGTTTATTAACACTATTTCGACGTATAATGAAGCAGTAGAGGCATTCCGGCGCGAGAACCCCGATAAGTCATGGGATCCAAGCATAAAGGACTCCCTTTCTACGCAATCTAGTCAGAAGCGCCTGCCCCTAGCCAAGTCAAACTGGGCTTTGCCTTTGAATCAGGGGCCCTATATGGCAGTTAAGGTTACGTGCGGTGTCACCTTTACTTTTGGTGGCTTAGCAGTTGATCCCGAGACTTCTGCTGTTCTCTCCTCGATCACGAACCAACCTATTCCGGGCTTATACACTGCCGGTGAGATGCTGGGCGGTATATTTTATGACAATTATCCCGGCGGGAGCGGCTTGACTTCCGGTGCTGTATTTGGCCGTCGCGCTGGTCGCGCTGCTGCTGCGACAGTGACTGGCAAGCGCGAGTAAATAGAGGAATTAAAGCAAAAATTTTAATAATACAATATCTCGTGACGATCAGGCCTTTGATCGTTCAATATCGAAGTGTAGGATTTAACGCATATCATACATACATCATTGACCGTGGCATGCAAATCATTACCCTTGTCTCTGCACTGGGGCAGGTAAGTATATAACGCTTGCTTGGGTCTGGTCTTCCCCCGTGGACCCAATGCTTCTTCGCGGATAATGGCGATCACCCGCTTACTAGGTTATTACCGCTCACAGTTACAGTAGATTAGATGGCGAGAAGTTATCGTCCATAAACCCAAAAAGTAATTCTTGACCAGAGAAGCCTAGATCAGCAAATGGATTCGTAAAGTCCATATCTTCAATACTCGCAGTCACCCCTAATAGCTGCCACGGCGTATTTGGGTTGTTAGAAGTCATCAGCTGGGGCTCCCATGATACTGTCGAACGGTCAGAACGAGTTGAGAGCTTGTCGGGTTGCGGCTGCGTCACCTTGAGTTTCCTGTATCCCTTTGCTTCTCATGAGAGTTCTCACGATCCTTGTTGTGTCGGCTACACCAGAGTTGGGAACCGCGAGCTCGTCTAGACACCTTAAGCTGGCACCTAGCAGTGAGGCGTCGGGGCTGACACCTTGATTTCCCCCTAAACCTGCGTTATGGATATGGATCGTGCAAGCGACATAGACCTATAACTCTCATGTTAGCTTTGTGAATTTTAAATCGGGCTGGGAAACAGATAGTTATTATAATCGCATGTAAACTGGCCGATTACGTACAGCGTAGCTCAGCAGATAGCTAGATTTGCGCAATGGGTATGTTGCCCTATATGCTAAGGCAAGATTCGTGATATTCTTGGCTGCTGTACTACACCTCTTCCATGATTGGGCCGAAGTTTCACGAGACTGAAAATCTCCAGTTGACGCAAATGGTCGGTGCAGCAGTATGACCATTGAATAGTAGACCATGTGTAGTATAGTGAGGTTAGGGGCAGCTGGAATAGGGGGCTCTGCTGGCCTTCTCGTCCATGGCTCATATTTCAAGTGCGTGGGGAGATTACGGTACCATTGACTTAGAGTATAATCGAGATTCTGCCTCTGTTGTAGTTTTTTCTGGGTTGTCGCTCCCACTGAGTAGATTTTCGTCGTCACTTTCGTCATGATCTTGGCTAACGCACAGAACTGTTGAAATACAGATATGGAATAAGTCAGTGGCGGTCGACTACACGTGGGGACCGTCGGCTGAGAAGAGCTCATCATCGGGTCGACATAGGGGGTCCACGGTTCCAACTCTTCGTACCTGTCCATGAATTCGCAAGACACATTCACGTCACGGGGGTGAATGAAGACGGGACGACCTAGATATAAACCCTGAAGCTTTTCACATATAAAGGCGCCCCAAAATACACGGCGTCGGATCTCAACTTTTTCAGCGTCGCCTATCTGTACTTTATTCTCTTGGTGTAGTCCCAAGTCATAGACCATGCGAACAGCGTAGCCAGTGTATAGCCATGCCTTCGATGTGAGCCCACGACCGTTGTATGTCGACCCTAGCATGATCAGTCCGATTATTGTCGGAATTCGCGAGGTAGTGAGAAGTGAGTCCCGCTGAAGTAGGTGGTCACAGCGGGCGAAGAATGCCTGCCCTGCAGACTCTGGATTAGAGGGATCACTTCGAACCTCTATGCGTTCCGAATATTTGCTTGCACAGGCAAAGACGGCGTTGAGCAAGAATTCAGAACAGTACGGACCCCCATTGACGAGTTCCCGCATGAAGGTTGGACGATATGTGAGTAGAAAGGTATGATGTTGCCGATTCCAGTGTAATTCTAGCAGATGCAGAGCGAGATCCGTAGGGACCCCTCGGATGCTCTCCATATTGCGCAGGTAGCTCTCACGCTGTCGACCAATTGCCGCATTGGCTATCAGCTGATCTCTTACTGCTTGCTCGCTATTGGTGTCTCTAGTTGATACTGGACTAGGTAGGCCGCCATAGTGTAGATTTGACGTTGCGCCGTACACTTTGAGCTGGCCACCTTGGTCGACTGAGATGTTATCAAGACCATCTCGATCGTCACTACATGTCGAATCGTTATCTGCTTCCGCATCTGCATTTTCTCCTATTCCTGTTCCGTTCGGTGTTGGATACAGATCTACCATTGGCTGTGAATCACCTGCCCGGCTCGGAGAGACGTGAATGGTAGATGTTTCCATTACCTCAGACGATATAGGAAGACGATCTAGGAGAGCCACTCTCTCTTCTGGAGTGGAATCTTTAAGCTGGGCAAGTACTCGCTCCAGTGCCTGCTTTTCTTGCTGCAGGGAATTGACCAACGACGCAGACGGTCTCTGTCTGAGCGGACCTTCATTATAGATACAGGTGCGATTGCTGCCACGACAGTGACTACACTGTGGCTTCTCTGCGTCACACTTGATCTTTCGTCGACGGCAAAACTTTGAAGATCCTTGTTTTAGAGAATACTTTCAGATTAGGAATCATTGAGCATAATGTACATACCTGGCAAGCCCGAGGCATCTTGGTGAGGGCGGTCGTGATACATTGGTTCCCTTTTTAAGGCCACATTCCCTCTTCTAAGCTAGTACTTCGTCGAAACGGTTAGGAACATAATTGGATGAAACTCAAACCAGAAGTGAAGGCCATTTCCAACAGGCTATGCTGCTGGCGTCAACACCAGAGATCCCCTCATATGGCTGCTTCGCCATGACAACCCCAAAAAGCGACACTCTCCATGAACTAGGTTCCCCGCAGTTACCGAAACTAGTGCCCATTAGACTACTGGCGGGGAATTCCTCCAACTTCTTCTTTTGGTCTTGATCGGGATAATGATCATAGTCACAAACGTTGGAGGCAATACTAGAAATTTGACTGCATTGAATAGATATCCGCATATAGAAACTGATACAGCTAACCCCTCGTCGCATGAATCCCATACATGCATAGGCACTGCTAGTGTTGTACTGAGAAGTTGCGCGATTCAATAGATACGTCTCGATCTCCAATTACCCCGACAGCTTGGTTGGTCCGATACACGCGACACGCATTTGAATAACAGAGCCGGGAAGTTCTTGTGAAGTAATTTGTTTCATTGGTATCTTTGAAGTTAACTATTCATAGAGCAAAATATCCAAACTCTATATCCAGCTTAGCCATACTATCCCTTGTTACGTTTTTCTGCACTTACTCCAACACTGTGGGATCTTCTTTCACGACCTGATCATAATATGGCTGGAAAGCAAGCCACATCTTGTTGGAGTTGCCACTCTTTTTGTGTGTGAACTCAGCTTCTTCTTTTCCGATATGGATCTTCTCAAACCCAGGGCAAACCGCCGCGTTCGCCAGCATTTGTGCGTGACAGCACCGGTCCAACGCGATGAATAAGAAAGCAGCTTCATCTACAGTCTTTCCACATGTGATCATTCCATGATTCTGCAAGATGATACTGCGCATTGTCGGTCCCAGTGCCTTCGCAATACGCGCCCCTTCTTCCGTCGAGATCACCGTGCCTCCATAGCGCGGGTACACGGCAAGATCGTTATAAAAGCGCAGTGCATCTTGGTATAGCATTTCAATTGGCCTGCCAAAGCAACTGAAGGCTTTCCCATAGACTGAGTGTGCATGGCACGCAGCATTTAGATCTGGTCGTGCTTTATGAATCTCGCTGTGGATGGCAAAAGCTGGCCCGTTTATCGCTGACTGTGCTCCGCCGGGTAGGACCTCCCCCTTTTCGTTGACCAACACCAAATCTGATACCCGTATTTGAGAGAAGTGAGTGCTTAGAGGGTTGATCCAGAAGTGTTCTATTTAGTTGTCAGACGTTGTATTTTCTTGAAATGCGTTGCGTGAGTTACGCACCAGGGGTCAAAGGATCCCTCAATGAGATATGCCCAGCAACACCTTCGTCGAAGCCTTGCTTGGCAAATACGCGAAATGCTGCAGCTAGGTGCTGTTTCTGGTATTTGAGCTCCTCTTCTGCATTATCGAAGGTCGGCGGCGATCTAATGACAACCTTGCCATCTTTGTCTCCTAAAAAATGGACATCCTCAAAGAAATCCGGTTTATTCGCTTTTGTCTCTGGCCCAACATCTACACGAAGTGTATCATGCAGAGAGGATTCCGTGAGAGTTGCAGTCGACGTTGCCATGCTTATAGAGTTTGAACTTAGAACCGCGTGAATTCCAAGGAAGACTTAATGGTCAAGCGCTCACTGAGTAGGTAGCGTTCCGGCCACATGGTCACGTAAATACGTATTGTTTAAATTTTCATATGTCCCGCCACAGTCGCTGATCTTGCCAGGCTATTGCTCCTGAATTACTCGCCGGCTCATCTTCTCGGGGCTGGAAGCGCAACGCGGGTTTATAATGCCGCCTCCGTATGCTTCCCCGCAGGCGGAGTTATGAGTCCGCTTCGGCACTATTCATGTAACCTCCCATGAAACCGTCGCAAAGGAAATCCTGTGTGTTGCTGTTCTCCACTCACAGGTCTAAGCGGGATCTTGGCTCCGTTCAAGAGACGAGCTCTTCGTCTAGACCGTCAAGACGGAACGTTGAGCTCACGCGGACCGAGTGATGAGCGTTTGTAGTTTGGTTTTGAGGTCTTGTGTCGTTGATTAGTATCACAATTTTCACAGAGATTTGAGAGATCTGGTTACCCCTGTCTCTCGAGCCGCGCAAACATGAGAGCCATCGGTATCAAAGGAGGTAAAGGGGATGCAGACAAGCTCTTCATTGAAGATGACGTCCCTGATCCTGTAGCCAGTGAGGACCGTGTTCTTGTTCGTATCAAAGCATTCGGTTTAAACAGAATGGATATAATGCAGCGCGAAGATCGGTATCCATACCCATTACTTCCAGAATCAGGCAAGATCCTGGGCGTCGAGTTTAGCGGGACCGTGGAAGCGGCAGGACCAAATTGTATGTGGCAAAAGATTTCGTTCGTACGGCCTTAAAGTGAGAAAGAACTGATCATGTTGCAGGCAGTGGTAAATTCAAGGAAGGTGAAAGAGTATTCGGTCTGGCTTACGGTGGCGCTGTATGTAATTATTTACGAACACATCTTATTTTAGTGTACTAATGATGACTTAAGTATGCCGAGAAAATTTCCGTCTCGGAGAAGATGTTGATGCACATGCCTGAAAGAATGTCTTATGAGGTAGCAGCTGGCATACCTGAGGTCAGTCATTTCAAAAACCTTGCAGAAAGAGCAAGTCGCTAAAACTGAGATTAGACATATTTCACTGCCATACAAGCTATACACCTGTTGGGCGGCTTGGAATCAGGACAGTCTATACTCATACACGCGGGGGCGTCAGGGGTTGGTCAGGCGGCGATCCAAATAGCTCGATTCGGCGGTGCATCGAAGATTTTCACTACAGCAGGAACTGATGCTAAATGCGCATTATGCAAGTCGCTTGGAGCTGACTTTGCCATCAACTATCGAACCGGAGAAGATTTCTCTAAAGTGATTGAAAGAGAGACCAAAGACAAAGGGGTCAATCTGATTATTGACCTAGTTGGACAGGAATACTGGCATAGGGTGAGTTCTCTATTCAAATCCATTTGAAAAAAATCAGAGCTAATAGGACAATAGTAAGTGGCTACCCTATGCGAAAGTTCAGGGATTATCGTGCATAAGCAAGCGGTTTTCGAAAAACTGACACGTATCAGGAACACGGCCTCAGCAGCAATGGAAGCAAAAATAGTACTCGTTGCAGCTATGAGCGGTAGCATAATTGAGGGGTTCAACTTGCGAGCACTGTTAAACAAGAGACTCTGGGTCCTTGCAACAACTCTGCGCACTAGAAGTGCAGATTATCAAGCGAAGCTTAAGGACGTTTTCCTAGAAAAGGCCCTGCCCTACCTTGCGGAGGGCGCGATGACAGTCACTGTGCATCGAGTCTTTCCTTGGTCAGAGGTGGCTGCAGCACACAAGATGATGGAATCCAATACAAACGCTGGTAAGTTGGTCTGTCGCGTTGAGTAAATAGACTTGAATGAAACCTATGTATTCCCTAAGATTCTCGAGATTCCATCACATCCCAACCCTACCTATACCGAGCGACAAATTGAACAAGTTCATTTCACTCGAACAGCCGTGATGGGTTTGTAATCCAGAACTTTTGCCACGTCCCTTCGTCGGGGATCCATTCTCGTAACTTTTCGATGTGTCCCTTATCGTTTACTTCCCTGAAATCCTCGATGTCATTGAGTCTCTGCTCTACAGTTTTCCCCTTGCGCACGACACCTAGCTCCGTGTGCGGCCAGTCACTACCAAACATGATCTGGTCAGGACCAGCTGCAATGATTGCCTTAGCTGTTGCTTCGAGGCTGTCGATTCCCGCCGGATGACCATGATAAAGCCGCTCGAAACCGGAAATCTTCACGAACAGACGCTTTTCTCGGACAAGGTCGAGGAAAGTTTGAAATTCTGGCGTCCTCTCATCACCAGGGAACGTGCTGCCAAAGTGGTCTGCTACCATTTTCACCCGGGGGTCCAGCTTTCGTATCATATCAGCCATCGATGCCCAGGCGGAAAGGGGACAGAAGATGCCAATCGCCCATTCTAAACGAGCGAGCCGGTTGGCCAATGCCTCGACTTTCTTGATGATCTGTGCACCCCCTTTCTGTTCTCCATGACCCCATGCCATCTCATGCATTCGCGCACCCCTCACCCCAGCCGCGTGTAATTCATCAAGTTCCTCATCAGTAATGTTGTCAACATCAATGGTTGCGAGTCCCCGGAGCTTGTACCCAGGAATGTCCTTTTGTTTGTTCAATGTGTCAACAAGCGGAGCTGGAGATGACCCCTGCATCGAAGCATGGACGACCACGATACTGGTACATCCTGTAACCGCGTCGGGATACTCTGATATCTGGGCTGCTTTGGGCGTGTAAGAACGAGGAACTGCATAAGGGAACTTCTCTGGGTCGAACACGTGGATATGAGTGTCCCAGGCACCCTTTGGAACAGCTCGAGACGACATAGTGCGGAACGACGTTGGAAGGTAGGTAATGCGCCTTGAGAAAATGCGATAGAAACGGTGAGACATTTGAATGTAATAAGAGCCAATAGGCTACAAGAGAGAAATAGATCCTCGATTATGAGTGTAGATCTTGATGAGGTACGAATTCGTACCAACGGCGGAATGCAGGCCACTACGGACTTGAAACTCCGCACTCACTCCAACGACGTTGTACAAATGACCCCCCGGGGAGAATGGCAACCTATCGGCAGTTATGGTACTGCGTTTGCGGAGATTTGATATCGCGGGGGTCGAGCAAGGACCGTCTTCAACATTGATCTCCGTTAATAGCTTAAGACTTCATAATAGTTGTTGTTGGATATCTGACATCGTGTATTGGACCACTCCGGTTTCAGTAACCAACACAATGGAATTTATCAAAAGCGTATTGCGGTTCCCCTATCACCTTGCCTCCTCGCTGAGGATGAGCAAACTGTCAGCTTTATCGTTCTTCACGAGTTGGCTTTGCTGGACCATCGCCTGCATGCATTTCTATTGCCTGCCATATTCCATGGAGGCTGTTGCGGAGTCTCTCGGGGTTCCCCAAAGCAAAATATCAGAGGCCAACACGACATCGTTGCTGACTCGATCTATTGGTGCCGCGATATTTGGGGTCATTGCAGATCAATACGGGCGAAAGATCGCAATCCTCATAGACCTCGTGCTGCTGGGTGTTTTCACGCTGTCTTCGGGCTTTGTCCAAACCAGTGGGCAGCTGATAGGGGTTCGCGTCCTTTTCGGTAACTGTCCCTGCACTCGCACTGAAGGATATTTGCCTGATTATGAATTTACAGGTGTCGCTTTCGGAGGGCTCTATGGCCCTAACATGGCGGCTTGCCTTGAGGCAGTCCCTCGTAAAGCCAGGGGAGCAGTAGGGGGTTTCACTCAACAAGGCTTTGCGGCAGGAAATCTGCTCGCTTCTGCTTTCCACTTGGCTACAAGTAATAACCCTCACCTTACTAATAACGACATCTTTCTCACTACTTTATCTAGGCAAATATGGGTGGCGGTCGTTATACTATCTTGCAGCAGGGTTGACCGTGCCATGCTTTATTTTTCGCCTTGTCACTCCTTCGTACTCGGTCATTGGTGAAGCTGTGAGGGAGACAGAGGAAACCGGTAGAGTCGATGCTCGCAAAGTGGTCGGTGGCG
The DNA here is from genome assembly GCA_022578765.1 of Xylaria sp. FL0933. Lineage (NCBI taxonomy): Eukaryota > Fungi > Ascomycota > Sordariomycetes > Xylariales > Xylariaceae > Xylaria > Xylaria sp. FL0933. Next base: position 742,563 of record MU389722.1, on the reverse strand, counting down.
AGCTGCTCTTCTGGACTAAGTTTAAATACGCCGTCGTCCGACACTGGCCGATTTTTATATACACGCTAATCCTCACATCGTCCTTCAACACCTTAGGACATGGGCACCTGGACCTTTACCCCTCGTATCTTTCGACAGAAAAGGGGTTGGATGTCTTACACCAGACATGGGTTACCGTGATCCTCCAAAGTGGTGGTATTCTAGGTGGTCTAATCGGCGGTCACCTGTGCCTATTCAATGTGAAATGGGTGCCCTTTTGCTTTGCCGTACTGATAGCCCCATTCTTACCGCTATTCATTCTCCCCGAGTCGTGGCATCTTCTCGCTCTTGGCGCATTCTTCTTCGAGTTCTGTTACGGGAGCTCTATAGGGGCCCTTGGGAATATCTTGCAAATCATTAGTCCGCACCCAGGGATCAGAGCAGCATTTGGCGGAGTAAGCATGCCAGCTGCCTCAAACCTTTTGTTGAGATCGTGCTGTTAGCTAATTCCTTCTGTGTAGGTTGCATATAATCTTGGAAATGCAGTTTCCTCCTTTGCTCCTACCGTGGAAGCGCGACTCGGCGAAGAGAACCCGCTTCCTAACGGAAAACCGAACTACGGCCGTACAATCCTAATACTAGCTGGTACCGTAAGTACATGTATACCGCATGCTAATTGGAGGAGATAACTAACCAGGAATAGTTGATCGGTATTCTGAGCCTCATATTGGCATGCATGCCAAGGAAGAATCTGAATATGGACTGGGATATGCAAGATCCAAATAGGATTGAACCATACGAGGAAGAGACAAAGATTGCTCAAAATGAGCGGCAACGCCAAGAAACAACTGAGACTGCCAAAGTTGACACCATCCACATGGAAGAAGTAAACTTCAGCTGTCCTAAAAGTTAGCCTGAGGGTATGCATACTGGATGATTAAACTTGGATAGCTGTGTCGTGTTGTTTTCTCATGTACCTAATTATGGAAGCTCTATTCTGTATAATCCCGTAACGTGACCTTTCTACTTCTTTTGACCTGTTTTTCTTGGTAAAGCCAGTAGATTGCAAAGTTCGCTTCATTACCGCCGGGTCTTGATTCTTCCTCCTGACCTATAAATTCCACCCACCCCATCTTGAAGATAACCCCGTTGAAAAGACGCTCGGTCGCTGCCTCATCCATCAATTGCGATGTTATAGGGAGCACCTCGAATAGGTTCCCGTCGACCAGCAGCGCTATCACCGATGCTAAATTGGTTGGTTCCCGAGGTAGGATTTTAGTCCTCGGCATAAGCGCCCAAGAAACAAGGGACAGTATTAGTACAATAGCGAGCAGTGTCTGCAATATGCGCGTCGATGCCACGTCTTGGACTACGCGAACTTGACCAACAGCTTCAGTCATGTTGGCTTTGTACGAGGTAGCAATATTTTTCTCGCTAGCTCGAGTTGAAGAATTTTTGGCTTCAGGGGTTACACGTGAATTGGAATTCATCACTTGTGCTCGGAGTATACTATGTTGCCAAATAATGGCATCTTGCCCAATTTCCGCCTTCGAAGTGTCCGCAAGATACTCCTGGGGGATGGCGTACCGCGATGTCGTGAGAGTATTAAAGAAACCCTCTACCTGTGCGCTTGGACCATTTGGAAAGTAGAAATAGACTTCCTCCCGATCTTCCCATAGTGTGGAGTTTTTCTTTGCCGTTGCCTCATCTGGAATGGGGGGTTTTTTCAGATCGATCTCAAGGTCTGTACTGACAAACGAGGTGAAAACATCGACGTTTTCGTATGACTCGTTGCAAAGCAGTGCCGATATGGAAACTACCGTCGGATCGGGCGCCACTTTGATGTCTGCCCAGAAGTATGCCCAGTCATACGCAGACTTCCTTGGCGCTTTAGGATCATCATTAGTACAGTATGCATTCGTGGTACCGGCCAAAAGACCTGTCATGTAGCCTGCAGGAGACGGATAATTCGTAATAATCTGTAGCACGTCTTTTGGAGGAGAACACGCAGCGTCTGTGATGTTCATTGTGAGTCGATTATCTTCAAAGTACGGAGAGATACTGGACTCGTTATGAAGACGGCAATCCATTCTCGGCCGTACTGCTGCAACTACGGCATCTAATGTAATGTCGTGGCCGCTGCCGTTTTCGGAGAACAAATAGAGTGACGGGAAGACGAGGTTCTCGTAGGTAAATGCGGGGTAGCTCAGATTGCTCTCAAGTATAAGGGAAGACGTTAGAAGTGACGTTTCGTATCTGTCGAAAGTAGAAGGCAGTTCGAGATTCTTTCCGACATGTAACTGAACGTTTGTATATGCCGAGATATCGCTCAGCACAAATAGAGACGAGGAAAAAGTTGCAAGCAGGGAAGCTATGAGTGTAGCCAGTGTCGAACAAAGTGCGGCGAAGTTCTTGGTGCGTGTTTCTCTCAGCAATATCCGGGGTATGCTGAGATCCAGGAGATCGAGCCCCAGAGAGCGCCGAAAGGTACTACCTTGACTCAGATTGACGTAGGGTGTTAGTTTCCTTATATTTAGGTCCATAGACCCGTAAATCAGTCCTACAATAGTAAATATTAAAGCTGGTACGGTGGTCCAGGAATAGTGAAGATATGACGGTCCTATCGGGACCGCCCCGATGCCATGGCTTCGCTGGGATATTGTAAGAGTTATCTCCAATGTGATGGTAATACCCAATACGAGGAGGGCGACGCTAGATCTAGTCCATGGTTGAAGTGTCGTGGGATTGATTAATGGGGCATTCTTCGATTCTGTGTTAGCCTCCAAAGCTGTACTGCCTGTTCCCGCAATCCACAAGTATCCTTGATGGATAGTGTCTCCATCTTGAACGCTAGTCATATAATTGGAATTATCCAGTCTGGCAGCTAGCGTCTCTGAGTTCGCTCCTCCAGAATTCTTTAAACGCTGGATAACTGCATCACTACGACTAGCGAGCTTAGCAACTCCCGAGATGCTTGATGGTGCGCACGCCAATACACTGGTCTTCGGCGTCGTTATAGTAATGATCACAAAGAGTAATACGATCGCCGCCAGTATACCTGCCATGGCATGTGCGGCAGTCCCGCTGACAATGAGTCGCTCCTGATATAGGATGGTCTGACCTATTGCCTCGAGCGAAATAGGTTCCGTGAGCAAGTCTTTCGCGATGAAGAGTGTGTGCATTTGATAGTATTGAGTCGTTAAATTTTGGAGCAAAGATGCGTTTCGAAGTGTAGATGAAGAAGGGGGTGGTGTTGAAAGTTGACCTAAAACGAGGTACATCATAGGATCCACGTCTATGACGGTATCCGAAGCATTGAAAGATTGTGAATCAATCAAAAGACCATCGTCTTTGAGATAGCTAACTGTGATTGGGTTGTTGAACGATCTGAAAAGTGCTCGAGTGATATCCCAAGCATGGATGTTACTTAGCGCTGTTGGCTGGGTGGATAGAGATGGAGTGACACTCAAGATTTCACTGCCGTTTTTCACAGCGTCGACCTTGCTGATCATGTAGGTTGGACGACATAGTAGATTAACGTCCAGAGAAGTATTAACCTCCACGGGCGAGCCAGGAAACGGGATCTCTGCAGCGGGCGCACCATAGTTCAGTTTTCCAAAGCTGACAGCGATACGTTGATGGTCCAGATCGGACGAATTTTGACAGCTGCCGGACCCAAATCGCGAATAGTAGAGGTCCACTTCGGGCCTGAGAGGAGGGCCGATCCAACTAGACGTAATCTCGCAGCCATCCGTAGCCATGGTGAAGTTGAGAAGCGGAAGTCCGGTGTCGACGTAAGAACCCTGGTATACGTGGTATGATGCCTCCTCGCAGACTAAACTGGCAGAGAACCCATCTATTGTAGCGTGAAGTTCTGCAGTAGAAGGTATGTCACGACCGTTGAATTTCTGATAACTGTATTTGCCGGAAACACCGTCTGGGAAGGTTAGATTTGCCTCCTGAAGGCCAAGCATATTGTAATAAGAGAGGGACCTGGCATTTTCCAGACCAGCTAAGTCATTCTTGAAGCCAGTTGTTATGTCGACGGGGACACTGATGGGTTGGTTGTCGGTGGGAGTCAAGTTGATAAGAGAGGCTGAAAATGCAATGATGAGACTCCAAAGCAGGGCGATAATGGCAGCAGCTGCTACGCCAAAATCTCCATTGTTGACGGCATTGAATATTGATACGGGCGGTAACGGATCAAGGTAGTCCAGTAACAACGTTTTCTTAGCAGCTGCTGGCCCCCGCGCCAATCGATTCCAGGGGGCTGTGACTTTTGCCTGGTAGTCAATCCTTGTCCAAATGGCACCAATGGCGGTGAGAATAGCCGTCGGGCCATATGTCCATAGATAGTGAAGGCTGTTATCACTTTTCCTCAATCCGCGATGCTTGGATGAGTACCAAAACAGTACCTCGACCGCGACGATGAGAGAAACGCAGAGAAGAATGGAGCATAGGAGGACGCGCCGCTGAAGATATGAGGGCCGCCATCCACGTTTCGCATACGTCGGCTTGGATCTGCCCTCCCTTTTCAAGAGAGCCGTACTGGGCTCCTGAGAGCGTATGTCCTCGCCGCCCATATCCACCCTCTCAGACGAAGACTGCAACGCCAGTGCACCTTGGTCAAGAGTGTGACGAGAATTTTGTGGGAAGGCCATCGTTGGACGTGATGTGTCCGTCGTCCAGACCGGAAAGATACCATTTTGCCTAAGGGAGTATGATCAAGACGACGACAAGATAAACATTAAGTATGGCGGCGAGAGGGCTTACACAGCCAAGTACGCGCCTGGCTACAGACAGCATATTCTGCAGTTAGAACACTACCTTCGTAGTGATTGGCCAGAAGTATGGTATTGCCGCAATGAAAGATCGGCTAACCCCAAAATGGCGTTCATCATACTGAGCTATGCCCATTTGTGGTAAGGGCATCTTACTATATTTGTCCGGCATACAAGGCATACAAGGCATACAGAACAGCCACTGAGAGTCTGAGACATGGTAGCCGCCGCCGCTAGCGGGCACCAACTCCGGCTGTTGGGTGTCGCGCAGTGCTAGGTGCATTAGCCTTCGACTTTATCACCAACATCAACTGAAAATAGCACGCACTAACCTACATCGAGGTTTTACAACTGGTGTTCATTTAATGCTACACACGAGAGACATTAATTGATAGCTTACTTCCAATGGCCGATAAACTATAACTCTCGAGCTGGAATTACCAGGTGTGTTGTATGCACAAACACATTTTGAGAGTGTTATCCGAGCATTATGTAAGCGATATACTGTTTGTTTAAGTTTCATTTCAAGCTTTTAGGAGACACCTAAGGGTTATCGTACACTGACTACACTAACTTAACCCTTCAGGTAGATGATTCGGTCAATTAAAGTACAATGGTTATTTCGTATTCTGTTGATTGCGTTGGGCTGCCCCTTTCAAATCAGTGTGCATGTAAGCAAGCTTCTCACTCAGTGACTGAATCCCACCTTGACTGGCCTCACCATACCACCTGCAACAACTGCAATAATGGAACTCATGGTTTAAGACGTCCGCGAGAGTGGTATTACGCGCCTCGGTCCCAATCTTCGTGATAGCGCACGTTAATTGTGCAAATCTCGAAATATTGTTTTGCTTTTTTGGCTAGTCATCAGTCGTTCAAGAATATTGATGATGCAAGATAAAGGGGGCTAGGATTTCTGGGAAAAGAGATATATTTGTCGGCAAGTCTGGCATGGATAACACAGCAGGCTCCGAACAACGGAGAACCATCAGTGCTCTCACACACAACGGTGTCCGGACCAACGTTTAGGGGTTAGAGGAGCGCTGGCTCATTTGGAGGAGAAAGTTGAATAACTGGACAACCAACTGTCCCGAAGGTGAGAGTATTAGGAAATGCATAACACCACCCATCGTCGTTGGTGGAATCGCAGACGCATCTGCTGCATATAACCTCAATCGCCTCTCAAGTTCTGGCTACGATCCAAACTAGGTAGGGTCTTAACATCACTGTACACGAAACTTTATCCAGCGTCTGTAAGTAAATCAGGAAATTTTCCTCTCCAGGTTTTAGATGTCTTCTTGACGCTAGAGCTTCATATTCCTTGGAAGATAAATGGAGCCTTCAAGGTACAGCAACGTCTTTGCATCTAGGGCATCATGGTGCATTGCAGAGCCAGGGAACCAGGATTTGGAACGGGTATCGGCTTCTGGGTAATCAACTATCACAAGGGTTAAATACATGGCTTGGAGAATAACTCAATATGAGAATAATATTCTATGAGCTCAATGACCCTTAGATGGCTAGCGAATCTCTATATACAGGAGTTCTACGGACTGAAACCTCCTTCATGAGAAGGCTTAGTCGCGTGTCACAGTCTCTGAATAATTAGCTTCATCCGAGACATCCGGCAAATCGGCTTCATACCTATGATATAACGAATATGAATACGAAAGATCATGTGATTCGCCGGGTCTCGCATAGGTGACAGAAGTAATTAGCGGTTACACTTAATAGGTTTCTATTGGCTTTAAACAGAATGTACTCAGGCGCGGATACCATTGCGGAGTGGCTCAGCTGTGTGTCGCGTGGTCCTCTATGTAATACGCACTTCTGAGTTCTTATTCGTATTCACAACTTAGACTAATAGAGCTGCTTCTCGAATTCCCTTGACTCGAATCCCCTTGATTGGAGGATACATCTTATGACCAAGAGCGGTCCTACACTAGCGCAAGGAATACTCCCTTGAGTCGTTTCAGTTGTGGCTTAGAGCAAGTCACGACGCGATGCGTGGTGCGTTGTAGTACCCGCATTCTTTATTAGGTCCCTAGGGTTAGTAATGTATTGTTCATCAAACCGCCTCATATAAGAGAGACTACGGGAACTTTTTGCTGTCTTGGTTTTCACCCTTTCGCTCATGAAGGCCGGGTACAGCCGTCGTTGTTGATCTCACTTCAAGATTATCTAAGATTGTTCCCAATATTGTCTAGGGTTTCAATACTATCTTACAGTCGGACGTCTCCTTTGTTTCGGCAGCTGCGAAAATGTCAGAAGCTTATGACCCCTCGGCATACTTGACGGCGGCCTCTAGGAACTTCCGATCGTCATCACGGCTTCGTCTCCAGCATCAGTTATGGAAGAGCACTACTACAACCCTTCTGGACACGACTATTACATGCGGCAATCGACCAGGTCAGCCGCTGAATGTCGCTGATCTTGGCTGCGGTAATGGCGTCTGGCTGATTGATCTATATGACGAGCTCTCCGACCACGCAGGGTCGTTCCAGGCAGAAGGCTACGATATCAATGCGGCGAATTTTCCCTCGCCGAAATTCCTTCCAGAATCGATTCGACTAAACAAGCTTGACGTTTTGTCAAAGCAGCTACCCGATGACATCATTGGCACCTTTGACGTGGTCCATATTCGAGATTTCTCAAGCTTCATCATCAATAACGATACCAAGCCGGTACTATCTACCGTCATGGCTCTATTAAAACCCGGCGGATGGCTGCAGTGGGAAGAGATGGGAGCAGACTTCGTCGTCGAGACGGCGCTACCGAGGCAGTGGAAGTGTGCAAGCGAAACGATGGCTCGGCTCATGAAGGAGGAAGAAGACAAACGAGGAATGAAGCTCGACTTTGTGAGGGAGTTCAGAGAGCATTTTAGCGACGCTGGCTTCAATGAAATCTTCGTCCACGATATTTCGAAGCTCAAGCAGGACTATCAAGGCTGGTCAGACAATTTCCTCATGATCTGGGAAGAGGCTGCTTCCTTTCAGCCCCTCACGGACGATGGCACCCCGGGCACTACCACAAGAGACTTCTGGGAGAAAGAATTCATGAAAGCCGTGGACGAAACACGGGACGGAGTGGTTCTCCATCGTGGCTATATCCGTCGCGCGATCGGGCGTAAGCCTTTGTTAAGAAGTTCTAAGAGTCTAAGTTGATGCCGAAGAGAGCCATTAATTACATTCAGTGAAACGCTGTTTCACTCCGAGAAGTCGAGACAAGAAAACAAGAAATAAAAGAAACAAATTGAGAGAGCGGTTGCTCACGATTGGCTTTATGATCTCATAGGTTTATTATGTTTCATCACCATGTCTGCTCTTCGTTCCTTGGTATTAGGGCTTAGAGTAATTGATAATCAGACATTCCAGGATCAGAAAGAAAGTTCACGTGCTTTTGTTAGGATTTTGCAATGCACCGTACGTCCACGATCTTGCTCACTTAAATGATAAAGTAACCCGAATCCGCCCATCCGCTAGAACGTGTGTGAGGATACAATGTGACTATATGTTAAAGGGCCGCGATAAGCTACATTGACAAAAGAAGGTTGCCTGAATCCATCATCCTAATGCCAGCCATTAGTAGAGTCGTCTTGGTGTCTCCCACGTCCTCATAAGCCGCCTAGATTACTCATGCCAGGACCCTTTCGGCCTTGGCTACTTCGCTGTCGTGTCTTTCCCAGCAGCAATCTTAGCCTCATAGTCAGTAAAGGTGTCTATGCCTTTAGGAACGCCGTTCCATTGCAGCCCTTGCTCGTCCATGAGTCGCGCGCGGAGCTCCATGCATCGTGCCCACGAAGGTAGCGCGATCATGCGCTCATGCCAGCCGCGGACATGAGGCGTGTCTTTCCAGACCTCATCCCAGGGCACGCTTAGCGCCTCGCTCAGACGGAAGTTCCAGGGCACGAACGCCATGTCAGCAAATGTCATCTTATCACCCACCAACCACTGCGCATTAGCTGGCTTCTTAGACAGAACGGTTTCAAGGACACCTAGGACGCGCCGAACTTCGTTGGTATAGCGTTCAATGGCGGACGGGATCTTCTCGGGGTGCAAGTGCGAAAACCAGCCCAGTTGACCATAGTAGGGTCCCTGTCCGCTCATCTGGAAGTGCAGCCACTGGTTACATAGGTGTCTTTCGTTGAGTGACTTGTACGATAGCCGCTTCTCAGTATCGTACACTTCAATGAGGTATTGGTAGATGGCGCCCGACTCCCATAGCGTAAGGCCCGTATTTGGATCCTCGATGGCTGGTACGCGACCGTTCGGGTTGATGCTGATAAAGGGCTGCTTCTTGACGTCGTCGAAACGGAATGATTTGATTTCATAATTCAGACCCAGCTCTTCGAAAAGGAAGACTGCCTGTATAAAAGGTATTAGCGTGTAAAATATTCTCGGGTGGATTCTCGACGCTCTCCGGCCAGCACAAATGAGAACTGTAGTAGTTATTACCTTCCACGGATTTGGCCCAGGGGCTGCGAAGGCTTATTAGGATTTGGTTCGCGTCCAAGTAACAGGTGTCAGGTGAAACGCACGTGTAATCCATACTCGAATAGGCTTGGGTGGGTTAGCTGCCATCTGGGAAATGTGATGACTCCGTCTCAGGTACTGTCCAAACTAAGATCTATCAGTTGGTTGCCGAAAATAATATCACTTATATGAGATATCGCAGAAGCTAAGCGGTGCGAGGTGATGAGATTTGTAAAGCTTGCCACGAAAAATGTGAGCTTGAGGATTCTGGATCCTGTTTCGGCCTTTATGTCTACACGTTCTCCAAGGCACGTTAAGTAAGATCCCGAGATGAGTGCCGCGCAGCTAACACTAACACTAATACATTGTACTTTAACTGGACGTAGGTAGTAGAGAACGACAAAGATCAACACGCAATTGGAGAATCGACGGCAGGCTTTTTGCCGTACCCTCTATGTCTGCTAAGAGACAGGGGCTTGTTATCGCAGCAACTGACCCTTGAGCGTATTATGCGGTAATCGCCAGCGAGAATCTAGTAAGAGTGGGAAGATGTAACTAACTACCTAAATAAGGCTGGTTACCTACCTAGGTAGGCAAGGAGGCTAGGTTATACTGGCGAAGTGGGCCGCTTTATGGTGATATGCAGTTAGATCAAAGGGACATGATCCTACATGTATTCAACAGAGAAATCATGTACGCCCTCCTAACAGTAACGTGGATTGATGCCGCACCCTTCAAATCCTATGGTCTTTTGCTATATCTGGGGGCGCTTAGTTCACCACCTGCAAGTCCGGTATCGTCCCGAAATTGTTACGCTCACCGCTTCTAGTCTGTTGTTCCCTAATGGGCGGCATATGGGTGAGTATGTCACTGCGTACCTACTTATCTGGAGCAAGCATCTGCGAATAAATGTATGCAAAGCACGCATATCGACCTTGTACGGGTGGCTTCTTGCTGTTCAACATTATCTTTTCCAACGAGCCCGAAGTGACCAGCCAGGACTACATCAGTACGTTGATAATAGCAGGATAATTTGAAAATCAGTAAGCGAGCAACATCCAATTCTGACGAAACGATTGATCTCCTCGTATGAACGTGGTGATGGAGCCACTGCGAAATGGAAAACATAATTAATTCAGATGGACTTGTACTGCTAGAGTTATTGTTAACAAATGAAACCTGCGAGTAATTAATTCTTAGGCTCACAGTAAGAGACCTAGGCTTAGCCGGCTCACTCAGGAGTTTAGAGATGTACAAGTCGTACCAGACTCCTTATAATGCTTAACATTAGGGCACTTTGCTGGCTGTTCAGGAATCCGGTATGGGAAATTGCATGAAGCTTCAGCATAACCCACGTGTGAATCCAAAGGCGCACATTTGGAAGCAGTCCAAATTAGACAAATAAGAGCATCCTCGCTCGGGCACACAGATTCGTAGGTGATACGGTTGTTTAACTGACGGCTGTACCACGATGGGGGCGTAGGTTGGATCGTGATTGTTATTGCACAGAAATATTGGCTCATCGTGCGACAAGAATACGTACGTACTCCTATAGCTGGCTGAGGGTGGAATCAACGCGGTCAGTTTAAAACCCCTCAATATTCTTTGATTTCTGGTCTAGACTGCATTAACCATCCCTATACCGAAGTTTCTTCCGTAAAGTTACAACATTCTTCCTAAGACTCTCCATATCTTATCTAAGCAGCGCACGTCGATTTAGTTTTCTACACCATGTCCAGCCGACTTAAGCTAGAGGAAGACATCGCATGGCAGCTAATAGTCTTTATCTCTCTATTTACACCACTCCAGGTGTGCTTAGTCGCTCTGAGATTCTATGCTCGATCGCTCACCAAACGCCGATATGATTTGGCGGATCTTCTAGTGGTAGTCGCGCTTGTTGCGCAGTTGGTAGCGACGGGTATTGATATTGGTGAGTCCAAAAATCAATTTGTTATAATATACGAGCTCAACCTAAATAGGCGCCGTAACTCAAGCTAGCGTTAGCTATCACCTCGACTATCTCACTGAGACCGAGCCTGAGAAAATTACAACATTCTTCAAATATTTGGTACCAATTTCCATTTGGTACTTCGCGACAATCACCATTACAAAGCTAGCTATCTGCAAACTCTACCTTACCATATTCCCAAAACAAATTATTTCTGTTATACTGTATATCACGGCATTTGTTTTAATCGCTACGCCTGTCGCAACAACGATTTCGCTCCTTGCAGCATGTCGCCCCTTTTCAGCGAACTGGGGCCCATCGCACGTACAGAACACACACTGTCTGAACAAAGAAGCCATATTTGTCTGGGGTACAATTCCCAACATTGTCACGGATGTAATACTACTCGCAGTACCACTTCCTGTCATCTGGAAGCTTCAAGTAACCACGAAAGTAAAACTGGCACTCTCCTTTACTTTTATCATTGGCAGCCTGTAAGCATGTACCCCCAGTCTATTGATACAGTATAAACTGAATCTATCTAAACAGTGGCCTCGTCGCGTCGATTCTCCGGTTTATCTCATTTTTCAATACGAATTCTTTTACGGATGCGACGTATAACGCTACGGAGCTTATAATCTGGACTCTAGCAGAGCCAGGCATTTACCTGATTTCCGCCTCTCTGCTCATGTATAAGCCCCTACTCGACAAAATGACTGCGACAAATTTCGCAGCCATCAGACGGTATCTACGGTTTGGCGGTTTCACAGTAGCTAAGTCACATACTACATCATTCAGCCAATATTTGAATTCCTGTAGGGACGATGGCGATAGAAACATCGCACTTGGGGACAGGACGGTGCATAGTGGGTTCGTACAACTTGGTGGAAATGAAGATGACTACGGCGCTGGACAACGAAATGCCATCACTACTGATATCCAGCAGTCTCGAGATGGTGTGCAAGAAGGCGACATTGTTCATGTGCAGTGATGGTTTGGGATACTGAACTAAGGATAGGAAATCCTTCAACAACTATTGTGGCAAGACATTGTAAGCTTGGGGAATGTATGGCAATGGTGCACACATTGTTGTTAGAGAAATGTTTGATGGGGGAATGTGAGATGCATGTTTGTCGTATAATATGTACCTAGGTACGTATGGAGCCTGCCTGGTGATACAGCTGTTTGCGTGATAAGATGTACTACCTACCTGGACCACCTCGCCTTTCCCATGCTTTGTACTCTGCTACACACACTGTCACCTTCCCATCCTTTAGCTCTTTGCTCTCTTGCTCATTTTACCCCCATCCTCAGCATCATTCTTCTCCTGTGTATGACCGAAATTTTACCTGGTCACACTGACTGATGGCGGACACACGACTTTCGAGCGCCTACTGGCGAGACTACCCTTTACCTCGGATTGTTGACTTAATGGATCATATCGCACCTGATTCTCAATATGGAGCATGGCCAGTGCAGCAGAACTCATACGTAGCCGGCGTACGCAATATCACCTATGCGCAGTTGGCCAACATCGTGAATGGTTTAGCATGGTGGCTTGTTGAGCAGTTAGGCCCAGACAAACGAAATGAAGTCGTAGCCTACGTAGGTCCCAATGACGTACGCTTTACGGCTCTGGTTCTGGCTGCCATGAAGACGGGCCACGCGGTGAGTAAAGCCGTCTGAAATCACCGGCTGGTCAGCTGAACGATTCTACAGGTCTTTCTCACTTCGCCACGCAACAGCGCCATAGCGCATCGCAAACTCTTCGGTTCACTTAAGTGCGAGACTCTGATTTCACCGGACCCAACATATGCAATCACACGGACCATTCTAGAAACTGTTGAACCCTGCCGATCTCTCACTATCCCAAGTGTTGATGGCCTCCTATCCACGAAACACACCGCATACGAAGTAAAAATGAGCTTGGATAAGTCACTATTGGATGCCTCGTTTATTATGTACGTCTCGTGACGTGAAAACGTAAGATGCTGTTCACTAAGTTGTGATTTAGCCATACCTCTGGTTCCACCGGCATCCCAAAGCCCCTGATATGGACCCAAGCAACTACTATGCGGCACATTGAAGCAAGTAGTCGGGTCCCGCCTGATGGGTCGACATCCATTGAATCACTCTTGTACGGGAAACGAATCTTATCGACGCTACCACCATTTCATGTAGGTCGGCCCCGCAAAGGCTCGAGTCGAACCAATTATACTGGTCTTCAGTGCTGACTACTCAATTTAAGGGTGCTGGCCTACTACAGCATTTACTGTATGCCATTCCATTTGGGACTATTCCTGTGATTCCAGCAGCAGTAGGGGGAATGGTGACCGCACAGGGCGTCGTAGATGCTCTCAAGCAGACCCCAGCCGACGTAGCAGTTATGGTACCATCTATCGTAGCCCAACTCTCAGAGTGCCCAGAGTTGCTCGATTATTGTGCCAAGAACCTCCAACTCATCTTATACATTGGGGGCGACCTACCACAACCTGTGGGTGACCGTGTCGCCTCAAAGATGAGGCTTTGTTGCTGGTGGGGGGCATCTGAAGTAGGCATGCCACAGCAACTGATTGTACCTGAACTGGAATCCCAAGAAGGCGGCTGGCGTTACGTTCGCTTTCATCCGTGCGCAGGTGCGACTTTTGAAAAGATCGACGATAATCTGTACGAGCTTGTGATAAGCCGTGATGAGACGCGCATTGACACGCAAACAACTTTCACTATTGAGGGCTTTGAGGACTGTACTGAGTACCGTACTCGTGATCTGTTCGAGCCTCACCCATTAGTGCCAAACTCGTGGCGATGGCGAGCTCGAGACGACGACATCATCGTATTCCTAAACGGCGAAAAGACAAATCCTGTGTCGATGGAACAGCATATTGTTTCTCATAATCCTGGTTTAGTCAGCGGCGCTATCGTTATTGGCAACGGAAAATTGGAAGCAGGACTGATCATTGAGCCAGCAGCCAACAACTGGCCTCTAACAATGGCTCAGCAAGCCTCTCTTATTGAACAAGTGTGGCCAAGCATCGAAGAGGCTAACCGTAGTGCACCTGCACATGCCCGAGTTTACAAGCCATTGATCATGGTTGCTCCACAGCCATTCGTCCGTGCTGGTAAAGGTACAATCCAGCGTGGTGCAAGCATCAAGCAATACACGATGGACATAGCCACACTATACGCGGTAAATGATGTAAACTCGCGTGTATTTGGTGATGGCGACGAGGCAACTATTGCACAGGCAGTGGAAGTGACAGATATAACCACGGTTACGCGCTTCATCCAAGAGACTGTTGGTTACAAGAAAGTGTCGGAAGCGGATGACAACACGAACTTTTTCGATGCTGGCATGGACTCTCTACAAGCTATACAACTTATGCGAGCAATACGAAAGGTTTTTCATTGCCCGAACATCGATGTATCCTGTGTTTATCAGAATCCAACAGCAAGGCAACTCGCTACCGCAGTATTATCCAACTCGGACGGCGGTCCTGAAGACACGAAAGCATTAGAAGAGCTTTTGACCACATACAAAGGCCATTTGCAAGATGTATCAGTACGGTTCATTGCTCCGGGCATATTGGAAGAGGGACCATTCGACATCCTTCTGACCGGCTCGACTGGGGCACTAGGTACATCCATTCTACATGCACTCCTGAAGAACCCCGACGTCCACCACGTATTCTGTCTGAATCGACATTTAGATGGCGGTCGAGAGGCGCAGCTGAAAAGCTTCACCGCCTCTAATATAGGACCAGAAATACTTGATAACCGTGTCACCTTCCTCTGTGGAGATCTGACTTCTTCACTTCTGTCTTTAGACATAGAAACTTACAAACTCCTTCTCTGTCGCGTTAACATAATCATTCACAACGCCTGGCCTGTCAACTTTAACCTCAAGCTTCTGGCATTTCGATCCATGTTCGCGGGACTCGTCAACATCTTCGAGCTCGTGGCCCTGGCCTCCCCACTCATTATTCGGACTTTCTTCATGTCGAGCGTGAGCGCTATGTTCTACATGGGACCCGAAGCGCCCCAAGAGGCCGTGCCTGACCAGCTCAAGTCACTGAGCGCTCCACTTGGAAACGGATACGTGGGTAGTAAGCGCCTAGCTGAACTTCTGTGCGACTCAGCAGCCCGATATTGTAAAGTTCCCGTTACCATCCTACGCATCGGGCAAGTTGCCGGCTCTACAACCGCGGGAGGCGCCACTTGGAATCGGTCTGAATGGCTTCCAAGCCTAATCATCAGTTCCATGCTGCGTCTGAAATGCCTTCCCGATAGCTTGGGCCCCCTGTTCTCCGATATAGATTGGGTACCGTCGGACCTACTAGGCGAAATTGTTGCTGATCTTGTGCTGGCGACTCCAGATACCCCGGAGGGCGACCACGCTATGGTGTTCAACGTACGCAATCCCAACACGGCATCCTGGAGTTCTCTTATCCCGGCAATCAAAGAAGTAGCGAAGACGAGATTCAACGAGACTCTACAAGTCGTCCCATCTATGGCATGGCTGAGCAAGCTGCTCGAGAGCGCTGAAAATGATACCAATGGAGCGGGGACCGAGCTGACCGCGTCGCTGGTAGCAAGGAACCCGGCTTTGAAGTTGGTTGATTTCTACAATGAGACCCTATGGTCATGTACACCAGAAGAGAGACAGCTGCCCATGGTCGTCACTCGGGCGATGGCTAGTAGCAAAACGCTACGCAACGTGCCTGCCGTAAGTCCACAATTGATGAGGAAATGGGTTGACGAGTGGATGGACGATGTTGGGCCCTGTCGCAATCAGATGCTGTTAACTGTCAGGACTCGTGGCTTTGATAAGGGGCTTACATGAGATCGCCAATTAATGAATTGTGTTTTAAATAGGTAATTATACTGGCTGGATCGATAGCGCGTTCTAGTAATTTGGAGTCCATCGTTGAGAAGAGAAGATGGGATGAGTGAGGATGCTGATTTCTTTAAACTTATACACGTGTTGATTGTACAAAAATTCAAGACGAACGAAGTTGCCAACACGAGTACATAGCTACCGACCTTTTCAACAAACTATCAACCCCTTACTGAAGCTCTGGATCCCCAGCCTCTCGGCGTCCGGTCATGATCCTAATCATCCTCTCAGCACCATCCTCCTGAAACTGCAGGTGCATGGATGCTTCCGTCCTAGCAGTCTCCTTCGCAGAGCGAGTAAACATACCCTTCTCATACCGCTGCAACATAGCCGCGAGAGAATCTCCATCCGTGCTTCCCGCCTTAACACAATCAGTGATACCCTGCGCCAGCTCAAACGCATCCATCAATGCGACATTCACGCCAACACCAGCAAATGGCGTCATGAGGTGCGCCGCGTCGCCAACCAGCGTGACGCCCGGTCGGGACTCCCACGTAAGTCCCACGGGCATCATGTACAACGGGCGCAAGACAGACTTATCAGCCATGGAAAGCAAAATACGCTTAACCTCAGGATCCCAATCCCCAAAATACCTCTCCACGTACCTCTCCCTCACACGGGCATCCATCCAATCAACCTCAGCCCCATCATCCTCTTCCTCTCCCTCCCCAAGCAAAGCCCGCGCACTAGGCGCCGTCTCTGAACCCGTCTTGACGCACGCGTAGCATCTCGCTTCCGCATCGCGCCCCTGCCCGTTCCGCTGGAAAAGCAAAGCGCGATCTTTCGCCCAGATGAAGCAATTCCCCATGCCCACGAATGAAGAGACATCGGGCGCCGCCTCGTCGACGTGGTAGATGCCCACGTCGAGCGCCGTGACGCCCGAGTAGAAGGGCTGCTGATCCGTGAGCAGCGCGCGCGTCCGCGACCAGGCGCCGTCGGCGCCCACCACGATGTCGAAGGGGGCCGGGCGCGAGCCGTCGGATAGCTCGAGGGTCCATTGCGCCGAGTCCGGGACGGGCGATACGGAGATTACTTTGCTGCCCCAGTGGATTGTGCCCTCTGATAAGCTCGCGATTAGGATGTCCTTTAGGGCTGCGCGGTCGATTTCGGGTCGGCCTTTGACGAATTTGCTGGAACTGTCTTGGTTGGGCTCGGGTTCTGAGATGGTCTCGCCGCTGTCCTCGAAAAGGACTGTGCCGTCTTTTCTAAGGACTGATGATGGCGTTAGTATTGGATCTATGGTCTTTAGGGAATATTCCAAGGCAAAGGGAAAGACGGGGAAGATGGAAATCGAGGTAACAACCTACTTCTTATAGCATCGCCCCCTTGCCGCATAGCGGCGCGGAACTCGTCTAGTAGCCCGGCGGCGTTAAGGGCTTGTTGCCCGGAGTGCTCGTGGATGTCGAGGGTGCCGCCTTGACAGCGTGCACCGGCGCTACTGTCGCGCTCATAGACTGTACAGGGGATGTTGTTGTGATTCAGTATGCTTGCGAGCATGAGGCCGCCGGGACCGGCACCGATGATGGCTATTCTGGGGGTGGTTGGAGCCATGTTATTGCTGCACAATGGGAGGAGAATAAAGATACAGTCAAATTTTGCTCTCAATTCAATCAAATATGGTACATCAGATTTCAAGTCGAAACGTCGGTGAAGAATAAGGCTTTTTGCCATAGCGATGGGAACGGAGGTGATCTTGTTATTTATACATTCGCTAAGTCCGAGTACACGGACATCATATCACCCGATTTTCACACACTCGAAGGATTGTGTAGCTGGCAAAGCATAAGCCTTGGGAACGGGATCTCGGTTTTGAGACTCGGCTTACGGCCCGTTGCCTATACCGCGTAATCTATGCGACATGTTTTCCTGGCCTTGGGTATATGTCCATCGATGTCTCGATGGCTTCAAACCCGACGGGATACCGAGATGTCCGAGTATACTACATAGTTGCATGAAATAACATACGTTTTACGGTACCTTCTCGACAAAAACAAGATGAAATATAGGCAGCAACTATACGCCCATTATTATTACAATTTATTGATCTGAACAGGCAGCTGTGGTCGAACAATAGGTACTGGAATTGGTACTATGGACGGCTGAAGACGTTGCAGTTTCGGGGCTGTACGCCCCGACTCGGTCCCGAGTCCGACCGGCCGGCCACGAACGACAGGTCTCGGGAACGGACCCGCTGGTGCGGATGCGCAGGCTACAGTATATAACTAATTGCAGAATACCGACTCATATTAGAATTGACCATCTGACAAGAAGAAAATGAAAATGAGGGTTATAAATCTTGATTCTTTGTATATCAGCTGTGCTGTGCCGTAGTCTTACATCCGAGAGGAGACGCGCGATAGATATTGTGTAATCAGATGTATTTATATAGGGGGGTTATGTAACAATCCATATAATTTAGAATGCAAAAGGTGGGGCTTGTGAAGGGCAATTCGCTGGAGAGCCATTTCGTCACCGGCATCTTAATGTATTCAGTTGCATCCTCTCCAGACTGCTTAAGAGAGCTCCAATTGTGTTCCAATTCTTGTCGCATACAATTGAGCTCGACCTCGGTCACAATTGCTTCGAGCTTGCAGCACTCATGAGCAGAAGTCACTGGTAATTGAGTCCTGGTCAGACATTCACACTACTTAGTTTGCCGTCCTCGGCATCAATTACCATCGGCAATGTCCGCAATGAGGGCACCACGTTCTTTACCTACAACCACAGCACCGCTTCTGCGATCTCTCACAACAGGTTCACGTCTCCCGTTTGCGCCGCGCATACAATGCCGACTGCAGAGACATCCGTCTCCGGTTCAGCGCCGGACATTCTTGCGGAATGCACGGTCCTCATCCGGGCGTACCGTCGAGGGGCTCAACCTTAACCGCATGAGAAATGAATCCTACGACTACCACGTCCGCCGGCGCAATTTCCTGCTCTGCGGCGCCATCGCCGGCGTCATCGCCACCTGCTACACCGCCTACCTCCTCGTCGCCGCGATACGCAAGCCCACGAAGCTCGATTCCGGATTGCCCGACAAGGTCGACCCCTTCACCACTGACGGCGGATCCAAGCGCAAGACGGTGGTACACGATGCTGAGGGCCGCGAGATGGTGCCCACGGGGAATAGCACCGTCCCTTTCTTTCCGCGCCTGTTAGATCTCGCCATTGGGGCAGAGGGCGGGCAGGAAGAGGTCAATGGTGTCGAGTACACTTTAGTCGGGCTCGGCGTACGTACCGTCACATTCCTCGGCTTTGAAGTGTACATGGTCGGATACTACGTCGCGACGCAGGACATCGCGGCACTGCAGGCGAGACTCATCAAGGAGATCAATCCCATCGCCACAACGCTCATCGCGAGCGAGAAGGATGCCTTGCGCCGGGCCCTGCTCGACCCGGAGCAGGGCGAGAAGCTCTGGAATTCCATCCTCGAGGAGGTCCGTCCGAGGTCCCTGTTCAGAATCATTCCTGTAAGAGATACCGACTTCCATCACCTGAGGGACGGCTTCGTCCGCGCCATCACGGCGCGCTCGCAGGGGAACAGTGCCGAGTTCGGCGACGAGGCGTTCGGTCTCGCGATGAAGGAGTTCAGGTCCCTATTCAACCGCGGCAAGGTGCCCAAGTCGAGAGAATTGATCCTTTGTCGGGACGCCGCTGGACGGCTGACTGTGACGTACGACGACGGGAAGACGGGCATGGGTTCCATCGGTCGCGTGACTGACGAGAGGGTCTCGCGCTTGCTTTGGCTTAATTATCTGGCTGGCAAGCAGGTCGCTTCTGAGCCTGCGCGGAAGAACATCGTGGATGGTATCATGGAGTTTGTGGAGAGGCCTATTGGGACCGTAGCCACTCGAGTTATATGAGCTGCTTAAGTCGCCCTGCGGGAAGGAATGCATAGCAAAAGCGCTTGGCGCGTGTATGATTTATGTGTTGAATACTTCACTCATAGTAGTCACATTGTATCTTACCTTCCGGAATTACGTTCCTGGTCAAAAAGGGTCGGGTGTAGATACTATCACCATACAGCCACGGTATATAATTAGGGGCAGTATTAAGATGAGTAGTGTTGAACAGCTTCGCTCAGGGATATACTTTTCCCTTGTGCGTCGAAATGTGCTTTCCTCAGCCCACTATCAAGCTCAACGAGCCGTGCAAGCAATTGCGCTAAAACGTAACAATCGAATGAAGCCTTGATACATGCTTTCTGTCGATTTATGATAAGGTTGACAGGCGTGGGATCTGTAGTAGAGCCATGTAGCTTATTCATCACTCTCACTGCAACTCAGTATCCACTCTTAAAGAGAACCAACTTCTCAAGCGTCTAAGAGGGCTATCCATGAAATTACCGTGGTAATAACATAGTAGGCTTTAGATCGGAGAAAGAAAGCAAAAAAAAGGCCAAGTGTTTATAGCTGTTGAGCTCAGAAATGGAAATACATATCATACAGTAAGCCAAGATCCTATAAATGAGGAGTTCCAGCAGACATTCTTTGTTAGCAGGTGATTCAGAGTCTGTTTCTCTATCTCATAGGACTTGTGAGACTTCTTGTTTTTGGACCGCGACTCATTTTGAGGGTTGTAGATGAATGGTGTGAGATCTATGAGTTCCTAGCTGTCACGAAGGTAATGTGAACAGGTATTTAGTGGAAGTGCCCAGGTGGTTTGGGCTAATTCGCACAGTACACGTCACAGTACATCCAGATCCGCTACTGTAGTACGCAATAGCTTTTATCGATAGCGAGTCTGTCTTCCAGCTATCAATGAAGACGGGCATTAACACTTCCATCAACATCACTCTGAACACGGCTATGGTTGCTTGATTCTTTTCTCCTCTTCTCCCCCCGGAACCCTTTGGTGGTGCTTTTATTGATTTACTTTCAGCTGCGCTTCACCACACTAGAATCATCAATTATTGACCGCCAACCGAGCATCTACCTCTACCAAAGCCTCCTTTCAAATACGCCGCCTAGGCACAGGCAACTAAGCACTCCAGCTCTCACTTGAAGCACCGGTAGCCATGGCGACAGAAGATGCCCGCTACCGGCAATCGACGCAGTATAGGCTGTGGTCCTTCTCGCCGTCACATCTGCAGACTCTTCGCGAAAAGACCAGCTCTCTCGCCGTGGCGCACATCTCCAACCGGCTGCGGGCGTCGTCGCCGCCAGTCGACCCGCTGCCCGACTTCCTGACGCCCGCAGACGAGGCCATGCTGCTCAACTTCTACATCGTCGATCTACTACGCGCTGCCCAGTTCTGCGACCTACCTTCCGAGATCCAGGCCACCGCCGCCGTCTTCTTCCGCCGCTTCTACGTCACCAACAGCCTCATGACCTACCCGCCCCGCGCTCTTACCATGACCTGCATCTTCTTCGCCTGCAAGGCTGAGGGCTTGTACTACCGGCTCCAGAAGTTCGTCGACAAGTTCCCCGGCATTACCGGCGAGGAGGTTCTCGCTGCCGAATACGTCCTGTGCCAGGGTCTGCGCTTCGCCTTCGATGTACACCATCCCTATCGTGCGTTGGAGGGCGCCATCATGGAGCTTCGGAGGCTTGGCGATTTTGACGACTCCCGCATTGTCCGCGCCCACCAGCGAACACGCGACATTCTCAAGTTCAGCCCGCTTCTCACCGATGCCTACTTCCACTACACGCCGAGCCAGATCATGTTTGGCGCATTATCCATGGCAGACGAAGGTTTGCTGCAGCGATTACTGCGTGATGCGTTCGCGGGCCAGGGCGAGAGCGCCAAGAACCAGGTCTTGGAGATCATACAGAACTGCAGAGCTATGCTGGAGAAGGAACCACCCGAAAGGCGAACAACATACTGGGATGCAGTAAGAACCCATCCCTTTCCCCTGCGATACCCGCGTAAATTTTGCATGCTAATCGAGTGATAGAGCGCGAGTAAGGAGACGATGAAACCACTCAACAAGAAACTTAAGAAGTGTCGGGATCCGGATCGGGTTGATCTGGTCGCGTTACAGAAGGCAAGAAGAGAGCAGGCCCAACAAAAGACCAAACCAAAGGCACCTATCAAAGACGACGGTGCAGTCTTTGGTACTAGCAACGGTACGATCAAAGACGACGAGAGAGAAGCCAAGAGACGGAGGGTCGTAGCTGGTGGAGGTGATATGTTCGGTCCTCCGCTATAAGATGAACTCTCCAGGAACTTAAGCATTGATGGACCGATCTGCCACAACGACATGCCCAAGCCTGAGAGCTCACTGGAAGGCAAGGGGGTGTTCAGTGGTCTTTGAGCTGCTTGCGACAACCCTTGGGCCAATCTTTCCGAAGGGACACAATAGCATTAATGATTGTAAACCGAACCTTCGCATCCGCATTCTGGAAACGAAACGGCGGCCAAGCATTCCTCCTTATCTGAATGAATCGCTATTACGAGATCATGAACGCATCGGGAAACTAGAATCTGATCAAGGGTTCCTTACAGCCACGTTAGCCAGTGGACAACGCTCGTACAGGCGAGAGGGTAGCTGTCTACACGAAGCCCAATGGACCGAGACGTTTTATCTACCTTCGACCCATTTGGGGGTTCTACCCAGAAATCTGGAAGGAAGATTGATCATAGCCACGAACAGAGGTGCTATTGTTAGTAGGTCACGGGCCATTTTGTAACCAGTTCTTACATGATAACTAAATTCTAACTTGTGATTAGATCGTCGACCCAACTGGATTCCAGTACTAGCCTGTAACTCGCTTCCCGAAAATCCGTTATCTGAGCCAGACAGATTCGATTCAGTACTTCAATAATGATAATGATAATTGAATTCATTTACTCTGGATTGTGTGTCTTTGCATGCCATGTGACTTTCAGATAACAAAAGTATTCAAGGGACTGATTCAGTTACCCCTATCTAGATATACCCCGCATACCAAGTCTAACGTGCAGATCAATATCCACTTACACCAGGTAGCTGGAATCCCAGGCTTCTGTTGACGGTACATCATTGCCAAGCTGTACAATTAAGGCAGGTTTGTTGCGACAGTACGTAGCATCAAGCAAGATAGTCCCAAGCTACCCCGCGATCATCGGCACGCTCTTTCGCGAATTCACGACTGGGACCGTTATCAGTGCCAGCATGGGACGTCTTGTAGATAGATAGGCAAACGATATGGCTTCCCCTCACCGACAAGAACAAAGAAACAGCGCCCGCGACATCGCAATAGTAGCCTCGAGACTTTCACGCACCCTTCGGTGTTTATTTTAGCTAACGAAACAAGCCATGGGAGAAGGAGTAATGACCAATTACCTCACAGACTGAATCGAAGTAATCAAAGTCTGCTATCATGGCTGACATCGAAGCGGCAAGTTATCAGAATGAGGCAAAGTCGGACCCGACAACTCGCCATGATGATTTCGCCAGCGACCCGAAGGGAGAGCAAGAGGACCGCAATGTCGGCACTCTTGAGCGGAAGCTGAAGTCACGGCATGTGCAATTCATGGCGTTGTCAGGGGCCATCGGCACGGGTCTCTTCGTCGGCAGCGGCCAGGTAATATCATTAGCCGGCCCGCTCTCGGCCTTCCTGGCCTACCTCATCACGGCTTTCAACGTGTACTGCGTCGTGCACAGCCTGGGCGAGATGGCGACGTACCTCCCGCTGCCGGGCGCCGTGCCCGTGTACGCGGCGCGATACGTCGACGAGGCGCTGGGCTTCGCCGTCGCCTGGAACTACTGGTGGCAGATCGCCATCGGCGTGCCCATCGAGGTCACGGTCAGCGTCGTCATCGTCGACTACTGGCCCAACAGCGTGCCCACCGCTGCTCTGATCACTCTCTTCCTCTTCACCATGGTTATCGTCAACTGTCTCCCCGTGCGCGTCTACGGCGAGGCGGAATTCGTCTTCGGAGCTGTGAAGTTGACGACTATTGTGGGATTGATCTTGCTCATGTTGATCATAACGGTCGGCGGCACGCCCAACGGCGAGCGCATCGGTTTCCGGTATTGGCAGGATCCAGGTCCGATGAACGAGTATCTCGTTGGCGGCTCGCTGGGTCGCTTCCTCGCTTTCGTCAAGGTGTTTATCCAGGCCACTTTTTCATATGGCGGTAGCGAAATGGTCGTCATCGCATCAGGGGAAACCGAAAACCCGCGCCGTAACATTCCCAAGGCTATCCGCCGCGTCTTCTGGCGCATTGCGCTATTCTACGTACTCGCCATATTCCTCGTCACGCTATGCGTGTCCTCGATGGACCCGCGCCTCCTCGACGCCATTTCCACCTCTGCCCCGGGCGCCGCCAGCAGCCCTTTCGTCATCGCCATCGAGAACGGCGGCATCGCCGTGCTGCCCTCCATCATCAACGCCGTGATCCTCTCCTCGGCCTGGTCCGCAGGCAACTCCTTCTTCTACGGTTCTACCCGCGTACTTTATTCCGCCGCCCTCGACGGCAAAGCCCCCAGCTTCCTCGCCTTCGAGCGCTGGGGCGTGCCGTACGCGTGCGTGGCCGCGACCTCGCTGCTCGGGCTGCTGGCGTACCTCAACGTCAGTAACAGCGGCGAGAACGTCTTCTTCTGGTTCTCGAACCTTTCCGCTGTGTCCACGCTCATCATCTGGTCCTCGGTGTGCATTACCTATCTACGCTTCTACTACGGCTTGCGCCACAACGGGATCTCCCGCGACAGCTTGCCGTATAAGGCGCCGCTGCAGCCGTTCCTGGCGTATTTCGCGCTGTGCTTTTGCGTGGTCGTTGCCTTCTTTAATGGGTTCGATGCTTTTTTCCCGGGGAAATTTAGCGCGAAGACGTTTGTGCCGCCGTATATTGATGTGCCGATTTTCTTGGCGTTGGTGCTGGGGTATAAGGTTGTGAAGAGGAGCAAGCTTGTCCCGCTGGGTGAGATGGATCTTTGGAGCGGCAAGGCTGAGGTCGATCGGCTTGAGGGGTGTTGGCCGGAGGTGAAGCCGAGGAATTTCTTGGAGAGGGTGTGGTTTTGGATTGCGTAGTGTTTCTTTGGATGAGGTTCAAGCCATTATATTTGGAGTGCACCTAGTTAAGCGCCCAGTAGAGTTCTATTATTACTTCCTTCTATCTGCTTTCTTTATATTTTGACTTCAAGAGGTTGAAAGCTTAGTCTCGCCTCTTTATGAGTGCTATGCGTGCGGTTGGCTAACTCTCACTACACAAATGGCACATAATATTTCATTTTGTTCTTGGGGTCCCATTGCTTCTTGAGCTGTCTCAGTTTCTTAAGTCTCCACTCATCCCAACCGTAAACTGCCTCAAGCGGCTCGTCACCGTTGGCGTAGTTGACGTACGCACGGAGGTGTGCTGGGTCATCGCTCCCTTCGAGTAAGAAGCTCCGTAGCTGCTTGCCGAACGCTTCCGCGATCGGGTCAATGGTCGAGTTCGGCGCGTACTGAACGTATGAAGTTACCAGTATCTCGTCGTCGCGATGCGGAAAAGCCGTGGATGCTGGGTCAATAGCTTGCACGGCTTGAGTTGAGTAGCCCTCGAGGAGGAAGAAGGACCCGGCAACTTCGGGAACCTTGGCAAATGTTTCATCGATGTAGTCATACACTTTTCGCACGGCAGGTACGTTATATGATTTTAATCCGATGGGGAATCGAAGAGACGTCAATCCATAAGCACAGCCGGGACCGTTTTGGTCCTGGAACGTCAGGACAGCGAGATCGTGCAAAGTTCCCTCGCCAGCCTGCACCATCAGGGGCCCAATATCATGAAGCGGCTTGGCATATTCGCGTGCTGTTTCAGTTGGCCCATCGTAGATAATGCCGAACCAAAGTATGGGCTAAAGCTCGTCAGCTGCTGAGTATCTCGAGGAATTGCTGTTTCGAAGTACTTACGTGATCAGGATCAATTTCGGCAACCTTGACGATGTATCCCCAATGCGTCGCCTCCGCGGGTTGACCCTTGAGCATCGTATTCGCCAGCTCATATAGGGCCTCCAGCTTATCTTGTGAGTAGATGAAAATCTCATAGGACCATGAGTTCTGTGGTGTGTCATGGACGCGATACTCCCATTCTGTTACCAGACCAAAGTTATGCCCCGCGCCCCTGACGGCCCAGAAAAGGTCTGGATTCGACTCATTGGATACGGTGATAACATCACCGTTTGTGAGCACCAGCCGAGCTGAGACGACTTGGTCCGCAGCAAGGCCATACTGGCCTTGTAGCCAACCGTGGCCACCACCCATGATAGGGGCCGTCAGGCCGACGCATTCGCAGATACCGGTCACTAACGGGTTTGTCAGACGCTAGTTAGGCGATTTCGGAAACACGATCGCAAGCTTACCTGCTCGCTTTCCCACCGCCGCAAGTCCGTCTATGACCTGCTTCACGTTTGCACCACCGCCAATTGTGGCGGTTTTCCCATTCTCATTTAGCTTCACCTGGTTCATTTTACGGAAGTCAACCTGGATCGCATGTGTTGCGTCTGCCAGAGACTCAGTTGCACCATGGCCACCGGCTCTCGCAACGAACGGGATGTTGTATTTGTCCGCAAATCGCACCTTGCATGAGTTAGCAGTCGATACGTATGTTAGCTCGCAGTAAAATCGCCGCGCACTCACTGTTTGCTGAACATCATTCTCTGTCGCAACCTGCACGACGGCAGCGATCATGGGTGAGTGCCACTCTCTCCATCTGCTCGTCAGATTGGCAAACTCGGGATCGCCCTGGAGGACAAGAGACGCTTCGGAGGATAACAAGGGGCGGAGGTTGGAAAAGACGGTAGTGTTTCCGGCCATGGTTGTCAGGAAGTCTGTTGCGAGTACGGGTACGGGAGGCAACAGGTTGAGGAGGAATAAAGCACTGGTGGTCCTTGAGAAGAACAACATGATTGCAGCAGGTAGCTGAGAGCCGTTAGATCCAAGGACGGGCGCTTTGATTCGGTGTCAGACGGAAACTGGTGTGGCACGGAGGTTGCAGCGGGAGTGTTGCATGCACATCTCACCGGGCATTTTGTCCTATGCTACGTCGGGCGGGAATGTTTTGTATATGGAGTACAGACGTATGTGCAAGCATGGACGCAACACTTAGACAACAGATAGCGAAAAGGGGCAGCTGAGAAATGTAAAACGGCTCATTATGCTGTTTACACGCGCCGTGCCTAGCATGTACTCTGTGTAGGCTCTTGAGCCGGGCTGAGCCGGTTGGTTGGAGGATCAGACATCCTTGTGCGCACATGGTTGGGGCCTGAGGGGAACTGATCCTCCTGTAGTGTTCGCTTGGCACTCCGCATAACGGGATAGTAAGAGGACCCTTGTTATCGTTGTTATATGCTACGTAATGTTAGGTATGATCAACTCGACATCTGCGGACAACCCCAAAGGAGTTGAACCTCTCGGTTGCCTTCGCATCTTCTACCTCGTGTTACGCTCTCCGGTGCCTCACTCCATTACATTTCCTTTATTTCAGTGCGAAGCTCGCTAGATTTTAAGCGAAAGCCACCGTAGAGATTAGGTATGGATGAGGCGTTGCGGGGGCAGTGAATGGGTACTGCATATACACACATGTAATACGCATGGAGCAAAGCACCAGGCATTTAGTCATCTCAGCTTCACTCAGTAAACCTGAAACGTGCCATTCTCCGAGTTTAGGAAATAATTGTCGAGTCAAGTCATAGCCTGCCTGAGGCCGGTAGGAACTAGAATACATAACCATTCAACAAGATAGAATCAAATGCTAAGTACTGTCTACATGCGCCTGCCCATGATCCAAACCATGTGCCAGAAATCCTGTGGCGTTGAACACCCTCCATTTCTCGACATACCTCTTCACAGCTTCAAAGTCTCGACACTGTCGCGCGAAGCCGCTGCCTAGATATACGCTTAGTTATGGGCGTCAATAGTATAGAGAGGGGGAAAGGGTTTTTAGTGAATTTGCAGAAATAGAAACTCTCGATCTTGTTCCCGGGAGTGTCATAATGGGTGCATAA
Source organism: Xylaria sp. FL0933 (assembly GCA_022578765.1). NCBI lineage: Eukaryota > Fungi > Ascomycota > Sordariomycetes > Xylariales > Xylariaceae > Xylaria > Xylaria sp. FL0933. The sequence goes on along the minus strand of MU389722.1, from coordinate 714,578 downwards.
AGAGGCTTCAGCATACTAACCTAGGAATCCATTGGGATCGTCTTCACCTGGTTCCACCGTACTATCCGCTGCACAAGTGATGCTCTGCTCGAGGTAGTCAAAGCAGTGAGCCGCATGGATCGTCCGGTTCTTGCCAAAATCGAACTCCTGAAGTCCTGCGGATTGGGAATAATATGCACGCCTCAGGACATAGAGGCAGTGGAGCTGATGGAAGACGGTTGGGATAGAGATTTTCGGTGCGAGATTATGGTCTCTGAAATAGCCTAACCCATCTATGAGAAGTACTTCATTAGCATCGCCCTACTAGTATTAATACTGGCAGATTAACTCATCTCGGGTTTCTGAAAACTTACTAGGAATCAAAGCGTCCCAGATCGGCTCCGGTTTGTCTCCTGATCCATCACCTTGCGGTGGTTCTCTAGAGAAAGGAGAAGAGAACACGAACTCCCCCTCAATCTCAGGAGCTGGAATGCGCGGCGCTATCGAACCACTGGCATTGCTGTCTCCATGAGAACGACGGCCGGCGTTGGAGAGACTTCCTCCAATGAAACCACCCGTGGCTGCCAGTATCAAACAAACTGATATGACTAAGTATGTACGCTTCTTTGATAAGAAAGACCAGTCTGAGTCTTCCACTGGCGTAGACCTCTGGTCTTCCTCATCTTCAGCAACTCGTTCATACGTAGCTCTGGTCCGCATGTAGTTCATCATAACCGCATATGTTTCTCCCCTTGACAGATTTTCTTTGAACTGAGAGAACGGATCAAAGTTGAAAGACACGAGTAATTCATTGCAAATCTACCACACACATCACATGGAAGGATCACGGACGGCTTCGGCAAGGCCGATAAAGTAAGTGATAGGCCGCGGCTGACACGCCGCTCATGTACACTGTGCTCGTTTCACTATCGAAGCCACAAGAGGGTCGCATCTACCGACATGCAGAGCGGGCATTAGTGCGGGATGACAGACAAGTTGATGCCCCAGGCCTTTCCTCAGCGCCACTAGTGCAATTATGATATGATGCTTATACTTAGTAGCAATGTAACCTGATTGCAGCACTATAGGATTATAACGTACCATCGAGACGTACGGTGAGCTTCTGACCTGGAGGCTTAAAGTGGTCAAGTATGCGATACCCCAGAAGTCAGAAAGCAACTTTTCGAGAGGAAGTCGTTCCTATTGTCCGTGCTCTATCCGTAGGATTGGAGTCCCTACCGCTTCGGACTCTTGGCGCCAACCGAATCTCTAGATCTGGACTGAAAAGCCTGGAGTAAGGGGACTATGTAACCCCATACTTTTCGAATGCCGAAACTGAGTGAGAGGACCATAATAAGGTCAAGGTTTTTAGTGTAGATGACCTTGAGATAGGATTAAGCTCGCCGTTTTGATGTATTGAGCTACGTGGCTGGTGATGCAGGCCAAGCTTCTTACACCCCGACGTTGCAATCAACGAACTGGTGACATCGATCGCTTCTCATAGGACTCCTTCAAAGATGCGATGATAAGAGAGCCATGAGTCGTGTGTTGTAGTTGGAAAAGACGCAATTGTACGGCTATCTCTTGAGACAGTATCCAGCCAACATCACAGACAAACGTTCTCCTATACACAAGCACTATGAAGTCTTCAATTATTTTCGCTTTCTTCGGCCTCTCTGCCGTGACAAGTGCTCTTCCTACTGGTAAACCCCAGCCTCACCTAACTATCGTTACTCGTGCTGATATTCCATTCGCAGGATCGCCCGACATTGATGTCGCTGACGCGTTCAAGCGTACCGAGTCCAACATTGACGTTGCAGACGCATTCAAACGTGCTGAGGCTGAAATCGATGTTGCTGATGCTTTCAAGCGTCATGAATCTGACATCGATGTAGCCGACGCTTTCAAGCGTCACGAAACCGACGTGGACGTTGCAGATGCTTTCAAGCGTACCGAGGCTGAGATTGACGTCGCGGATGCTTTCAAGAGAGGCGAAACTGACATCGATGTTGCCGATGCCTTTTAAGAAGTAAGGGAGAGATACTTGAAGCGGGACTGTACTAGGAGTTGACTTTCGATGATTATTCTCGTTCGTTTGTTGTACAAGATAGTGATGAAGCGATTAAGGGGCGGAATGTATGCGACTTGTTTATCTCATCAACCATCAAGTGACTTCCAATTAACTTACATGAATCAATTCGATTTATAATTCAACAATTAAACAACGTCCAAGGATTATGAAATTTACTTGATTCTTCATACTTTTGCTAGGTATTACACAGTCATGGGATATGTTGCTTCGTTATCAGAACAAATGACAATGGGCAAAGTTTTTAGATTTTTAACGAAACGTTATATCATATTAAAGAATGAATAGATATTCCCAAATCACTATTTATTATACAACTAAATATTCTGATTACACATGATCTTGTATAGACTCTTCTGGGAGTCCCTCTAAAAGCTCATCGGTAGGGACGTAGTTGTCTGTTACAACATATCCACTACCTGGAGGACAATGCTTAAACCTATCCAACTTAGACGAGTGTGACTCATCGGGATTCTCGGGGCGTTTATAGCACGCCGTATACCGCTTCGCAAAGGCTTCTAGCTGTTCCCAGCTGCGGCATTGACGGTGCTGGTGTAGACCACTGACAACTTCAACTCGCCGATCCGTGGCTCGCGGCGTGTCGTCTGCGTCACAAATAATTTGCCTGCGTAAAGCATCGAGGCAATGGCTGATGTGGTGCCAGGAACGAGTCTGAGGAATGCCGCGACGGTACTCGCTCAAGGATATGTAGACGAGTTTTAAACAGTGTAGATTGTGGAAACCGTGCAGAATATAGATCCCCTTGGACTGATCCCAAGGGAATCGTTGGGCCCTTCGAAGATCATGCTTAGCAACCCAGTCGTCGGAAAGGGCCACAACAGCTGAGTCGACGTTGATATTGTACCATAGCTGGTCTTGAAGTGTTTCGTTCTCACTGCTGTATGGAGTTACGATGACATAGGGCTCTTCGCGGACGTATTTGAGGTGGGCGTATTTGGTTGGTGGCTCAGATGGAAATGATGATTGGAAGTACAGTGCTGTGAGGAATATATTCAAAGCAAAAGATGCAGATAATATAAGTAGTAGAGCCTTTTGAGCACAGCTATCTGCGCAGAATAGAGAGAAAGGCCGAGTAAGAGACTTCTCACTATGCCTACTTCCCTCGCCATCATCGTCGAGCAACCTCTGGTGCTCAATCCCATCGATGGAGCTAGTCATGCTGATTCTAGTTGATAAGTGACGGTGAACCTTTCAGCAAGGCAACAAGACAGCACCAACAATAATTGTGGGAGACCAGAGAAGCACGTATCTGATCTCGGTGAAAGAGCGGTCGTTGAGATCGTGATAGAATAGGAGTATATCCCTTCAAGAACAGGCTTAGAAGTTAGCTGCCTCGCAACTGAGTAGCTAATACTACATATGGCAGCTAAGTAAATCTAAAAGCTTATACATGTAATGATGAATCCTACGAGCGTGGGGCTACAGAATGACTAGTCTTGATAGGCAGTCTCATTCCGTCGAGCGTCGTAATGTTCTGGCCAACATCGGTAATGATTGTTTTGTTCATTACCATCTTTGCTTCAAACTTCTTAATTCTAGTTTAGTCAGAAAGTGAAAACGAATCATTCTTCTTCTTAAGTATACCTTCAAAAGTCTTATTTGACAGCAGTCTAATCGTTCTGTCTAGGAATAGTTGAAGATTCCCTATTAGTGAGCTCTTAAGCTGCAAACACATGTTCGCTAGTTTAGCGACTCAGATACGAAGCAAACCACTCTAGATGACATGCATGGCGTCAGAGCCGGATTCTTGCCGGCATGAGGTGATACACAAGCCCTGACAGGTAAGTACCTTACCTCGAAACGTGGATGACATTACTGCTTTCCTAATCCGAACCATCCAGCATGCACTCCATGTAAGCTGACAATTTACGCGAGCGTCACAACTGAAGGAGCCGGGGTGCGGATGGAACGTCGATATGCAAATACCGTTTGGGCACACCTCGCGCCCAAACGCTCTTTATTCCCTTGTCTAGACGTCCATTCAATATTCGCTCAGCGTGGTCTGCAATCCGTATGTACGGGCGCTCAATTGGTTCAAAGCCACTGGGTGCGTTCGTTATCCGCCGTTAATTATGGTTCCAACTACCATCGCCCAATGCTTTATTCACGCTCATGTCTTCTGCTGTTCCATTCAGTAGCTTTCTGGGCGCAGTGAGATTCGTGTTTTTGTTCAACCTGATCGTGTGACGCCTCCCAATCCGCCACAATGCCGGTCGTGCAGCAGGCCAACGACCGCAATGGCATAATTGCAATGACTGTCCTGTTTACTATACTCATCACTACCGCAGTAGTGCTCCGATTCTATGCAAGACATATGACTAGAGCCGGCTACGGTTGGGATGACTGGACCGCATTAGTTGCACTGGTGAGTCGTTTGGACCTCTCAATCTCAGTCAACCGCGTGGATCAACTGCTGAATAGACTTCAAGCTTTTCACATTAGCTCTCAATGGGATCTTCTTGGGTGCCACCATTGAAGGAGCTATCACAGGGCACTCTCCTGTCGTCGATGGCTGGCCCGTGACGATTCCGCTCGAGATAGTAGCGCAAAAGTACAAGTATGCATTTCAGACGACGGAGAAAATAGTTTTCGGATTGATCAAAGTATCAATTCTGCTCCTCTGGATAAGGCTCTTTGGATCTTCGAAGCGCTTGAGGATTTTGTGCTGGGTGCTCATTGGCCTTACGACAGCGTGGACATTCGCATTTTTCTTCACCACCTTGTTTCAATGCGGAACACGCTGGTCCATGAACTGGTCACCGATAGGTGTATTCCTTTCGCAATGTATCGAGAGTCTGAACGTACTTACCGTCTTCGCCGCTACGGATATTCTTTCCGATCTAATAATCATATCTATACCGCTTCCGCTTATCTGGAGACTTCATCTACCTACCAAAAAGAAGATTGCGCTAAATAGTGTGTTTCTCATTGGGTTCTTGTACGTTCAGACCGAATTCTCCATTGTCTTTTACTTTATAAGAGTCCGAGTGTTGTATTAACATCTGAACTTAGTACCATCGGGGCTGGTATTGCGCGGATATATATGTATCTTGTTACGTCTTATGACATGGTCAGCAACCCCGACTTTATTGCCGATTTCACTCTATGCATTCTCTGGTCAGAGATCGAAGCCAACGTTGCTATGTTGGTGTGTTGTCTGCCGACATTGAGCCCGGTGATTGGGAAGTTCAGCAAGTCGATTAGTTCTTCTCTGCGTACTACACCTTTGGGCAAGTGGCTCCCTTTGGATCCCCCAACACAGAAGAAAAGCCATTCCACGAACGAGGACTTAGAGTTGTCGGTTGCATCGAGACTCCGACGAAAGCAGCCCTCACGATTATCGTCCGATGAGCAGATGTTGTGGCATGAAGGACCGGGCATGGTCACTACCGCTGGTTACTCAAACACTAATGAGGCACCAAGCAACGGCCATGGAATCCTAGCCCGTACTGACATCTCTACGACTTTTGAAGTGAGAGACTCGCACTCCATTTAAGCGTTTAGCTTGAGACGTAGGACATGGTTGTATAATAGCCCAGGAAAACATTGTGAATCTACTCGTCACATAATACACAACTGTATAGCACATATGATACCTTATTCTTATTACCATCTTTGAGTTTCCCGTCGCTTTCTACGCATTGGACCTGACCGTTGCTATTCATCTCAACTCTGAGCTGTTCTCTCGAGTATGTGCTTAGTATCGACATGAACAAGTTAGACGAACTGGGCTACATTCTCTTGAATCTCAAAATCGGGAGATCACGACATTGACTGTACCACAAGGCATTCCTCACGGCATTCACGATATTTTGCTCTACTTTTAGCGCATCTAGTCAGACAAGATAGATGTGCATAAAGTACAGTGTAAGCAACCCAGGGTAGCGATACACTGGCGCGGACTCTGCCGCCCGTCAATCCAGACTGATACTGGATTGGCTAGCAGCCTTCCTGGGAACACTAATTCGTTGACGTAGGGGCAGATAGCCTATTGGAGGATGCAGGTAAGACGTTAAGTGAGTTGATAGCTATAAAGCATCACACACACGTTTTACTGTAAGATATCGAAGAGTGCTGTACCAGTGTGTAACGAGAAGCCTAAAGGGGAACATTCACTGGTAATCGAAATAACAGATTTGGAGCACCCCCCGCGGCCAAGGCAGGTAGTGTACGAAATAAGCCATGAGGTTTGATAATGCCTACTATTACGCTACCTTACGATATCTACTAGTAGGTAATCAAGCGCCGACGTCGTATTCCCGGGTGCTACATACGTCTTCTTCTAGTATCATACAGTTAGTGAATATACTCAAGGATAAAAACTTGATCATATCATCATTGCGCTTCCTCTTGTGGCCTATTCCTGTCTCAGTGTGTTTCGGCGGGGTGGCTTGCCGAGTCGGTAGTCGAAGAGAACTCCTACCCTATTCAGTAAACGAGCCTAATGCACCGTAATGCCACAACGTGGCTATGGCGCAATTACATAGGGAGTCCAGGAGTACTACACTACATACAGAACAGACAACATTTAATGCCTTTCCAAGATAGACAGTACTGTACATAGCCTATTGGCCAGGTAAGCTGCAGGTACATATTCTAACTTTCTGCAGACTAGTAAGCAGCGGGGTGATGCTATTCAAGGATCTACTGCGGTATGTTCGCTCCGCATTTTAGCCCACAGACTAATGACGGGTACTGGGGTCTGATTGATTCCCGAAAACATTCAAGATCGTGCAATAGGTCTAGACGTTCCAGACATTGTTTAAGGACAGGGATAAAGCAGTATATATGGTACTACCTAGCATACGCTATCCCTTTCACAAGTCTTTGAATGACATTGCTGCGTACTGGCTCAGAATAGGGTTACATTCCACTAAAAAATCAACGTTATGTAAGACAGAGTTACAAAGTCTTCTACACACATAAAGCGAAGGATTATAAGCGTCATATTTCCCCATGTATCGTATGAGCAGTCGCGCTATCTAGCCGACGTTACAGTACATAGTAGAAGGTTTTATACCGAGGTTCAATTCGGACAGCGATGCTGGACTCTTGTGAGGTCACCCCGTGCCACGCTTTTCATGCCTTAAGAGATGGGGAAAGCTTGTTATTGTATGATCAACCGCACCATTTAGACATAGAAGTACCCATAACAGTGCTCACCTTTTTCCCACTGTGATGTGTTACGTTTTGGGTAGTTCACCAATCTCTGAGACTCTTCGCCGATTAACACCTTCCTTATCTCGGTCTCTCACACCTTGGACCGAAGATCCATGGAACACAACAGCATAATATTCCTTCTATCGATATATGTTTTGATGTCTCAGGACCACCTGCCTCTTTACGTGAGCACTATCGACCCGGCTACTATGTTATGTCGTTTACTAGTGGTCACCTGCCATTGACCGCTCGGTCTCCGAACTTATCATACTGTCTACCGTCGCAGATGCTCGAAGAAGGATTTCCTCGGCCCTAAATCGAATGAAATGCCTGTTCACGAATACGCCACTGTTGTTAAGAGGAAAAAAAAAGAAACGCTGATGTTCATGTCAAACGTCACACTTGAATTAGCGAGCCTCTTCTAGTATCACACATACCATTTTACTCGCTAGGTTCCCGGTTTGTATTGGAACAGTCCTTAGCTGAATATGAGAATCCGTCAATTCTTGTTCATCCACTTCTCAGCTCACCACTATCGCCAATCTTCACCTTTCTTATACGCGTTAAGCAATACAACCCTATGAGAAGCGGCCCTGATACGCGGAAGGCGGGAGTCAATAGAGGGCGAGTGAATGATCTTCGGGTTCGGGGTCTCCGTCTCCACGGAAGTAAATGCCCGCTCTCGTCATTCATACTCCGAACTTGTTCTCCTACTTGCTCCCCTTCCTTGACTACTCAATGATGGCGTCATGGGAAGTCGTGATACATCCGGCCCTGGTTGACGGACAAAATCAAGGAAATATTGCAGCCAGAAGGAGAGGGAGCGCTTCGACAGGTTTTTGATAGTACTCTAGATACCCTACTCACTTCGTTGCTCTCTGCTCCGCTGTCGACCCTGGGGCAAGGGAAGAGGAAAACTCCCAAGTCTTACCTCCTAGTGAGGGTTTACAAACAAAGCGTGGTTAGTATGAAGGTCAGAATCATGACACGTGCATCATTGTATACAGTTAACTTAATATGATTGAGAAAAGGAACAATCGCCTGCTAAGATCCGTGAGTAAACCGCAATGGAATATCTGTTATATTGGTAGCAAGTCAGCGATTCCCGCCATACCTACAATTTCGTTTACCGCATAAGCATTTCTTGTCTAGACCTCTCCAGTACTTATCTGAATAATCCACCGTGATCTCGGACCCAGCCTCAATGCCCTTACTCACTAGAATGATCCGCTGCGTATCAAGCCAAGTAAATCGCTGGTATTGAGCGTTTGCATTGCAGCTATGATTAACGAATCGGGTGAAATTGCCTTGACGTCCTTGCCATATCTTTGAAGACTCTGGTGTTAGTAATCAACGTTCATGGAAAAAGCTGGAAAAGGTTTGGAAGTCTGCAGTGGTAACACGAGTAAGAGAAACTGATGCGAAAAATTCTAGGGACTGACCTGGTAATTAGTAGAGCCCGCCGTGCTCTCCATGACATCTACATCCCGCAGGCCCTTGGTTATCACGCCGACAAACTCCCCAACAGCCGCACCCCTTTCGAAAGCGCATAGCGCCATTAGCCCGTTATTACGCCCATCTTGAGTACGAAACACTTGGACAGGTGGTGGCGTAAGCGTGGTGCATCCAAATAGCGATGGAAAGCAATAGCAGCAGTTAAGTTTCGGGTTATCCGACTGTTCATTTGAACACTCCTGGCAAACGAATAAGCTCGAGACCCGTGTCAGTGCTTGTGAAGATGGCGGCTTCCAGCGAGGATCTTCGCCTCCCCAGACTGTTTGGTCAACAATAGACTCCTCAATGTGCCTGTACTCGAAATGGGAGTCCCACTGCAAGTACGTCTTGCGCAGTGGTATCGGAGGAGCTCCATCGAGACAGACCACCCAGTCGTGGGGATGGCCGGAGTATTCTGTTTCCGGCGGCTCGCCCACGACCGAGAGCAGCCGTCGCCAGTTCGGATTCATCGTGTCTGCTGCTACCTCCAACGCGGGGCGCAGGTTGCGCAGACGCTGCATGCTTTCGCTGTCAAAGCCGACGCGGTACTTGCAGAACCGGTAAATGCCCATCCCGGCGAATACCAGCGCGGCCCATCCGCCGGCGTCTTTGATCTCCTTGTAACCGCGCCATATAGCCATTTTGTTCCGTAGTTCCTTCTCCGACCATCCAAAGTTGCTAGACGCCTCTACCGTAGCTGTCTTGCGATGACGGGTACTTGAGGTCTTCGGGTCGTTCACCCTGAGATGTTCAACATACGCGTCGAAGTGTTCGACCCATCGTGCCTGGACAATTACCTCGATCGACCTGCACGTGCGGCTTGCCTGCGTGACCTTGCGACAGAAGACAGTCGTGTCATTAAAGTACCGGTCGGGCGGGGAGGCAGCACCAATTCCTGACAATGAGAGGCCCTGTCCAGTTACATATTGTGAAGAAGAGCTGATGACGGCTTCTCTAAGAAGCGGCGGCATCATAAATTCGCCCAGGATCTGCACAGGGTCCACGCTCCCGCCATGCAGCTGCTCCCAAATGCCGATAATGAGCTTATCTAAAGTCGATGGCTTCAGAGCATATCCCACAGCTTCAGCTTTCCGGCGCTTGGGAAAGTTCTCGTTCACAACCTGCATCTGCCGCTGCGTGTTGTCCTCGACAACTCGTGCACTACGACAGCTTGGGCGCAGGCCGCTAATCGCCACCCTTGAGCTGTTTACATGGCCTTCGCCGTCTAATACCTCGCCGTCCTCATTTACAGCGCTCTTGTTTCCCTGTTCATCTGAAGCGTGGTTAAGCGTGTCATACGACGCGGCGGGGATATGGCCGCGAGAAAACGGCACGATAACTCCGGAGCTTGGTCTAGCGCTTGGCTGGTTCCTAAGCTCTCCGGTTGCATGTTCCCTGGGGGCAGTAGATGATCTGGGCGAGATGATTTCCGTCAAATCAATGACTCGCTATTCGTTAGATAGGCCGCGTTAGCACCGTCTGAATGAGAATGGCTTCACTGGAACACACCGAAATAGCGAGGCCCGGCAGTGTTCGCCGTGCCACAGGCGAACGGCCTGCCGATCTGTCCCGGAATTCGGCTTCGATGCATACGCTTGGCTCGGCAAGTTGATCGATGGAGGCCCAGTCGATGTTGGCTTGTATCAGCTCGCCAGCAATTGCATTCGCAATTTGTCGGCAGAGCACTGCAGTCTGTTCTTCCGACAACATGTCCTCATTGTGGCGACGATATCGTCATTCTTAGGAATATACTGAATATTTACCTAAGCCATTTCACGATGCACCGCTGTGAATGACAAGTCAAGATGGGCAGGTGTATGATGCAAGACGGAACCCCGGCTCAATTGTTCGGCACGTCGGCGGAGTCTGCCTGGGCAGCACAAGTTTCTCGGCTGGCCACGGGTACCAAAGGCGCCCGTCTTAACTCTCTCCGTCTCCGTCTCGGCGCTACAAAGACGCCCTTACCGCGTAGAAGATATCAGGCAGTCAGCAAAGGAGTCGCCCTTCTACGACAATGTCCAAGTAGCGCAAAGAGCATAAATCCAATGGGGTTATAAGAGATACCATTCATAACAAGCAGGTTCTAGCTCGGGGTGTAGTAAATAACATGTTGAAGCGAGACCTGCGATGCTGTTAGTCTACTGAATAGTGTATCTAATTGTGTTGTTAGGTGGTAAAGACAAGAATGCGAAGCAACATAAACTGGTAATAAAGGCACGATAGCAACAAGACACGCGATGAGAATAAGTATTACGATATAAATTTTATTCATTAGCTGTCTAGCTACAGCTCGATAACTCAATAACGAAGGTCTACTTCCCATTCTGGAATACAGTTTGACCATATAAGGCCATGTTATGACAATACTTGAGAACCCTGGTAGCTTGTACTCATTTACAAGCGCCTGCATGCTCCGAATTGCGATTGACAACCAGTGCTGCAATAGTCCAAAGAGGAGCCACACCAACCCTTAGATGAACAACAATTTCCATAGACCGATCCGAGGCAAGTAAATCCGCTGGCACCGCACTGTCCGTTAGGAGAGATTGCCAGACCTTTGTTGATGCCGCCATTCGAGGGGTGAGTACTACTGGCCTCGGGAGCTGAAGCCGCACTAGAGGTAACAGGGGAAGAAGTGGTAGAAGGGGCGCTGTTAACCGGAGTAGCACCATCCAGAGGTCCAAAAACAATATCGGCGCTTTCCTTCGTCCCCGGGAATTCATAGGCCTTTGGGCCGCCGAGGATGTAGGGGAACGCCTTGACGGCGTCGGGATGCGAATTGAAGTTCACAGCTGGGTCGCTGGCCTTGATATACCCAGGAATGCTAACCAACTGGTCATCAGGAATATTGAGGGGCTTCGAGGAGCCACTGTCAACCGATATTTGGGCGCATCCGGTGTAGAATTGCGCTGGCCCAGCCGCGAGGTTATGAAGAGCGATGATCTCAGGGCGAATCAGATATTGCCCCTTTGGCATCTCGCTGGGAATTTGCACTGACACGATGCCATCGTTAGCGATGAGCTTCTGTGTAGCCCACGTCTGAGAATTCTCGTCATAGCCGTAATCGTACAGCTTGAACCAGCCGGGACCTGTTGGGTCTTCCGATATGTCAGGTACCTGCTTTGCGTATATAGCCATCGGGCCTAGGTGGCTGCCGTCGATAGTCCCGGGTGGCGATCCGCTTGCCCAGAGACGAAACTCGAAAGAAAGCTTTGCGCCGGCCTTGACATTACAAGTGTCTGCGGCTGGGGTTTGTCCTACGATGCCGCAGGCCAAATCGGGGCTTTCAAGGTCTGTGATGGGGCTTGTGATCTTGTCAACTGTGAACGAGGTTCGGAGACATTTTCCATCCCCTTGGCTTTTGCCATCAATGAAGAGAGTAGAGAAGACACCATGGGATTGTGCTGTGCCTGCCAACGCGGCGGCCAGGCCGAGAACCGAGAAGGACTTCATTTTTCTTGCGGTGTCAATGATAGCGACGAGTCAGACGATGTATTCAGCTAGGGAAGAAGCAGTGGTTGATTGGATTAGTAAAACAATGTCTCAAAAAATGAGTCTCTATTTGTAGAGAAAATTTTATATGGATGGTTACGGGTTGTGCTCACTAGAAGTAACAATGCCTTTATTCATACATGGCTTGAGTCGACGAACAATGCTATTGTCAGTTACTGCATTAGCAACAAAGGCATTGACTAGAAAGCATTAACTCTGTTAGTAATACTTCCCTCTTTTAGCCAACAGGCAATGCGCGTAAATGAATCCCAGTTAAGTGCTGGATATTCATACTTCCTCATTGGTCAAGTGCGTACCTAGCGAGGATGCTATAATGAAAATTGTAGGTTGGTAACGTTGAGCATTAGGACCATTCGTGATATTTTCGAAACTCAAGCCACTGCGTATTGGAATAGATTCAAAGGTACGTTTCATTCATGATTGTAAGTAACTAGTAACGCAACGCAATAATAAGAACGCCTCTGCTGTCGAATGTCTGTTCCCAAATCGTCCCCAAACCCAACATGTTCCCTTATCCTTCGAGTTCTCTGCCCTGTAAGGGGCATTCAGTTTGGCCCAAATCTTTAGCCTAGATCATCGCGTATTTCTCTCAATGGAAATTATCTGTAGTACCGCCTAATTTTGGTGCTGTGGCTCCGCGACGCCAACAGGAAAAACACAACCGTATCATTTTCGCTAGTAGTGGTCGCAAAGGCGAAGCCTCTGGTAAATCGTCGAACTAATTGCAAATAAGAAGGCGAGCTTTATTCTGTTTAGGAATCGTCTTTGCATCGCAGTAAAGAGAGGTCGAGGTCGCAGAGTTACCACTGCCATTACAGCGCGAACCCAGCCTTTCCATAGCGCAGCTAACCCTTAGTAATTATCCCACCTACTCTAAACTCATAACCACTCGATCTCAAATGGGAGGCGATACCTTTGAATGAGACTATTTCGCTTGGATTCGGTTGCAATTGAAGCGCGGAGATCGTGGGCTGCCCGGAAACCCCATCGCTGGGATAGGTCTGGATGAGAACTGCGTGATTCCTCGAACCCGAACTCGAACGCCCAACCACGTCCAATTCTACCGCTCGGAGAAGGCAACGCGACGAGCATCTCAAGGGCGGCAGCCGAGCCTTTCTTTGCGGCTTCCACAGCACCATCATAGAGCCTTGGCTAATGAGAGCATGTTAGGGTTCTTTATCTTGAAAAGACTGCTTTAAAGATGTGCTTACATGTTCCATCCCCCAAGTAGACTCTATCGGTGCTGGTAGAGCGTAGTAGTCCACTTGGAAACCAATTGGTTTACCGCTTTTTGTGAAAGTTGCTACACATTCGCATCGCCAGCACCCAGATTTGCCGCCTACGGCTGAACACAATGATTCAAAGTCAGGATCGTACTCGCTATACGAGTCATTACAGCTTTCGTCCCATGCGAACAATCGGCTCTGTTTGTAGTCATCCAGTTGCAAGGACTCGCAGAAAGCCTCGTACTCGCGCCATAGTTCATCAGAGATACCGGCGGCATTTCTCTCAACTCGCATGCTTTCCTGGCGCTCATCGATTTGGGCCTTCATTAACTTTTGCTTTTTCCGTACGGTTTCGAGTCCTGAATTAACCGCAGCTCTTTTGCGCAGCAACTTCTTCTCTTCCGACTTGAATGATTCGAGTTTCCGGGTAAGCGAATAGATTTGGTTCTGGTCGGAGCTGAGCTGAAAACCCAAAAATGAACTGGGTTTGGGGCGCTCGTTGCCATGATCTTGTTCAGTAGCGACCATTCCTTCAGGTCCATCGGTGATATCATGCTCTGTGCTGTCTGCCTGGTCATGGTCAATTTCTGTTCTGTCCATCTTGCTGTCGTTCTTGGACACGTCGCTGGAAGAAACTGGAACTGATACAGCCTTGACTTTGTTGTCTGAATCTGCGACAACATTGGAAAGATCCATGGAATCGCGATATGCTTCGCTCGGGCGGGATAGGGATTGAAGAATGCAGCTACTGAGGGTGTAGGCGTTGGACGGACTTCATGATCCGCCGCTCACGACGCTGTCATGCAAGGGAAGGGACTAAATGAAGCTGCAATAGACGTCGTGAGGACGCTTAGATACGCGCAAAGACTAAAGGTTTGCTTGAATTAGGTAGGGACTTAGACTGGGTTTGCGTAGGAAGGAGTGTGCAGGGGCGTCAAGCCATTTGATCCCGGTATTTTGACAATCATTTACTAGAAAGGATATCAGATCTGGAATGCAATAAATCAATGTATTCAGGACGAAACTAACTGTTCGTGCTAACAGCCTCCAAGCACCTTGCTCGATTTGCCGAATCTATTTCAAGTTGGGCAAGGTCCAGTGTAGTTGAAGCACGGAGGGTTTAGAAGCGGGTGTAGGTGTATGCAGCGATGGATTGCTCGGGAACTGCCTTGTAGTGGCCTTGTAGTAGTATATGACCAGGGCGAGGGAAGGCGCTGAGGGAAACCGAGGCACACTTGTTATTCAATGTCAATTAGGCAGGACCTCTAAATGCCAGCAGGCGAAGGGCAGTCATTTAGAGTCAGGGCTGTCTGAACGCAGGATATAAAAAGGCATATAAAGGAGGTGTGGCTGTGGTAAAGATTTGTATGAAGTAAATATTTGGTAGGTATATAAAGTCGCGGAGAGGATCAGGTGAAAAGGGTATCAAACAGCGGCAGGTATTAAAGCTACGTTTAAAATGTGTGTGTGACAGGTATTTCCGGTAATCATCATTCTCGCATATCCCATCATAATTCCACCAACTAGAGAAGCTCAGAAAACTGCCAGGTCATGTCGGCATCGTGTGGTTTGCCGTCCACATTACTCTTCAACCAGCAGCGAAATGGAGGGCCCTTGTCGCCTTCGATAAATCCCCATCCACAGCCCGTACAGCCGGTTGTTCCGGCGCAATTATCGATGCAATCTTCCGCAGTATCCGTATAGACGTTCCGTATGTCGATAGCTCCATCTTGCTTCCCATAATCAATACCGCAGAGCTGAAGGAACTTCTTGGTTGAACCCGGCACTTCATAAATGGTCCCGTTTACCCCCGGACAGCTCGTCTTAGTTCCAGGGATGGCTCCTGGTGCTGGCGTAGATGTGGTCGGCATACGAGTCGAGGTAGGGGATGCAGATGGAGTTGCTGCTGTCACCCCGCCTGTTATGGGCGCACCCGTGCGTGTCATTGCTGTATTCGAGGCATCGGAGCTGTATGCAAGTAAGTATATGCACATCGACATTCAATTAAAAGATGGAAGGCATACGCAGGGCCAACAGCACTTGCGCTCTTGGAACTATTGGTGGCTCGTGGAAGTCCTATCCCGAGACCTACACCCAATGCCACGATTATGATGACCGCAATTATCGCTAACAATGTCCAGAACCATGGTGTCCGAAGCCCTAGTATTCTCTTCTCTTCCTGTTGCCCTCCCTGACTTGACGGTGGAGAAACCTCTTCCGGGCGCGGCTCATCGAGAGAAGCGTGAGCAGAGGCCGGTGGAGTTGCGTCTCCGAGCCACGAGGAAGGGTTTCCATTCTTCTCGGCAAAGTATGCTCGCGATGCATCCCGGTATTCGTTCAAATCGCGCTGGGCAAAGAAGTCAAAGCCACGAAACTCGACGGGTTGCGACGGCCCTGCTCCTGCTGCGTCCCCGATTGTTGGCGATTGCTGCAATTCTCTCGGGGGACCGAGGACCGTGACAGCGGGAGGCCGCTGCTGCTGCTCCGTCGCCATGACTAGCTATCTCTGGTCTGGGAATGATCTCATTGCCGGACGGCCATTATCGTCTCCTTGTTTTAATTGCAACGCGATACTAAACTCGAGAAAAAAGGAGTGGACGGCGGTCACAAGCACCACCAGCGATCAATTGGCGTGCTCTTGTCACGATGCACGATGTGCAATACAGTAAACAGAGGTAGAGAAACCCAGGACGGTGGATTCGGAGGATTCCCCCTGCCTTTAACTAACGAAGCCACCGGCCACCAACGGATTCGGCCTTGCATCCTAGCATCCTAGCATCCTAGTGGCCATGTTCGCCAGACTGTAGGTGTAGGGGGCCCCGGTCGTTACCCCGTCACTGCATCAGCGCAATCTCGTGATAGCATGGCATGGCAGGGCATGGCAAGCTCCTCCTTCACTGCTTGTTTGGGGCCCATCACACGTGGTGTTGTATCCTTGTGGCTACTCTACCGGACGCTAAGCCTGTCAGTTATATCTGTACTTACTTTTACCTGGCCGGACTGGCCAGCCCATTGTTCATCGACATTGGCTGTCGGAGACCAGCCTAAGTGGCCTTGGCTGTCGCACAGATCTTCGCTCATCGATTTGCAGGCCCCTTACTTGTGCTTCTGCTCGTATACCACTGCACAGGAGAGTAGAAATTTCGCCGCCGCGATGGGCAAGGGGGAAGATTCAAATGAGTTTCCAATTACGTTGATGTAGGCCTTACCAACAACAATCGGACCCGAAGAATGATTGGATCAGATGAGATTCTAGATCTTGGAGGGATCTGAGACAAAACTAACATCTTCATTATCAGCTAAAGTCGGTGCCGCCCAGATGCTATAAAAAGCAAATGCCATCTATTGTACTGTATTTACACTCTCACATACTGGGTCGGTATGGGCAAAGTTGGGCAGGAACACTAAATCAGGAACAAATCCTGCGAACACTGTGCGACGGATGATTGTTACCTGTGCACTATTGTTCGGTTGGTGCCGTTTTGGGACGGAGGAAGCGACGTATGAGTTCTAGTGCGCGCTGTGGATTAGTACCGCTAAGTAGCAGCGCATCTGCCTGCCTTGTAGGTTTGGCCATCTACTTCCTACAGCTGGAATACATATAGGTAAAGGGCTTATAAGGAAAACGACCTTATACAACATGAGTCGCTGCCCTAGAACAGGCGGTATTAATCAGACCGAGGAAACAAGAGCAGGTTAAATAACGATAGTAATGCACTCGTCATCTATATAGTCTGTCTGGTTCTCCTCAATTTACCCCATGTATCTCGATTATAGCCACAAACCCAACCACAACCTGGGATTCGCCGCGATCTGAAGAACCGCGCCAAGTGCCGTTTAACCCCCCTCGACACTTCATATGGCTATTCTCCTCGGTGCGACACAATGGTCGCCTCCAAAGCTCCGGCGACAATGTGTATTAAAGAAGCGGACCACCAGATGAATGATAGAAATGGATCCATTGCTGAAGAGCTCGCTTTCTTCGCGCTGCCAGTCTATCTCTCAAACTCCCACGATCTAAATAAGTAGGTTAAGGGGTGAACCAAAATTTGAAACATCAAATATGCAGCAGAGACTCCTCTCCCTCACGGCGCTCGCCGTGAGCCTGTTTTCGGGCTCCGGTGCAGCCCAGTGCGCCCGCGAGACGCTCGAGGCCGCAACGGAGAAGCTGCTGGCAGCACAGACAGCGGGCACGCCAGACGCGCTGGGCGCGCTCGCGAACGTGGCGTACCTCGAGCAGTTCAAGACGGCAGACATGACCAAGGGCATCCTCGCGACGCCGCTGGCGCTCGACTTCAACCGCTCGCTGCACGACACGGTGCAGTGCGCGACGTACACGGAGATGGTGTCGGCCAAGGGCGCCCACCCGTACGTCGTCGGCACGCAGATGCACTTCACGCCCGACGGCGCCACCCTGACCAACGTCAGCACCCTCGTCACGGACCAGGGCGACTGGCTCTTCAACGCCACGGGCACCCTCTACTGGGCCTCGCGCGAGGCGTGGGACGTCATCCCCGAGGACCAGCGCGACTCCCGCGAGACCATCCAGGCCGCCGCCGACGCCTACGCTGACATCTTCAATGATAAGTCCGTCACCGTCCCCTGGGGCTCGCCCTGCGCCCGCCTCGAGGGCGGCGCGTATACCGGGTCCGGATCCGCTAGTGACCGATGCGACGTAGGGATCCCGAATGGTGAGTGAGCCCAGCTATTGATATTGATCATTCATACTTTCATTACTCTCCTTTCTCGGTTTAGAGGTATCGCAGTGAGATTCTTCTTCATATAGTACTGACTGGCCCCGTCTAGGCGTGGCTCTTGTCAATCGTCGCTACGTAATCGATGAGACGCTCGGAGCCGTTGATGTGTTCATCGACTTTGCCTCACTGCCCGACAGCCACGAATTCCGGGTTGAGAAAGGCAAGATCCGCTATGTACACACGATTACTGTGATGGGTTAATCGAGGGGGAAAAAAGCTAAGCCAGCTCGGCCGTGAATGAGTGAGCCACCGAATCTCACCGGCTTGGTGTGCTTTCGCTGGGCTAAAGAGACCTGTTAAAGTGTCTAAGTAATTTGTATGTAAATGGCAGTAAAACGTATGAATGATGATAATGGCGCTATGAAACAGTACGGTTGCCCCCCATGCCTAAGTCTAAATCCAAATCTAGTATACGGAGAGTCTGTCCTGAGATCCAAATGTACAGTAAGCCCTTCCAACCTGTACAATACCGAGCCCAAAGTCTATCATTATATAAGCTTTGCCTTCCCTCTCGCTGTATTGACGACTTATCCTCTCATATCCTCCTGTAAAACCGAAACCCAACAGTCGCCATTGCGGCGATCACAAGCGTCCCGGTCAAAATAGGTAACTTAGAAGTAGACGACACAGGCGAAGTATCACTGCTGCGCGTAACTTTGTCTTTCATCTCCAGGTTCGGGTGATGTACATACGGCACGGCTCTCGCAGGTAGGTGTTTCTCCGGGAGCCATTCGAGGACCGGCGCGCGACTGATGACGGGGCCAAGTATATGGTTGAGGCCGTACTTGCCGAGTGGCAAGTAAGGGAACACGAACCGCGCCATAATCCAGTCCTTCGTCGTCAGCCATCCGCACATGCGCGCGCGCTTCTCCGACATGTCAATAATAGCCGGGGTATCCTTCATGCGCTCCGTCTGGTAAGCGCGGAAAAGAGCCTCAAGGTCCTCTGTCGTTATCACCGGCGACGATGAGGAGGATGAGGATGAGGATGAGGATGTGGATGACGGCGATCCCCGCGTCAGTCGCCGCAGCCTATTAACGAGGTCCACAAGATCCGAAACCCCGCTGTTATACCCCAGTCCCGCGTGCGGCTCGAGCTTACGCACCGAGTCGCCGACGAGCACGATGCGCTTCCAGGACCATTTCTCCACAAGGCCTTCCTCGAGATTAATCAGGCCGACAGGCCCCTCGCGAAGTCGATACGCATCCTCGAGGGTATATCCCGGCGCCATGTACAAACGGCCCCATTTCTTCAAGATGGCACGCTTATCCTCCTCGGTCCAGCGCAGCCGCTCCGCCGTCGGCGTCTCGATCTTCTCGTACACGGCGAACCACGCCTGGCTCGTGCCCGTCAGGATCTGCGTCGAGACGCCGTTAGCCGCGCACTCGTAGTTCGTGATCTGCGCGAGCCCGGGAAGCAGCGGCAGGTTGCCGAAGAGCAGGCGGTACGTCGTTATGTAAGGGCTCGCCTGCGGCGTGTCTGCGGCTGAGCCCGCGGCGAGCGATTGCATGATCTGGCGCGTGCGGCTGTGCACGCCGTCCACGCCTATGACTATCGACCCGCGCTCGACGCTGCCGTCGGCGCAGTGCACCGCTACGCCGTCCTCGGCCACGTCGATGCGCACGACGCGCTTCCGCACGTGAATGCGCGCCTTGGCGGATTCGGGGAGGCTCTTGTACAGTGCTTGCACGTAGTGCGGACGATGTACGATACGGACGCCGTGTCCGTGGCTTTTAACATCCTGCGCGTCAGCACTGATGTCTTCGAACCCCGTTCTCGGGCCGGGGAAAATAAGTTAAAAAGAATCTCACTTCGCCTCCATAAGCGGGCCTAATTCATCTTTTCTCCAGATGGATCCATCGGAAGCAGACATAAGGACGTTGTGGTCGACACGCGACACAATGGGCGAGACAGCATCCAGAACATCCAGCTGATCGAGCACGCGAAAGGTATGAGGCATCAGCGAAAGCAGCGACCCGATATCCGGCATCAGATCGTCGTGTTGCTCCAGCACCACGTAGTCCATGTCCGTCTTGGAGAATATATGCGCCGCTGTCAGACCCAGCAGACCACCGCCGACAATGATGGCCCGGAAAGGCTGTGCTTGGGAGTTCTTCTCTGCCATCTTCCCCTTGTTACGCTATATTCTCACAGAAGCGATGGGAATATGATTATGACTGCTCTTTTTATAACATTAGAAACTGACGAGGAAAAAGAAAAAACATGGGTCTATACATACAGGGAAATTTACCGCTTACCCTTGTATTATTATACACTCTAGAACAGGGGTCGTATCTTCAAATCGTCCTTAGATTACGCTGACATGTTGCAGCAGGTCTGTTTGTGATGATTGAGAAGCAGAAGACAGCCAAACTTGCGCACATACTGATACATATATGTGTGTATATATATAGACTGTAGGTAAGCTGTCGTATGATAGCGCAATCTCGGGACAGATAATACCTAAAGGAGAGCGACGGTTCTTGCGACCTCAGCCCCATCGGCAAGGGACCGACGCACCGCACCTTAGCGTTGGCCCTAGATGCATATGCAGTAGCGCCAACGACCTTTGATGGTCAACTTGGCAAGGTCGTTGTTCCATCGGTCCACACCACATGTGTCTACTAGCAGGTAAGCTCATTGGAAAGTTCTCATAATACGATATTTGAGAGCGGTGAAGTCGACAAGAGCAGTATGTGTTGACCACACCTATCCCACCCAAAACCCGAATATTCTTTCTTCATGGAGTTGGTTTAAAGAGAAAGAAGGGAAAAGGGTTGGTGAGTGCTCACATAACCACCAACTAAATTTGAAGGCATTGACCCAGGGCTCGCCAGGTAGCCAAGGAACTGCTATTAACTTAGTCAGATTTTAGAGCCACATACTCCGTATACTGTCAAGAAATATGCTTTTCATCGTATAGCAACTCATTGTTCATCGTCATTAGGAATAATACATATAACTATAAGCTAGCCATTATAATAAGCTATAAGTACAGAAGTTTTTGAGCGAAGCATTCCACACTC
Source organism: Xylaria sp. FL0933 (assembly GCA_022578765.1). Lineage (NCBI taxonomy): Eukaryota > Fungi > Ascomycota > Sordariomycetes > Xylariales > Xylariaceae > Xylaria > Xylaria sp. FL0933. The sequence goes on along the minus strand of MU389722.1, from coordinate 693,313 downwards.
TATGTGTACAGGATGCAGGCCTCAATTACTTAACCAAGTAGCCCGAACGTCACGAAGGCCGGCTAATTCTTCTTCGTCTAACGCCTATCTTATAACTTCATAAGGTGGAAAAGAACTTAAGCAATGCCCCAAAATCATTCCCTTTCTCTTTAAAATGAACCAGAAAGGTGAAAACGCTGAAGTGCTTTGTGGTCCCATCGCCGAGCCTCCTAATGCCAAAATTGTCTTGAAACATACACCGCACAGCCCATCCGTCTCATAACTTCACTTTTTGGTGTCATAAAACTTCTTGCCCATCCTCCTCTTCCGGAAATTTCAGTCCACCTTCTACCTGGATCGCCCCCCGAACCCACTCATGAGCTAATACCTGCCCCATTGGCCAGCGACTCCGAGCGCGTCGTAAAAGGCCTTCGGTAATCTCCATAGCCCCTTTAAGCTGATCTTTCTCGAACAAGGCTATATTGGCGTCGTGGTCACCATCTTCGCCTGCATATTTCACCCAGCTCCATTCAACACGAGCAATACGATGGCTGGTCCTGCTCCGCATTCTCTGATAGTCATTGGCGCCAGGTGGTGGATCAAACGGCAGACGTGACTCGACAAGCGCATAGAGAAGGACGCCTAAAGACCAAGCATCGGTTGCCCGACCATCATAAGACTGCCCGAGAATAACTTCCGGCGCGGCATAATCATCAGAGCCACAGCGAGTTTCCAGTTTCTCATCGTCAGCAACACGCCGAGAGAGCCCCAGGTCTGTCAGGGTTATCACGGGATAAGGATACGTTGTCCAGTCCTGAGTAGGGCTGATTAGCTCTGCCGGCGAGACATTAACGAGAACGTCTACGCAATGTTAGCATGTTGACCAACGCGTCAGAGAGAGCATTTTCTGTCTCCGCGAATAGAATCGGTGCTAAGAATCACGTACTCTCAAGCTTAATGTCCCGATGGACAATCCTCCGCTCGTGTAGATACCCCACCGCTCCAACAACTTCTGAAAATATTCGCCGTAGAATTGGAGCTTTGAGTGAGTCTCGGTAATTTGACGCAACGTCGAAGAGGTCGCCTCCGGGGGAATAATTCAGAACCAGCAAAGCTCTTGTTGGCTCGATACTCCAAGCCTTTAGGTGCACCAAAGAGGGATGATCGATAGACCGCATAATATCGAGCTCTCGCTTTAAGCTCATTTCGATCCTGTCTTCGGAAGCACCACCTTTCGGTCCATGTTCACAGATTTTGATGGCGACCAATGTTTTCGGGTCCAATTGGGGGACTGTTACAGGAGCGGCACGGTCTTCGCTTCCAGTCTGAACCCTGCTGTCTGGGGGGGCATCTATGTCGAGTCTACTCGTCGCGAGGACTACTCTGCTAAATGTGCCTTCACCCAGATCTTTAATACCACGCCATCTTCTTAATTTCTGGTCTTTTCTACCACGCGCCTCAAAATATTCGTAAGGCGTTCTCTTCGAGCCCGAGTTGTCGTTGCTTAATGACGATTCGCTGGGTGGGGGTGTTGGAGGGCTGGCTGGTAAAGCGAGCCCTCTAGCTTCAGACAAGCGTGGTTCTCTTCGTAGTCCTGCACCATCGTCCCGATTCCTCTCGTCCACTTTTCCGGAAGCAACGGTATTCTGTCTTTTGGGAATGCCTTTGGGATCCGGTATATATTCGCTGATGCTCCGATTCCGAGTATGCTCGTTCTTACCGCTGCTATGCTCTGCCGGGTGCCCAACTTGAAGGCCGGCATAGACCTTCCTTTTGCTTTGATTCTCGAGAGCAGTAGCAACCGACTCTCCGCTCTTTGTAATGAAGACGGAATCAGGCATGATAGTTGGCACAGTCAGCTCCTTGGAAAGCGTAGGGGTGACGAGTCGTTTCCAAGGTCCAGGTGAATCACTAGATAACAGAGGCGATGGGAGTGGTGTAACGTCGCCCATAGCAGATATTACAGGGCTCGGGCAGGCGGAGCTCGTCGCAGAACTTATGCTCTTAGTCAAGTGCTGCTTCCAACTCGGAGTTCGCGAAACGGGCTGTAGGTTAGAGTTTGATGTTTTCCGCTGTAGGGCGGAGTTCTGTTGCGAAGTAGACAGACGGCCGCCACGATCTTTGAGGCTGTGGGATCGCTGAGACGCCGCAGATGATGGCTCAGTCGAGATGAATAGCGAAGCGTGGTTACGCCCAAGTGGCGACGGAGAATGATCATTCGGTAGTTTGGGAGTATCCCCAAAAGTATTCACGGATACAGGAGGGGGGGAGGATGCCGTATGCGCCTCGAGATGGACTTGACCATGAGCGGGGCAAGGGCTCATCACAAAGTCATCGTCGCGGTTGGCTGGTGAAGACGCACCGTGACTAGGACGAAGCGCGCCGTTGGACTCAACGCTTTGACGGTTCAAGCCTTGCAAGGAAACTAGAGTAGGAGAATTAGGTTGGTGGGAGGATCGAGGAGCGCAAGAATCCGGCCGGCCGTCGCGGTCTAGGAAAACATCATCTGGGAGGCTGCGAGGTGGATGCGCTGTCATATTGGAAGAACGGCAGGCCTGCCCGAGGGAGAGCGCGGGATCAGCGAAGCAAGTGGGTGGGACACCGGAGGCAACGGCGGACAGGTGATGGGGCTCGACGACAATGGCCACTCGGTAGTCTCGACTGCTGACGAGACGACTAAGCTAGAGCGCCTGCGGCACCTATGTCACCTATGTCGCAAGGACTAGGGAGCTACCCGACAACGTGGGGAGTAGGGAGGAGGAGGATGCTGCTGCGCCGGAGACAGCCAAGCAAGGGCAAGGGATAGAGGATAGAGAGGGCTTTCGCGTCCCCTGGAACTAATGTCAGTGAATGCGGCCATCGATGTCCTGATCGAGCCCACCTGCCTAATAGTGACAGACAGGCAAGCACACCCGACAATGGCCGGGGACAGAAGCGGCCTGTCAGATTGGTGGGATGCAGAGAAACCGCGGTGAATTTCTCACGGACTTGTTGGTGGTGGTGGTGGTGTTTGGTTGGGTGGGTGGTTGGCCGACTTGGTGACAGTGGGCTGGTTGGCTGGTTTCTAGTAATCGGCAACGGGCACTGTAGAGGTAGTGTACTACCTCGACTACTAACTTTGAAGGTAATAGGTTCAGAGTTCGGGTGGTACCTTACTCTTTAGCATACCTAACTGGGTCCCTCCCTGGATTTCCGTGTAAGCTCCACCCGCAAGCTCAAGGCAAACGCGGTGGTTGGCTACCGAACCATTGGTTCCCTTCGATGAAGGCACCTGTTCTGCTACCTTCAGGTAGGTTGTTACATTAGCTAGCTCACAAGCCCTGTTCATAGCCAAGCAAGCAAGCTTACCACTATATGTAGGTACCGCAGGCAGAGTAGGACTTGTACCCGTAGTGCAAGAACAGATACATGCCAAGGCGTGTTATCAACCGCAAAGTCCAATGAAAGTTGTGTGCAAGCCGGTTGAAGATAGAATTAGGTTTGACGAAATAATTTCTGATGACTCAGGCGCAACAGAGTGAATAGTACCTGAGTACCGGTAGGCGGGTTGGTACCAATGCGGCCGACTCAGGTAGCGCGTCAATCGAAGTCACCATTGAAGGTTGCCGGTGTCAATCGACCAGCATGGCGTGTCTCGAAACGGAATTGTAACGTTGACTTCGTCCACACTGCCAGTGCTAGGCTGCTAGGCAGAACCTACCCACCTGCTAAGTTAGGTGAGTCGAATACGGTAATCCGGTGGATGCTGGACAGGTTGCCCAAGTTAAGTAAAGCAACAAAAAACTGCGACCGTAGGGAGTCATCAAAGACACTCAAAGAAGAGTCTAAAAGGAGTAAACTAGGATGCTAGTCGTCTTTGCGACCGAAGACTAACTATATCCGCCGTGCTAAATAAAGACTGATACTCAATCAATGCGCGCTTCTTGGAGGTTGTTCGAAGTACAGCTATCCAACCCTACATTACAGCAGCGCGCTTGATAGGGAATACTCGTGTCATTGGTGGGACCTAGGCTGAGCTGCCTATTGAGATAGGGGACAGGCATGAATTGGCGGGTTGAATGACGGCCAAACGTCGAATCTTATATACCTAGATGTATACATAATATAACGTACTGTCAATACGCCCATACAATCTGCCAATAGGATGGCCGAGTGCGACTCGAGGTTTCGCCTCGGCAAGACGCTGTAACACCGGCCTGATATTGTCTTTGGGGGTTCGTGGTAGATAGCGATATCTATGATACGGGCATTAACGCGTCAATACCATGGATTTGCGTACATTTACGTAGTCAGATTGGTGTATTCCAATATGGCAGTACATTTGGCATAGTTATATTTCCGTGTTGTTATCTTTAAGTTATTTTACCCAGGCAGTTCACTCAACTACATCTAGAGCCTAGGACTTACAAGCTTACAGGAGGTGGCAGTGGAGTTGCTTCGTACTTACAGCTTTTCGTACCTACATAGTACTTACTTAAGTATATGTAGGTTGCAGGTAATAAGGGGTAACGGGCGAGCGGGGAGGCCAGATACCTAGCATGCGCAACCTTGCTCCCGTCATTTTTTTATCTTCATCGACGTCAGCGACGGGAATCCGTCTGGTTGTCAGATAGCATTTTCCCGTAGACCCCCACTCGGCCATTCTATCTATCATAGTGCCCGTGCATCATGCCCAATCTCTTTCTCTTATTGGTCCAATCAAGAATGAGCCCCGGACACAGAACCTTTGACAAAGCATGCGACGTCAGTTACCTTTGTCCACGGCAGCATTGTGATACAATCAATGGCTGAGGTCGGCGTTCAGCTTCTGGGAAGCATGCTGATGTCATTTCGGCGCTGTTCTGGTTTCGCCAGCTGGAAGCTTTCGAGCCACTGGATCGAGTCCCCGGCGCACGATACAGCTTGCTCGAAGTCGATTGGATGGAAGTCCATTAAGCTCATTGTGCCCCGCCACTGCCCCTCTTTCCCCGCTGTCATGCGCAAAGGGGTCCCGGAGACTGTGGCTAGCAGCCTCGTGGCTAGGTAAGTAGCTACCGTACGGTCGGTTTCTTTACCGCCCAGCGCGGGGACCGTTATTTCTGAATGCCCGGGCAATATCTCGAGGTCATCGCCTCACTTTAGCCCCAAAAGCCAGGCAAGCTGACGCAAAGAATCGAAAACCTCGGGACCCAGGCTTGCCAGGTTTAACCAGAACCACCATCTGTTGCCCCAATGATGTCGGCGACAACGACAATGACGGTAGTGGCAGAATTGCGACTCCGTTGTCTTCAAGGCTGTCTCCACTCCATGGGGACAATTATAGTCGCAATTCAAGGTTACCCTCCCGTATTCTTGTAGCAGCTTGCCGAATCTTGTGAGGTCACTTTGTTACGAATTAAAATTCTATAGGAGCTACTCGAGTTGGAGCGCTCCAATGGTCGGTAGTCGACATCTCATCCTGTCCCAGGCACAGAACAACTTATATCAATATGTCTTTGTAACGTGATACCCGTGCTTGTACCTTTTCCCCTACTACACTGAGTGAGCAGCACCTGTTTCGACGGCCACGAGAATATAATGTAGAAACCACTGCACTTTAACTCTTACAACCTACAGTAACCGAGCAGACTACCAGGGTCATGTCAATGATATGCTTCTGGCCCCTGTCAATAACAGCCGGCCTGGTACTAGCCCGAGTTGGAGATGCTCGAAAAAGTGGAAGTCACAATTGCCGTGAAACTATACACGGAGCATCAAGTACGACATGCAACGCTGTTCATCTCACAGATCGGAAATGAATTTCCTTTAAAACTTTCGGAGCGTTCGTTATGTTGCGGCTCATTTTAGTCCCGCCAAATCAGAAACCCTATCAGCAAAGCTAGATGCCGCCTCCAACCAGCCTTGACTTCTCGCCTGGGCTCCTTAACCTTGAGGGGGGAGCCGATGTCAACATCGACGGGGTTCGTTGATATGGCACACTTGGCACACTGAAACCGCCGAAAGACGTGGTTGAGATTGAAAGAAAAGCGCGGCAACAAAGCGCCCTTTTCTCGTCATTATGACAAGACTGTCTTCGTACCGGGATTCCCGAGCAGCGATGATAAGTGCCGAGATATCAAATGTGCGGGGAAGAAGGGAAAACCTCATCGTCCCACATCTGTAAGCGCAACATTTCTCCCGGGGTAGTGAACGGGTAGTATTACCTAAAGTCTCCATTCAGAGAAACCAGAATGACCCTTAAAGCAAGCCGTACGTCCTGTGATCTTAGCCTGTAACGCGACGTTGATCGTCGGGCGAAATCTTCTTCCATTCGTTGGCAAGTTACCTTTCTTGAAGCGTCAATCTTGTTCTACGATTATCACTTGATGTGCTAAGTAAGGCGCAATGTTTGCTTATTTCAAACGAAAGAACCGCAATAAATCTAGTCCGAAGGAACGGGATTTGGATACTTCATCTGAAGAAGTGGAAGCTCAAAAAGTTAGATTAAAGGAAGAAATTAATAGGTTAGGAGAGAGTCGTGTGGACGTGACTGAAGATGCTCGGGCCCTCAAGCTGAAGGATGAGCCATTGGACGGCCATCATAGGATGAAGGTTCGAGTGATCGGTGCGGGTTACTCCGGGATCTATCTCGCAATTCGAATTTCGCAGCGTCTCCGGAATATTGACTTGCAGATTTATGAAAAACATAATGGTGCTGGCGGGACGTGGTGGGCGAACAGATACCCGGGTGCGTATCCATTATTCTTAGGTTCTTCTCCTTGAGTCGTGTGGCGGTTGTACTTACACTTCCCAGGCGTTGCTTGTGATATCCCAGCCCACTCGTACCAATACACATTTAACCCAAATCCAGACTGGTCTTCGTTCTACGCGCCGGGAAGCGAGATCCGCAAGTATTTGCAAGACACAGCAGAGAAATTTGGCGCCACGAGATTCATAAAACTCTCGCATGAGGTAGTATCTTGCACGTGGGATGACAGTACGAAGAAATGGTAGGTCTTGAAGAGCAACCCCTAGAATTGGAATACAAGAAAAGAGACGGATAGAGTTGACCCAAATTAGGATTTTGTCCGTGCGAAGAGGGGACTCGGGGGAGACCTTTGAAGACGATGCCGATGTATTGCTCGTAGCCCGAGGCGGCCTTAGCAATCCGTCCTGGCCCGACATACCCGGCTTAAAAGACTTCTCAGGGGAAGTTATGCATTCGGCAGCTTGGAAAGATGAGTATGAGTCTGTTCTTCGTACTAGTGAATTTCGAGCATTGGACTGAGAAAATGAAACAGCTACGATTTCAGAAATAAACGAATCGGGATTATAGGTAATGGATCGAGCGCTATTCAGATCGTGCCCAGCCTACAGAAGGTTGAGGGCACTCAACTTTCCTGTTTCGTCAGGAGCAAAACTTGGATTACGAACCCGTTTGGTGATGGTGAGCGAGCTTTCTCTCCGTTATTGTGATCGCCCAGTTTCTTCTACTAACCAACTACGAAGCTGCCATGATAAAGCTGGGATTAGATCCCAAGAAACTAGACTGTGAGTCAGTACTATGCACTTATTATACCCATCCTTAACACCACTGCCAGTCTCACTTGAACAACGCCAGCAATTTGCCCAGGATCCCGAGAAGCTGTTCAATTTCCGAAAAGAGATTGAGGCTGACGGGAATGTCATTCACGAGGTCTCTTTCCGGGACTCAGGTATGCAACGGGGCGGCATGGCACTATTTCGTGAAGAAATGCAGCGCCGTCTTTCACCCAAGCCAGAGATCGCCGAATTCCTTATCCCGTCGTTTGGGATCGGCTGCCGACGAGCAACTCCAGGCCCAGGGTATCTTGAAGCATTGAGCGAAAGTAACGTAGACTTCATTACGGATCAGATTGCCGCCGTGACTTCCAATGGTGTCAAACTCGTTTCCGGGCGTGAGGTATCCGTAGACGTCATCGTCTGTGCAACGGGTTTCCAGACCTCCAAGGCACCACCTTTCACAGTCACGGGACGGGGAGGTCTCACACTCGCGGAGCGCTTCACACCGTTCCCCGAAGCCTATTTCTCGCTCGCTGTCGACTCATTCCCAAACTATTTCATGATGCTAGGTCCGAATTCAGCGATTGGTTCCGGATCTATGACCTCTATCCTTGAGGCCGAGGGCGATTATATCGTGAAGTGTATCCGCAAGCTACAAAAGGAAGATTATGCAACCATGACAGTCAAGCCTGAAAGAGTGCGCGACTGGCGCGATTACTGCCACGAATACTTCAAGAAGACTGTTTACACCGAAAAGTGCAATAGTTGGTACAAGAGCGATGGCGGCAAGGGGGATAGGATCATCGGGCTTTGGCCCGGCAGCACTTTGCACGCGATTGAGGCGCTGCGCGCTCCTCGTTGGGAGGACTACGACTGGGAGAACCGTGATGGACCTTCAGCGAATATGCTACGATGGCTCGGCAATGGCTGGAGCATCACGCACACCAAAGTCGAAGAGGGACAGAACGATGGGAAGCAGGAATACCAAGGCGATCCTGCGTGGTATCTTGAGCCTAGATTTGTAAGTATACCTTTAGAACAACGACCCGAGGAGGACGAAGAGTTCAAGATGCGGCCGTTTTCGCATTAAGAAGCGCATTTCGCTCTTTGCTATGGAGTTAAGTACTTGGTATACAAGCGTATTCTTTGCATTACTACGGGCTCAACAGCGCCAATCGGTTATAAGCCCGAGCGATGATTGTGTTTTGTCAGTCGTATATCAAAGCTATGCGCCAGCATGCTTGTCTCATAACGACATCACTATTACTCCAACTGCATGATAACAATTATCGTATTGTTCAGAATTCTGTTGCCTAATGAAGTAGCTGGGGTAGTTTATGTCACGGTCTCAAGCTTAATTTAGTATCAGATCTACACTTGTACACGTGTAGGTAATCTTACCACTAGGACCAATAGCGTCTCGAATTGAGAACTCAAGTCCTAGGTAAGTAGGCTTGGGCGAGGTAGGCTATTGAAGGATAACAACCTAACCGTCGCAAGAACAGGTTTTCGCTCCTCTCTTTCCCAATGAACAAACCGAGAGAATATCGCGTGCTGAATTATACTGGTCTATGATATATAACCTATAACATTACATAAGAACAATATTTATTTGCCTGGATTTTGAATGAAGCGTAGCTGAAGCATTTGCCGGCCGCACAGAGTGGGTGAGGCGCTAGAGACGCCAAGAAAAAGGGGCCCTTTTGTCTGGTTTGGGTCTAGAACGAGACCGAGACCAAGACGGATCTGATCTCCCTGACCGCCCTATTTATTGATTTTAGTGGCGGCTTGGTTGACTTCCGTGCTCATGGACAACTACATAACATCTATGTAGTGCATTGATATTTTGCTGTGATTCGAAAGGGCGATCCAGCTATTTACTGGTCAGCATGTACATGCCTACTTGGGGACGGTTAGTAAGCGTAGATATCAGCAGATTGAGGCTGTACAGTTTTCCGCGTATACTAGTGTAGTGTAGTAGTTCAAGATGAGACGCCCCTGTCGATTTCAGCTACACTAGTGTAGGGATCTAGCCCCTGATCCGCTCGGAGCGTCCCTGTTCGTGTTCAGAATAGGTATCTGGTATCCCGACTAGTGAAGTGGCAGAGAAAGACAGCTAGGTAGGTGAAAGTTAATAAAAAGGGTCGAGACTCTCTCCTTGTTTTCGTTTCAGCTCGTTCTCGCAACACCTAGACGACAATCTTTTCCCCGTTTCCACAGGACTTTCTTTCCTCTGGCTCCCGAATCCGGTCCATCTACATACTAACACTACCGGCCCCCTTGTGATCGATCTACTAATCCTTGATCGGACGTCTGCTCGCGAAATCGATAATAGCCGCGATGAAGGCTTTCTTCTACTTTCCCGCCTCGCTGGCGAGCCTGGTCCTTGCGCAGGCTGCTTCGTCGCCCGCAGTCTACATACTCATGCCGAGTAACACCGCCTCAACAGCTGTGTCCTCGGCGCTCGACACACTCGGGTACAGCTACTCTGAATCCACGTCTGGCAATGGCCTGGGCCTTGATCTAGATCCTAGCGCATACACTATCTTACAACCAGGGACGGCATACAGGAATATATCGCGCGATAACCCGGGGGCAAGGTTCATCCTACCGAACTTTGCGACAGCGGACTCTCAATCCTGGCTGGGGTCATTTTCGCAGGAGCAGCGAGTGGGAAAGGAGTTGCGGTCTGAGGACGTCGACTCAATCAGGGCCTTTTTCGCCAATATGGAGGGCTCTGGGAGCGGTGTCTCTCAGCTTCTCGAGCTTGACGTTTCTGCTTATGATTCGCACACCCAGGGCCAGACTTGGGTTGCACTATGTGACTTTTTGGGCCTGGGATATAGTGTGGTCGAGAGGCTGAAGTTGTGGCACTTCCCGCAATGATCTCGATTTGTACTGGCTCATCCAAGCTAGGCTTTGAGAGATCTAATGCTGCATCGGGCGCTGAGCGCAGAATCGCACCACGCTACCAATATTCACGGATCCCAGGCAGTGGCACTGTTTGAGCAAGCCTTTCTAGATACAGACGCATTGGATGGGTGGATTCCATGCCAACGATCCAGCAGAGCTGGAGCTCTATCAGAATGGTGGACGTAGCTATTCCAGCTACGTCTTATCGCGCTGATCCCTTCCGGTACGACCAAAAGCGCCCAGCTATGAGTTGGAGCTGCATATGCGGAAGAAGGGTTCAGCTCGCACGAATTTCGACAAAAGCATGCAAGAGTCACGATCCCCATGAAGCCACACTAAGAGCCATCTATGATGGACTCTTCTTGGCCGTGTGAGCGGGTAGACCAACCCATTAGCCCCTCTCAGAGGGACGACCATCTGGGAAGCACGTTGCACAAAAGCTTGAAAACTAGATGTTACACCTAGAATGTACACGCATTCAGGTGCAATATCTATTTCGGAGGGTTGCCTGCGGTAGTATCATTCCCATGCATAGATAGGCGTATCTGCTTCGCAAGGCACATCTCAAAACGATAGATATCTTCCTTGTCATTATAGACGGAAAGCGCAAGCGTGCCCGGTGCTAAACTGCCTCAGCGCTACTCATTAAGAAATAGATTCCCGCCAAGTCGTTCCACTACTACCTGCCAATAAGCTTTTCTCTTATTCTATGCATCCCTGGTAACATATGAGTTCAGGCAATTGCGAACCAGAGAAGGTTGCCAGCATCTTACAAAGTTCGTCGAGGTTTAGAATGGTAAATGTACGCAATGCTTACCGTAATTCCATAACCTAATAGTAGCAGTTGTCTCGCTCAAATAATCGGAACACTCCGTAACAAGGAGTTATGGATAGACGTGTAGCCGCAGTTGCTCCGTGGTGTAATAGTCAATATGTGATGAGATAACTGCTGTCGGTTTCGACATGACTGAACGTGCTTACCTTCTCTACAAGACGCATGTCAATATGATAGAATAGGCCGATGGTTGATGCTCAAAGGAGTAGGCGCAAATACAGGTTCATTCCATGTTCAACATGACATGAATGCGCAGAGTAATTGCTCGTGTGCAGTTCCTCTTTCTTCGGTATTCTCTGTAATCTAAAATGCTCCTGCTACCAAAAGGTATGCACTCGCTCGAATGATCTTGGTCACTACTCTTTCAATTCAATCCGTGAGAATGATTCCCACTTCATAACGACATATCATTTACCTCATTTCTGATATTTGTTTTAATCACCCACGCCGCAATCCGAACGCCTTCAGACGGTGACAAGAACAGTTACTTTCTTCTATGTGTTAATATAAACCAACAGGAGCAATATTTTACCATCACTATCCGCGGACCCAAGTGAGGACATCAAATCCAAGCTTCATCATAACCATGAAAGAAGGGAAATACAAGCCCGGTGAGAACGGGGGGCGGGTCGAGAGCCATGAACCCAAGCCGAGTGCGTGGGTCCTGGAAAGAATTCTGCAGCAATATGCGCGACCTGCAGAACATAAAAATGGCTGGAGAGCACGCCCTGCCTGTTCGAGCACGTCTCATAACTGCCAGACTACAAAAGGTTACGACAACTCAGAAGTATACTCCAGTGGAACTGTCGACGAAGAAACCAGAAACGAGGCGCATGACAAAGAAGACGACGAAATCGATGACGAGCCCGGAGTTAGGACGGAAGAGGAAAGGAGTGAGGATACAAGCGGATAGGAAAAGATTGACGCTGAGGAGGAGAGAGAGGAAATTGGCAACATCAATACAAAGAAAGCGTTGTAAGGTAGCAGATTGGAGGTGATGATAGAGATATCACAAAGAGGCGGAAGTCACGAGTTAAATGGTGAAGATGGCGGCGTGAAGGAGGCTAGCAACAGCGGATAGGAAGCTTGAATTAATTAGGATTAAGAACAGCCAGGCGATAGAATGCATCAATTAACTTACTCGGGCTCGTGTGTTTTCGAATAGTGTTAGAGGAGTGGGCAGTGCAAGCAGATTGTTGAAATGTTAACGTTTCTAAGTATCATTACCCTATACCCTAAACGCCAGTAGTTGCTTGGTTACATAAATCGTGATGTTCTATCATAATACTCGATGCCGACGGCTCCCATCCCTCGCTCGTTGCGTCGGAGCCTATGCGGATAATAGTGACTTTCGTACCAGCTTCTGACTCCTTCCCCTTCCCCGACGATGCGTCCTGATCGACCCAAGTAATGGTGCCTAACCTACGAAGAGCATTAAGCCTTTCCGCTCGTATTCCCTCGGCTTGAAGTGGCTCTTGCATATGTAGGTAAAACGTTTCGAGTTGGAAAAGAGCCTCACAGACGCAATCCCGGGAACCGGTCAACTTAGCCGCCTGGACAGAGTCCTTGTATGCCTTTTCGGCAGCAGCGGTGTCTCCTTTCATCCATCGAATGTATCCCAACCAAACACACCGGAATGAGTTATCCCGCGGGGACAGAGTCGTAGCGTCTAGTCGAGATAAAGCGTCTTCTGCCTGGCCCGGCTGCCCGTCGGCGAGATCTGCCTTGCAGGTTGCCAGTGCATGCTCGAACTTCAGCATTGCTAAGACAGAATGGTCGGTGTTTTGTTCATCGAGTTTAGATAGCCGGCATTCGATATTCTCGGCCTGGGTTTTAGGATCCTTCTGTCTCTCAACTGCATCGAAGTACAGCAGATACACCTCTGTGGACAGCGAATGGCCAATACCAAGGTGCTCTTCGAATTCAGATACGCACTGTGTAAGTACAACCACGATAGCCCTGTTTCTTTCAGCAGCTGGTACATCAAGAAGAGTTTGCCAGAATTTAGAAAGAATATTATCTTGGCTGTACAGAGCTCTGGCGAGATCTGAGCAAAATTGTAATAGAATGCCTTGTATCTCTGTCCGGCCAATAAGTTCTAGGCGAGCAGCAATGCAGAGTATTCTAGGTATCATCTCCGGTGGAGGATTTTTGAAGACCCGAACTAGTAGACTAAATGGAGTATCGAGTGCGTGTCGTATAGCAGCTGGTTCAACCTGCCGACCAACAGATAGAGCTGCCGTCATACACCTGTCTAGTAAAGACTTCAGCAATTCCCCAGGGCCTCGATGCCCTTTCGAACTCCAGCAGTAAGTCCCAGACCGAATCCATAGGCCTGATTCGAAGCCCTGGGACATATAATTTCGAAGAAGCTGTATCAAGCTGTCGTGAAGCTCACTAGTCCTTGTGGCCATGACTTCCGGCTCCTGCACTCGGACACACTCGTTTTGCTCTGGGAAGTCTGAAAGGGATTCCATTGGAGCGGGAGTGTGACAGCTGACGTCCCGAACTGCATCTGAGTGGGGCTCTTCTCCGGACTCCAGCTTAGAATAGAGCGATGGGTTTCGGGATATATATATCTGAAGACTGTCAATCTCCACTTTCCGGTCTCTTACATAAAAAACGGATCCCTTATTATGCTCTATTTCCCGCTGTCTCTTTAAGCGGAGAATCTGTAAGACTTCGTCGAAGCGTAGATTCTTGAAGGCGTTCCACGAAGCGAGCTGTCTCTTGTACATGGATATGCTTCGAGGAGAGTTAGCAAGACTCTCCACTGCCGGACTGGCACGAGGTTTACCATACGTTGCGACGAAATCATGGTTCTCTTCCATATATTTCTTGACTTCTTCCAGCGTCTTGTTCTCTTCCACGTAAAGCCGCACAATGACATCCTGAAGCTGAGGCCAATCCTCGGGAGTCGCATATCTTTTGGAAGACGATGATTCTCCAGAGTCGGTTTGCATGACAATGATGGCTAGCGAGAGTTAACTGATGCGGCACTGCGAATGAGAGAAGCATTTTGGCGACCGGTTCGAGTGGTTTAAAAGTCGGGGCGGCTGTGCGTTTGCCATCTTGTAAGCTAGCCACGAAGCAGAAAGCTATCTACTTCAGGATATAGAGTTGAAGCACACTTGATACAAAGCAACAAAAGCGGAGGCAGGCAGCGCCCCAGGATATGTCGACGTCGTCGCTGATTGGCCGGGCGGGCAGGGGGTTGCCCAAAGGGGCAATAAGTCAGCTGCACTGACCCTTTTAGCGTGAACATGCGGGCTGAAAACCACGTTGGTAGGGTTTGAGGCAGCTGAAAGCATGCAGAAGACTATTATGACGATTGGCTGCTGCCGCGGGGCGACCAGGAAATACCAGGTAATCTGCTTATTCTACCTACTAGTAGGTAGCGTAGCGTCGTGTAGGAGATGCTGTCCCGAGGGCACAATCGCGTGCAGCCGTGCTCCCAAGAAGGATCCTTGGATGGTGACGACAGCCGTGAGTAAGAGAGAGGCGGCAGTGAAACACATCGCCGCCGCCGCCGCCAAAGTGCAAAGCGCAAAGCGCCGATTCTGGTGGGGACGGAGATGGAGATGGCCTGATGATTGACACTTTGACACTCGTCGGCTGCCATTCTGGTAAGCCCCCACAGAAGCCCTCGAGGAAGAGCTAAGGAATAGTCAGAATCATGTTTCGACACGGGCGGAAGACCATCTGCCGCCGGCGACCGATGCTAACTCAAATGAGGCTGCATAGTTCGCAGTTTATGACCCAGCATCAGCCTCCGTCGCCGTGACTCAACCCGGTGCCTCGTCTACGTCGCTCGTCCCTGTTGGTAGCCGCCTACCCTCGATACCCTGTACATTCATCTTGGATCTGGCGTCCAGAGATCTGTGCACTAGCTACATGCGTATTCGGCAACAGCTTAGCGCATGATCGACCAGCAACCGAACGGCAGCGTAGATCTCTCGATAGAGACAATAAGAGACGTAGCCTCCGGCTGACCTTCGAGCTCCGTCGCAGTCGAGCGACATATGGCATACATTTTATTGCCTCTAAAAGCGGGGAGGCGTGATAGATTTGAGCTGGCTGTAGCGGGCGCTATTCCAGAGAGGCAACTGTAGTACGCAATAAGTGACGAGCTTAGTAATTTTTTCTTCGTTTCATTCTTTTTTTCTTTTTTTTTCTTACTGCTCCCCATCTGCTTCGTCGCCGCCTGCCGGGCCACCTGTTGATGAAAGCGAAGGGAGTGGCTGAGAAACGAAGATGAGGTGGAACTTGCTGGCTGCGCGATGGCGAAGAGGCGGAGCTAGGAGGTGCACGCTACTGTAGAGGCGATCAGGGCAATTCTCAGGTGCCGTAATCTTCTGCAGGCTAGGGGCTTTCGGGGCTTTTGTCCTTCGTAAATCGAGGTTTGAGCAGTGGCTGTGCTGTCCGGATAAACACCCCACGGCTGCCATTGGCGGCAGTACGTGGCGCCACAAGCCACATAAGCCGCCCACTGAAAGCGCACGGTTAGGCACCCCACTAACAGCTGGAACAGCACTTAACGCGTCGTCCCTCTTCATAGTGATCTACGACGCGTGTTTTCGCAAGCCAACCGCGTCGCAGCCCTGGTGATCCGTTGTCTAGAACGCTACATTGACCAACTACTTCGAATGTTAGTGAAGTTCTAATAACAACCTCATCCCCATCGCCACGATGCTACGACAGGATTTCAATCGTCCCGACCTGAAGCGGCGAGTTCTTGCCGACCACCGCAAGAAACAGTTTGCCGACCCGGGCTACCAGGCGACTGAATATCCCCACCGCCTCAACTTCTACGCCACGCCCCCGACCGCTGATATCACGCTTGAGCAATTTGAACAATGGGCAATTGACAGGTTAAGGGGTAGGCTTCGCGCCCCTAGGTAGTGTCACGGTCCAGTACTGACCTGTCTGCAAGTCCTCGCCGAACTCGAAGCATGCTCGTTTCGCAACAAGTCCCTGGCCGAGACGGCCGCGCACATGGAGCCTCTGCTCAAAAAGTATCTTCTTCTCGAGCCGAATTCTTCATCCTCGACGAAGCTCTTCGAGGAGCGCCAAAAAGACCATTATAGTCATTTCATTCTTCGCCTGGCTTTTGCGTCCACCGAAGACTTGCGCCGGAGGTTTAGCCGTGTCGAGACAATGTTGTTCCGGCTGCGACTAAATGAAGAAGGGTTCCGCGAGAAGGACGCGTTTATACAATCCATAAATCTCGACTGTGAAAAGGTAACCGAAGACGAGCGAAACAAGTATCGAGACGAGTTGGCCGCTGTGGCAGGCTTCAAGAAGGGCACTGAGGAGGAGACATGGATCAAAGTGGACTGGGAAAGAGTACCGGATCTGGTCGAGTCACGGCGTGTATTCTTGAAAGCCGGTAAGGCTTACGTACCTTCTAAAGAGCAATCAAGCATGGTGATTGCAGAATTCACAAAGCGGCTAGATCGCGCATTAGATGTATTTCCAAACCCTCCCCCTTTGCTGCGGAGAGGGGTCATCTCGACTGACCAGGGTTTAGTTAACGGCTCGCGGCTTACACCGGCTAGACGAAGACGATCGACTTACACCGATACTGGATCATCTGTCCAAGAACTTTATCACACCTGATGCTTCGTATATGAGTTCGTCATCATCAGTGCCAGGCGCTGATATCTCGGCACGAAACATCGATGCTCTCTCGGCACATTTCCCCCTGTGCATGCAGAACCTACACAGAACTCTGAGACGAGACGCGCACCTCAAGCATTTTGGTCGCTTACAGTATACATTATTCCTGAAAGGGATTGGCCTAAACTTGGAAGAGTGCTTGATCTTCTGGCGAAGCTCTTTCCATAAGATTACAGACGATACTTTCAACAAGGAATACAGATATAATGTGCGGCACGCATATGGTGATGTTGGTGGCGATTCGAATCGGCGTGGTGGAGGCTACTCCCCATATTCATGCCAGAAGATATTGACGGAGCATCCACCCGGCCCTGGCGAAGCGCACGGATGTCCATACCGCCACTTCAGTCTTGAGAACCTCACCACGCTACTACAGGGCGTAGGCATCACAGATAGATCTGTCCTCAATGGTGTTAAAGCAGACAAGGAAAGCCAGAAATTCCACATGGCCTGCAATCGGTACACTCATTTCCTCTCCCCTCTATTGTATTGTCCACGCTAATTCCTGAGTCCAGTGTCTTCGAGCATGTCCATCAGAATGAGATAAAGAAAGCGAAGGAGGAAGGTATTATGACCTCCACACAGCTCGAAACTATCGTTCATCCCAACGAGTACTTCAAGCGCAGCTATTTGTTGAAAAACCTGGGCAAGGCGAACGGCGAAGACGTCAAGATGGAAAACTCTTAGATGTCCTTGTTTGTATTACGAGTTACGAGAGGTGTATATGTTAGGGCCATGCATGAGAGGGACAAAACTACCAGTAATAAAACATGGTATGTAATGTAAGTATAATCGCGCCAGGAGTTCATAGTCTCGCGGCCTCGGTACGGGATTTGAGCGTTCTGGACCGCAGATATGAAGGGGTAAACGAAGCCACCCACCACGAAGAAATGAAACTATCAACTTGATGCTGCCGTGTCATTCTTTTCAGTATCGCTACCAGTAGCGCTGCGAAGCGGGTCGTATCGTCCCGTTTCTTCCACTTACCCGGCAATACCGGATCTGAGAGCCTACAGACATTCCCCATGCGGCCACTCATACCGCGTCACAGACGGCTTGTCTCAGTGCATCTGGAGGATGCGGCATTATTTCCTCATGAGTAACTAGAGTCTCCAAGCATGTTACCAAGTCCTCTAGCTCTTACACATACGCGGCTTGTCGTCTTGCTTCTACTGCAAGGGGCTTCTGCGCGTATCTAATCAGGTAATTGCCGGATAACTAAACCCGGCGCAGATTCCCTAAATGTAAGAAGACTACTGTATGTCAATTGAAACATCCCCAGGGCCCAGGTTATGACCGAAGTCTCCCGGCCCGGCCCTTGTATACTCGAGCATGCCTGTCTGCATTTTGCCTGTCCATACCGGCTTCGAGTATAGGGTTTCTTTGAACGCAGGTGCTCTAACTCCAGCGTCTCGACGACTTGTAATTGCTTCTGTTCTAGGACGCTTCGTCAGATCCCAAGCCGGGTTTCAGCACGGCAAAAGCAGCTATGTGCCCGTATCGAGTAATAAAGCAGTACCTTGCGAGACAGATAAGCAAAGATGCGTGTCTTTGGCCCCAATATTGCGTTACTATATTGGATGTAGCATGATATCGTAACCTAGTTGACTCATCATAATCATGGTTTCGATCTTACCATGTAAGCGAAAGAAAGAAGACTTGCAGGTCATTTAATATTTTGTGACCTGTTATTTCTGGGCCTAACCCACCTTCCGGGTGTACCAAACCCTCGGGTCCGCCGGTGTCTCTCTCGGACGTTTCGTCGTTCGTGTGGTGCATACAACGCCGGTAGGCTAAAACCGCTTTGCTGTAGGAACAATCTTGTGAGGTGCCATCACGAAAACTTGATTTTAGCCAGTAATTGATTCTATATGTATGCATGAATTTACGCATGTGCGCGTATGTAGTATATATAGTAGGGAGGTAGTATTTTATATCGGGCACGCCGTACTCGCTTCCCTCTTCTTCGTATGCTGAATGAGACTCTCTTTTTTTTTTCTGGCGAGAATTTTTTTGGATCACGGTTGTATCGGAGCTTCTCACCTTGAAAGTGCTGGGCTACGCGCTGACCTGTAAGCCAGTACCTAGGTACAGCTAGAGACCCTTCACTATCGTCGTTTCAAGGGTCTTTTTTTTTTTCCTTTTTTTCCTTCCCTCTCGCTCTGTCGCTCTCTCTCGGAATGGCGAAAAGCGGAATATCTGCGAATGCTCCCGAAAGTTCTTTCGGTGGGCCGGTAACTAACGGCAATGTCAGGTACAGTATTCTTCTAATTTATCTATTTCTACAATAATTTTTTTTATTTATCGTTAACGTTACTATTGATATCCCCACCTTTCTTTTACTTGGGCCCCTCTTCATGCCGTGTTACCAGCATCGTGCCTGATCGCCGAGATCGTGATAGTCTTGGCGTTGACTAGGAGGGGTGCGGTACTGTAGCTCCAGCTACCTCCCTGAATTATCAAACTCTCTGTATCCGAGTGACGTCGGGCTGGCGGGTAGGCAGGGACCAAGGGACCTACAGTAGGCCCATGTACCAGCGGTATCTTCCGCACAATTAATTTCTTGCTCCTGAAATCAACCAACAAGGTCTCACAATGAAATCTTATCAGATCTTTTCCTTTTCTGGTGAATTCAGGTCAGGTGACGGTATCAACAGCACATTATACATATCGCGGCCTTACCAAGCTTCCAACTGGTGGACCAACGCAACACATTGATTATCTGGAGAGAGATGTATGGAACGTGCCGCGCGTGAGGATCGGTGCGGGGTGGGTTGTGATCAGGAGTTGGGGGAGATTAGGCCTGATGACGAGCTAGAGAGTGATATCATTGAGAGAATGCCGTGCGACGACTCCATAACACAAAACAGCTATAACCCGGTTGCCATCGGCAGTCAATCTATCAATCCATTAGAAAAGGCATAGTCTCAATTACGGGCCACTCTCCGGTCCAACGACAATTGGCCAGCGAATCAGATAAACGTGCACGGCATTGCGAATAACCTCACTTTTCTCTTCTTGTCCCCTCTCTCGGTTGGGCAGTGGACATACCCCCTATCATCACGTTCATCCCAAGTATCTCCAAAACCCCAACGAGTTGACACTTATCTCTTCCGTCATAGTGACTATCTGGTGACACTTGTGTAAACCCCCACGGAGGCCTGACTTGGATTACGTAGCCGGCACAATTGGCGGGGAAAGCGCTTATGAACAAACTATGACACGGCATTTGAAAATAATCGTGGAAAGAATAAAACAAAGTAAATAAATAAATAAACAAATAGTTAGATAAAATAAAGACGAAATAAGCTACGTACTTAGATATTGTCACAGTATGAAGCGGTCATAGCTACACAACACAGCCAATGCCTGTCTTAGAATGATGCATACGAAGCTTGTTTAACTAAACGGTACTTGCAGAAGACCTAGATTTATTATTTTATATGTTTCGTTTTCTATTTTATCTTATTTTTATTCTATCTTTTCTTATGCGCATATCTTTACTGCCTTTCGGCCCACGTTTAGAGAACAATACTTTAACTGCGACCTGCGTTGACGAATGTAACTCTAGGTTTAGCTTACGCCCCTCCCCTTCACCCCGTATATCTGTCCATTTGAGCACCATCGCGCTGCCGTCTCCGCGGTTATGATACTTCTGAATTAACAATAGCTTCTTCCTGCTTGTATTGATATGCAGCATTGGGGAGGGTTATAGGTGTGCTATGAGGGATATAAGGGGTGTACAGTAACCGGGGGTGGATGACGCGATTGAGGGAAATATCATACTATGTAGTATTAATATGCTGCTACGCACTGCTGTACGCACAGGGAGTATAAAACAAGCGCATGCGATGCACGCGCATGGAGAACGATGCCCATGAAAGCGGGCGCACGATGATGTCGCCGTGCAGTGTTGCGCGGCAGCAGCAGACGACCCCAGTCCAATATTTCTCTTACCTATGGTGTGCCGCACAACCAGCAGTACGTAGATCTTTTCGGACCCTGCTTGCCCGATAGGGTCTCTTGCTCGAAACGATTGGGGGCCGAGGTAAGGAGTTGGTCCTATAGTACGCGGCATCCATGAGCTCTTAGTAGAATTCGGCCGAGACAGAGAACAGAGCAGCAAGGGTCGTCATCGTGTCGGATATTTTAGGCTATGGCGACATGGCTACCTATGAAGAATGAGAAAGAAGTAAAAATGTCCTCTTCGTATTCATCTGGCATTGACATGAAGCTATTCCGAGAACAGGTAGTAGCTATAGACCTCGTGCTTATGCGTGCTTGACTAACGCGGTGGAGACCCGGGAGCTATTAGTACTAAGTATGCCGTAACTTACATTAGTAGACTGCCAGCTTAACTTAGGTAATTCCTCAGGTCTCGGTCTAATAAACGAGGTTTTTAAACATATGTCTCGGGATAAATTCAAGAGTCTGAAACACAAGATAATAAATAGAGAAAGATAGAAGCTGGCCAAGCATGTGATGCATGTCAAGTTGTCGCCACGTCTCAGCCCCTTTTCAAATATAGCACAATGATGCCTCAATCATACATCACCATCTTCTCTGTAAGAGAGACAAAATAAGCCACGGCTGTTGTATAGTAGCTGTGTGAATCAAGGAACTTGATAACGAAACGTTACAAGCCGCCGCCCGCCGCAGGAAAAGCACAAGCACAAGCACGAGCAAGGAACAGCTGCAACTTCAGGGTTCGATTTCAGGGTTGGCATGCATATATCTGCGTAGCCGAAAATCGTCTAGTTTGATGCTACCTGTCTCCAGCATCGTGCCGTACGTCCTGCTTGCGCTATACTGCAATGCGACTTGACACCGGACACACACCAGGGGATTAGGTTGGTATGGAGAGAGGGAGGGAGGGGAGAAGGCTTAATTAGGCGCATAGTCAAGTGTCTACTATACACACCCATTAGCGACACATCAACACACTACTACCTAGAGTGTGAGCCTTTAAAAATAAAAAGGACATAGACACCAAACGGAATTGTAGGTATCTCAACCCGGCCGGCCCGCCAACAGCACAGCACAACACAACACAGCGATGCGGTCGCAATGCGCACGATCTGCGCCTCGCAAGCCCCTCCAAAACCTTCTCCTGGGTAGGTAGGTAATTCGCTAAGCTGTGCCTCTCAAGCGTCGCTTTGATTGAAACCCTACGGCGCGCGCGCACGTAATCGTGCCATGTAGATAGATGAAAAAAAGAGGTGTCTGTCTGTCTCACCTCTTTCTTACAGTGTCTCAATTCGGGCATGTACGCATCGCCGATGTTGGACGGAGATGTGGTGGTGGTGAAAGAAACAAGTGCACGCGGCACCCGACCAACTTCAATTGGCTGCCCACCGGCGGCCACCTTCGCTCCGACAGACCGGGATTAGATGAAGTACATCTACACCGGCCCGGGGGGGGGGACCATTCAGCTCAACCTGCGCGTGTTACTAACTTGATTTCTCAGCTGGGTTACGAATCCAAGTGAGTTGTAACGACGGTGAAAGCAGCGGTGTATTTCCTTGTAAATTTGCTACTGTATGCCATACACGTAGGCAGAGGTATTTCAATCCTCTAGATACCAAAGTCTTGAGAGCTCCGAAAATAGCCAATTAAACCGTCGCAACCAAGGCCGCGGCAGGAAAGAGACGTGATTGAGGCGTGATTGGCGGAACATGGCTAGGGTAGCTATAATTAAAACTACGTATATCGAAATGACGTTGGATAGCGACAAGGGTCGCCGGCACACGCCTTGGTTAGGGAGACTATTACGGCCTTGTGCAGATCGTGTCTGCTCAAGCCTACAGCTGGGGGCCACGACGTCATGCAATAGTGCGAAGGGAGAGAAGCGCGATTGTTGGTCATGTAATTCATTGTAAACTGGATAGTGGTATCTCATCTAGCAAAAAAAAGCATATTCAAATTTAACAAGCCAAGGGGTATTTTCCAACGTAAAGTCATGAGAAGAAAATTTTCAAGGGAACCAGGGCAGATGCATAGCCGACCCATTGTCGCACCACCGAGATCTAAGCAAAGTCCCGTCATCGTCGTCTGAGTAGCGGCCACTCCGCTACATACTGCAAATTGTGGAGACAAGATGCACACTGTAGGCTGTACACCTCGCTAGACTGCTCCACATCCTTTGAGCTGAAGCCTCAAAAGTTGTTGCAGCGGTCAAGTCGTGTCCGCTCTATCCGGTGACAATGAAAAGGACTGAATCGTGATCCGTAATATCCGTTCCAGCCAGCTGGAAGCCATGAATGAGACGAAAGAAGGGGTTGAAGAGTGAAGGTGACCGGGTACAAGACGCGCGTGAATGGGTGGTCGACCCCGGCGCCTTATGTTAAGCTGATGGAGAAGGCGGCGTGATCCGTATCAGGCAATCGCTAGCCATACAGCAATATCAATCCAACCGATTGAGCTTCGTGTCGCAAGTGCGTGCTGGATAGGCAAGAAGCCTTGTCGCAAATCGCAGCCAATCAATATGGAGCTTCTGTCCAGGAATGCTGAGCCGCAAGACATTGTCAGGATGTATGTAGCTGTGTAGCATCCACTGAAACGAGGTGTAGATCCCTAGTGATGAATTTGGAAATTGATGATCGTAGCCGTTGAGGAACCAATTTGTACAACCGACGATCAGGGTCAGACCCTGAAGCTGGGACGAATTCCGAGTAGCTGGTTCGGATCCAAGCTGCTGGGAAAGTGCTGCAGCTTTGTATATGCTGCTGGGATTTCCCCGTTGGATTTGGCCATGATCTTCGTCCTTCCTCTGACGCGTAGGAGGGATAAGCCGACTGCTACTTCGCATGCAGTTATCGTCTAGTCGATTGCGTCTCGTGAAGCGACGCAACTATAATCTCGATCCTCGAGCGCATTATTGTGAATATGCGCCCTTCCCAAACGTGGTTTTATATCCAGGTCGAATTCGGTCAAGGTTAATGCTGTCCGTAGGGAGAGTCACAGTCGTATTCGCCAATCTGGGCATGAGCCTTCATGAGCGAACAATGTGGCAGATATCGTTGTAACACCTCACGTGTAGCCAACTGCTTTCGCACACTTCGTGCAGTAATATAGGTTGAACCCCACACGGATCATGCCCGTGGAGGCGAGGTCGTCTGTCGATGTTGTTTCCACATGTCTGTGACAGCGAAGACAACGTAACACCTCCACTGAAGCTACGGGTCGAGCATCCATGCTGAGTCTGTAAGATGCGTCGGAGTCGGTCGAGGATGAAGAGGAGGAGCTTGAGAATTGCGTAGTACCAGGGCGAGTAGTGGTAGGCATGACGAAGGGGTTCGCTGCTACTGGCGAGGGCATGAAGGTATGAGTGGCTCCAGAGGGCCGAAGTATGTTGTTGGGAAGCTTTTCGTAGCGGGATGGGAAGTGCGCCTTTCTGTTGTTGTGTTGCTCGTAGAGAGCAAACAAAGTCTATGTGTGAAACGAGAAGGATCCGGCTGCCTTTATGAACCAACTAGCCGATGTCAGATGCCCAGCGTTCTGGCGTTCTAGCGTACCTAGTGTGTCACAGGCGGGACCAGGCACCCCTGTTGGGCAATGGGCAGTGGGCCACTGATGCTTTCCGCCGCCTAGTGCAGATGCAGTCTAGTGCAGCGTACCGAAACAGGTAGCACTTTGTCTGGACTCTGTCTGGGCAGCAACGGCAGAAGGGGCACACCCGGTGTTCAGTGGGGGCCAATGCCGAGCCAAATGCTACTCACTGCCTGGTGGATGCGTCCACTACCCAAGGTAGCTAGTACCGCACTGGGCTGGCTGGACCTTGTAATGAAGAAATTGATTTGTTAGGCTGTCTGTGCCCAGAGATGGGCAGGCCGAGCGTGCGACGGTAAGTACGTAGGTAGGTAGCTACCAGGGGGAGGTAGTGGTGCGTGATTGTCAAGCACCAATGAAAGAAAGCAAGCAAGCTTGGAGAGGACAACGTCGTCTCTCTTTTTGCTTGCCTGACAGGAAGAACCAAGAGGATGCTAAGAGAGGTACACGGCTTAGGTAGGCTGAGGTTATACTACAGTAAGTAGCTGCGTCGGCACTTTCGGGCACCTGGGCTTTGCTTTCGGCGACGTGACAACACTTCTTAGTTGGGCTCGAACTGCGCCTCCGTGTAATTGAATTTCAGAAGTGATAATGCTTGTGGCTTCTTTTCTCTGTCTTTTTGGGAATAGGTACAAGTTAACGTTAAATAACGTAATAAATGCTCGCCCTGCGCAGCTATACAATTGCCCTATTAGGCATCCTTTTTCACAGGGTACTAGGCTTTAGATCAGGTACTGCCGACAAGGGGAGGCCCCGTAAAAAAAAAAGAATAGTCGTTGGCAAGGAGAACAGACTGCCAGCGAAGAGTGAGTCGGAAGAGCGAGTCGGCCGAGTGAGAGAGTGGCGGCAGCGGTTCGGCGTAATGATTCTTGAGGTGTCTTGGTGTAAGTATTTTCCAGAGTGCTGGGAATGCCTTTGGTGCAGTTATGTTTAGCTTGGAGGAGACGCACCCTTTACATATTCGAAAGGTTATGTGGGCATTGACCGATGAATCGAGATCTCAGCGTGGTTCATCCCGACACTGATCCCGAGTCTCGACACAGCGATCTCCAGAGGCCTACATATTTGACGGGAGAGGCCAATTACAGCCCATTTCCCATTTCCCTTGCTGGGAGGACCCGAAAGTCTGGAGTAAAACGTCCAGGCGGCAACAATTGCTGGACCGCTGTCCTTACCTAACCGTCCTACCTAGCACAAGCAAGGTATGTACAATTAAGGCCGAGCAGAAAGAATGCCGCCGTCTATTGGCCATGCTCAGATATGAATGGCACTAGGCCAATCTCTTGGGATCTAGACTCATTGTCACAAGATGGCTACGTAGGTCCTGTACAGGCAGAGCAGAAAAGAAAAGAGAAAACAACGGATACTGAATATCGACTTGTCATCAATCCCATCTGTGAGACGCCCCCAACATCCAGATTCCGCATCCCTTTCTTTCATTCACTGTATGGACTGGATACGATGCACACACTAACCTGTATGTATAGATGTATAGGTGTATAGTCGAAGAGGTGCCCTTGTAACCCCTGTTCAGGTTGCTCTCTATGCTACCTAAAGTACACAGCCTATCTACTTACAGCACTTGGTGCATGTATCTCTGCAGCCCGGCCTTGTTGACACCTACGTATTTATATCCAGTGCGATGCAAACGACGATAAACATCTTGCCCTCCAATATCACCTGGCCTAGCGCAGCACGTTTGTCAATAGTGGTGGTACTGGGCGTGAATTTGTAAGAAGCCAGAAAAAGCAAATTGCCAAGCCATGCCAGGTACTGTAGCGTATTAGCCATTTACAATTCAACATGGCAGTTGCAGTTGCAGTTGCTGCATCGCAACATACGCCTGGTTTTCACCTGCACAAGTAAGTAATGGCCCGTGCCAGACAGGAAGCAGCCGAACCGTTGCTCGCAAGCACATGCAATGTATACTTCCTCGACTACATACTTATTGGGAGACCATGTATGGCCAATGAAGATGAAACCGGTCTCAGCAGCGGGTACGCGCGTAACTCGGCCACTTGCCTGGTCCGTCACCACGACGCTCGGAACGATATGCCATCATGGGCTTTCCGTTATCCCGTGTACTCAATGGCCAGTCTACTAGTAGTGGTAGTAGTAGTAGTAGTATATGGTGCAGGCGTAGTGTACACACTACCTCGACTACCACGGTGCTGGCTAACAGCAATTAGCAGTTCCTTGTGCGAGTACCTCCCGTGCTAGGCTTAGCGGTCCTGATGGGAACGACGGGTTCCCTTGTGCAGGAACGGATTCCCGATGGCCAGCCAAAAGCTGATCCAAGACTGCGCAGCATGCCGAATGCGGTGGTGATCACTCGTCCAGCGGTTGAATAATACCATACTATGTACGTAGTGGTCGTAGAGTCCCGTACCAGGCGAAAAGTCCGAGCTTCTGTCCGAGGTCTTTCGCAACGCCGTGCTGCTTCTGCCGATGCCCGCTTGATCACACGCGTCTATTGCTCTGCGATAAGCAAAGTTTAACAATGATATTATTGACTTGTGATTCGACGCGACACACTCAGTACAACTGCTGCAGAGCCCTTACTTTCGCTTGCCAAAGTCGATTCCCTGCTGATCCGAAGGTTCCCCGGGTGATCATCACGCGCCATCCCACGAAGCTGTATCTTGCCGAGGGCCACCGTCCAAACCGTTCTTAAGATAAGCGGAGAAGGGGGCGAACGATCACCCCTTTACACTAAGGGTCCTGTCAGGGTACGCACGATCGGTGCTGGACGGCTCAGCCAATTCACGAGGGATTCCTATCCAAACAGTTAAAAATAATTATTTTTGCAATAAAATAAAACACTCTACGGCCATTGCACTGGAAATGAGAATGAATCAACTGCAACCAAGGCCGAAAATCCACCGATAGGGCGAACCTATTTTGAAAGCTTCTAACCGCGCTGCATAACGGCTCCAGCGAGCGAGCGAGCGCTCAACTTCGATCCGGTTACCGAAAGGGCGATACGCGCACCCTTCGCTGGCATGTGTGTGCAACCGTGTGCGTACTGCATCTGTGCCTATTACCTGCCATCGAGATCGTAGGTCAGCCGTCTTACGAATGGCTTAAGAGTCATCCCTCATTATTAATCCGCGCAACATGTCGTCGCCTGCTACGGCGATGTCATAGACCATTATCACGGATCAATGCCTTATCACAAACCTACGCAGACAGTTGATTGTATCCGCGTACCTGGAAGTCTATTTACTACTGCTTTTAGTCACCACGCGGCACTCGACTAATACACCCTACTAGCATAATTTTCCAGGGGCAGTACCAATGGCCTACAGGTGGCAATGCTCAGGGACGCCGGTTCTGGACTCCATTCAGCCAATCACGAATTCTGCCGCGGGATCGAGATCGCAGTTCATTGACGACGGGTCACCGATGGATCGCCAGAAACGATCATCGCTGATAGCTAACAGCTAATGCAAGATGAAACGCCCAGACGGCACCCGAATCTTCTTTTCCCAGCCGGGTGGTAAATTTGTGGGGAGCTTTTCGTTCGAGAACAACGGCTGGAAGAATCCTCGACTCCACACGAGAATTTCCGTGCAACATTAAAAACCACCTAGTATCCCTTTCCCTTTCCCCGATCGCCCCGGCTTCAGACAACGAGGAAGGGGGTCAATCGAAGACGATCCTCAGCTCGGTCGAGACGCGGGCAGGAATGCAACACACCGAGCAGAACATCGACTCCCGACACGGTTGCATCATAAACATGCTTGGTACGCGCGTCATCAACATCATTATTCATGAACGGGCCTCGAACGGGCGGTTTGGCCCACCGAGCTCCAGCAGTGTAGAAGCCGAGAGGGATGAAACGCGATAGATTAAGTGCCTTCCGTAATCGCGCTCCTTCGCCTTGCGGTGTAATTCTCTCAACTTCCGTTTCATTCGTAAAGTAAGACCACCGCCGAACTATCATGGAACCACATCGGCGTTGACACACCTCTCGGGCATTTTTCATCTCCCGTCATAGAAACTGTTATGCTCAGATGTTTGAGCCGAGCAGAAGTGTTGCACTCCAAGACATGGCTTCAGACAAGCGTGTGTTGAGGTGTATGCCCATTGACTAATGATGTCAGTACTAAGAAACCTCGCCGCGGTGTGCAAGCATCATTGGCCTTCACGACATGTCAATAGCATGAAGATATGAACATTTTGCTGTTGCCGCGCTCTCCTAGGCCTTTCCATCCCCTGAGTCGTCCTTGTGTCCAGTCTGCTAATGTCACATTTTGTGTTGAAGTCTACCGCAGTGTTGCCCGGGTGCCGCCTGCATTAACCCCTTTCCATCAATCTCAATTGTCTATGCAGAATGTTTGCCGGTATTTCCATGTGTACCGCCAAGGCTAACATGTATAAGCATTGGACCGCATCCGGCGCCAGACCATAACATTTAGTCACATTATTTGCAATGGTCGCTGCCGAACAGCCGACCGTAATCGGCCTCATGATTCAATTTTAGGCATCTTCTACGATATCATCTCCGAGCTACGATGCATTTATCTGCAAACGCCTTATTTCGGCCAACATTAATTCAGCACGTGGCGCACGAAAGTAAGCCATCCCGCGGCACTATCGGCCGCGAAGTGTGCCTTGATGGCTTTCTAGAACGGTCTGAGAAATTACATGCGTTAGCTAAACCGAGACGTCAGCGTTCTAGATCCCAACAGTCCGAGCCAACGAGGCTTGAAGGATATGGAACGTTACGTTTTGATAACAGATGAAAGTACTCATCTTCATCAACTAGGTATTTGAAAAGGTGTCTTCATTTTTTTATTCTAATTTTCGTAATCACATTTCCCTAGATCTCGCGCTTTAAACTAAATGGGCGGCGCATGCTATCCTATCAGGGGAAATGGTCAAGCCAACTCCGACCGTCCCCGAGGTCAAACCTTATTTCAGCTTGCACCCAATATGCATGAACAAGTGTGAGCTCCAAAATGGACCTATTCCGGACCTTCAATCTCCCTGAGGCTCAAGTGATCGTGGGTCAACCCTGCATGAGACGGCCCATTCGACCGAACAGGCACAGAAGCCTCTGTTTCATAACCTGCATCGTCAAGTTAGGCCTCTTTGGTTGTCCAGCCAGTGTGTAACCGTTACAGCAGAGTAAAGGCTCTTGGCTCCTTATGCGCTCGTCGCCAGGATCATGACAGAAGGCCACGCACCTTCGTGCTTGATGCATGCATCCCTACTGAGCAGTGTGCCTGATTCCACGCTGACTTTACCTACTAGTTGGGCTTTCGGGTGTTGTCGCCTTGTCCCCAGGCCGCATAATCAGCTACAGTACGTCGGAAGCGAGGAGATAACTGAGTC
Organism: Xylaria sp. FL0933; assembly: GCA_022578765.1. Taxonomy (NCBI): domain Eukaryota; kingdom Fungi; phylum Ascomycota; class Sordariomycetes; order Xylariales; family Xylariaceae; genus Xylaria; species Xylaria sp. FL0933. The sequence goes on along the minus strand of MU389722.1, from coordinate 663,519 downwards.
TCTTCCGATCCTTGCGAGGTGTATTGCGACACCAGCCTTCCGGGTGGCTTGACATCGGTGCCCGAAATCCATACTATAGTAAATCGCGCGCCGTTACTAGCAGTTACTATCGCGCCACCTCAGAGATAGTACTATAAATATGTCGACTCCCTAAGGCAACTAACCGCCCGTGCCGTTAACCGGCGCGGCGCGAGGCTAATCGAGTCGTTGCGTCGGCCGTAGGCTACCGCTCTAGTTACTTAGTAACGCATTAGCATCCCCGCTAGCCGGGAACTTCCATTGAAGCCATTCCCGTCATTTAAAGAAAAATTACAGTCCAGCAAGACGAAATGTACTGAAACAACTTGAAAAAATTAAAGTTACCTATGTACATCTCAAGCCAGAGATGCACTTATCTCAACTTGGCAGGCATGAGAAGTCACAGACATGGCCTAATGCGCCTCTGAGAAGATAGATGTGGGAAACCATGGTTACAGAGACGGAACGACGCTTTCCTCTGATAACAAGGTTGATGCCTCGTATCAATTCGCGTTTCCGCCACAGCGCCAGTTCCGAAACTTCGCGCGACATGTCGGAAACCACCATTGAACCAAACTTACATTCATACCTACATGTAGGTATCCAAGGGAACTCTGAGCTGTGGGGACAAGAGCAAGAGCAAGATGAGTATAGCTGACGTGTAATTCAAAAGGCAAGTCAAGATTATTCTATTAAAGCGAATGAAGCATGCACACGGAAAGAAGAAGTATGATGTTAGTATTTACTGAATCACTCTCATTCATCTATAAGAAAAGAAAAAAGGTCTATTTTCACAATAAATTGGGAAGAAAGGAGAAAAAAATGAAGGAAGCAGGATAGATGACGGTAAGAACCTAGGTTAAGAACGAAACTCACTCACCTCACCTCACCTCACCAATCCTTCCAAATCCGTCTCGCCTTATACGCCTCCAAACTCTTCCACTTCTCAACCAATCTCTGCTGCTTATGCACATCCACAACAGGAATAACCCTATCCTCCGCCTTAACCTCGCGCTTCCGCCGGCGAATATCCTGCTTGGCTACAGCAGGGAACCGAATCTCCTCCGGAATCGGCCGCGAAGACAACAACTGCTCCTCCAGCCGGATCTTGCTCGCGATGACGAAAGCGTCGCGCGACCGGCGCGCGATCGATTTCTTTTTTACTAACTCTTCCGCGTGCTCGCAGATATGCAGCAGCCGCACGTCGAGACACTCGCAGTCGATGGTATGCGCGATTGTCAGTTCCGTGCGCTCGCCCTCGCGGTGCCGGACGGACATCCCGAAACATCCTGTTTCTGGGTTCCGGAGCATCCAGGATTTCTGCGGCACGAGCCAGCGGCGCGCTTGGTAAAGCACGTCGTCGAGGGTTGGGTCTTTCTTGAAGCGCTTTGGCGCCGGCTGCTTGGTGGTAGTAGTGCTGCTGCCGAGTGGTCTTTTTCGAGCTCCGGGTGGCTTGATATCCGCTGCTCGCTTGAGTGTCGCCGGATTGAGGCCTTTTGATCTCCGGGCTGCTGTAATTCCTAGTGCTGCCGCTTTCATCTTAGCTGGGTCAAACGGTAGTGGTTTCTTGTTCATTACCTTCGTCCCATCCGGCCTTTTAGCTTCCACTATTTTGAATTGGACTGGTTCAGGTTGCGCCTCTTGAGCACTTGCTACCTTGTCGTCTTCGTCTTCGTCTTCGGGGTCTGTGACTTCACCTCCTTCCATACCTTCCGGCTCATCGTCTGCTTTGCTGCGATATTCGTTTATTAACTCCTCAACTTCATAAGTCCATTGGGTTTCCGTCAGGGCAATCTCTTCTCCGCCGACGTTTAGTAACTGGGTTCCAGATTGTACTTCCATTTTTAATTGGGTACTCTCCTGTTAAAACGCTATGTGGTCGGGTCTCAGTTTTCTCGAGTTCTTTAAGTTGAAATTGCTTGTACCATGCTGCCTGTCTCGTCCGAGACCCTGAGATACAATAGTATTATATAGGTAAGTAGCTATTGTTGCCCGTTCCTTTATGCGTATGTGCTAGTCACTCGAACTAAGAGCCGTTTTAAAAAGACAAAGCAAGTGATTCGAGTCCATCGGGTAAGGAGATTAAATTCTCTTTGATGTGTTTTGTTTTCGATACGATAACAATATGCTTTATGATTTGACTTGTAAACATGATTATGGGTTCACTCACGTAGACATCTACCATGTCTTCAGTACTCGCAGTTCGAAGGTCTTCGAAATAATAATGTACAGTATCGATTCTGTTAATGCTGTTTCAACGAGGAATTCTAACTACGTATCCTCTTTAACGTCTTGTGCGGAGGGTCCGTCAGCGTATTCACGTAGCAACTTGTACCCGAAGAAGTTGACCCCCGGTGAAGGGGTATCCTGTATTTTTCCCAGCAGTAGAGACATAGACGGCTTTCCCATCGTTCGATACAATAGCCGAAGTAGGCTCCAGAAGCATTGGATCTGACCCTCTAGCAAATACCCACTGTGTGCCGTCGGGTGTGATCTTATAAACTGAAGATGGAGCCACGGCGACGAAGGCGTTGCCTTGGCTATCGAAGCTGAAGCCACCATACGAGGTACCATATCCATCCAATCTTTCATCTAGACGGGCCAAAATTTCGGCATCGCCGGTGCTGTTTCCATTTTCGTCAATAGGGAAGCGGCCGAAGATCCCTTGGCCACCGTTGGTGAAATATAGGTAGTCGTCTTTGGCTACAAGTCCCTTGATGCCCTTTGCCGTCGTGTTCGTCTGGTCGCTCGGTTTCAGCACCTCGTGTTCAAATGCCACACTGACTGTGTTATTGCCGAGGGCCGTGTTGATGCGGAGGATGCGGCCACCGATTGCATCGGCGGCGAGGATCATGTGTGGGTCTTTTGGTAGCGTAGTCATCCCGTCTATGCGTACTGTGTCCGGGACTACTATGTTTGCATGCATCGTTGTATTCCCGACAGTTACTTCCGTATCGACGCTGAAGACATAGATATGTGTGTAGCCGCTGGGGTTGGGTGGCTTAGTGGTGCTACCAGCAACCGCATAGCGTCCATCGGGCAGCGCGACAAAGGCCGTGAGTGCTTCGCTGCCTGGGAACGACGTGATAAACATTGCTGATGGGAACAGAGCTTCAGGGTCAATATAGTAGAGGGTGTTCTCAGTAGAGCTAGCTAGGAGAAGACAGCCGTTCGAAAGGGAGATTAGGTCTTCGATGGCGGTCGGATATTTGAACTGGTAGAGCTGCGAAATCTGATGCGCTGCTGCTTGCGAGGACCGACCCAGTGAAGCCATGAATAAGAGAGCTTGGACAACCCAATACTTGATGATGAAGTTGAGAGTTAATGTAGTGATAGCCATCTTACTCGATAGACCGTGGTAGTCGGTCTAGTCCAATTGATGCAGGGTAGGTAAGTAGCTAGCGTATGAATATGGCGTACTGAGTTATACTGGCTGCGTGCAATCAAATGATCTCGGAGCGAGGGAGTTCATAGCTTCGTCTTACGTTGCACATGAGCGTTGCTGTAACTCGGGTCAAAAGAGCGAGCGGCAGCACCCAATTGCTCGCTTGGCCGGAACGTCTCTAGAAGCAATTCATTGACTGGCAAGTCTACCCTTAGGTATTTGAAGATCATTGATGGCAATAGCGATCATTCTTTAAAGGAAGCAGGGTGTGGAAAGAAGCAGCGAATCTTGCCCTGCGAACCCAGCGGTTCATCCATATTCCATTTCTGGATATATTGAATTCTTTGGGAGGTCGCGAGACTCTAATAAAGGCAGGGCTAATGATCAGTCATTGAAAATTAGGTATGGATGCGACTACTAGTATGACTGAAAGCTGCCCGCGCGCTTGGCTTCTTCCTCCCTCCCTTAGACTATCCGCAAGCATTCTTCAGCTGGATTCAGTGCCTTAGGTACCTTAGCCTCACATTGTCTTTGGTATGTGAGACGATTTGAGCTGGTGCAACATGAGCAATAAGGTGCCTGAACAAGCGTCGCGCACACAGGCCAAAGCTGCGGTTGGCCTATGAAGGCTTATGAAGCCTTCCGCCTAAATACTAGATTTCGAAGCGCTGTCGACATCATTCTTGAGATCCTTGAGGGCTTGAGGAAAAGTGAAGGCAATCAGAGTGCTAGACAGTGTGAGAAAGCAGGTACTCGCTCATAATAAGTATGAGACGCACTGTACTTATGCCGTGCAACCGACCCCTCCATTTGGTGATGCGTTGACCGCACAGCAGCGATTCCACCATGAGCGTCAGGAGGAGTCCAATTAATTTGGTTATCACGGTCACTCAGGTATTACTAGTACCTCTTTGGCCTGCTGGTTACAAATCACAGGAACATGTCGTTTCTTAATCAGCTAAAGGAGAAGGCCGAAGAACTGAACAGGAAACACAATCTCCTGCCTATCGGCCAGAACAAACCACATCAAGGCTACGGTGCTCCTCACCAGCCGCATTATCCACAGCAGCAGTATTACCCCGGCCAACAGCCATATTCACCTCAACCTCATCCTCAGCCTCCACCTCAAGGACAATGGCAGTGGCAGCAGCAGCAGCAGCAGCAACCACCTCCGGCGCACTGGCAATCGCCTCCGCCGCCGCCTCCGCAGCAGCATTGGCAGCAGCCGGCTCCTCCTCAGCCAAACTACAACACCCGGCCTGGTGGACCACCCCCAATCCCTTCGCATTCCAAGCCTCCAGCTAGCCCGTCTGCAGAGACCGGAGGCCCGAGGGTCTACTGGCGCCCGACATTCAACCCGAGCATCCCGGTGTCCCATGAATTCGACCAGAAGCAGGGACACGGTGACCCGTGGGGCTGGGGCAACAATGAGCTCGAGAATTATACGTCCGATGGCTCTAATAGTTTCTATACGCATGATGGCAAGCTCGTTCTCCGCGCCATCTCACAGTCGCATCACCCAGACCCAGAGGCGCGTTACACGTCTGCGCGACTTGTGAGCCGGGCCACTCTCGGCCGTCGTGACGGCTGTCTGACGGCTTGGCTCAGCCTGCCTTGTGCTGAGGGTATCTGGCCGGCTTTCTGGCTGCTACCGCGTGAACCATTCGTATGGCCTCACGAAGGCGAGGTCGACATTGCCGAGAGCTGGAACGGCGACTGCGAGAACCACTCCTGTCTGCACTGGGGATTCTACAACGCAGAGGATGCGCAGAAGCATCTGGTTCGTGGTACGCACATCCCGGACATGCCACACCGGCCGATTCGCTACGACTTCGTCTGGCAGTGCGGCAGGACCGGGGTGCGAGGGGATGGCAAGTCCGAGGGCGGAGGGAGGCTGATGTGGTATATCGATGGGCGGCCGGTCATGAAGAACTTGATGCCTCCTGGCACTAGACCCATCGAGGATTGGACTGTTCTGCTTAACGTAGCTATGGGTGGGAATGTATGTCAGGGGAGAATTCCCCAGGACGGAGCATATGATATGGTCGTCCATAGTCTCCAGATGAGCGAGGCACCAGATGGTGGGTGGGCGAGGTTCGAGCATGATTGGCAACACTGTGTTGATGGTGCCGTGATGTGATTGCTACGATTTCCGCACGATTTACAGAAAGTTTGCACATAAGATCCTTGATATTGGAGGCTATCAGAGCATTTTATATGTCTTCTTAAATAAGCTTTTGCATACATTACTCCTAGCACTTAGGCACATGTTCCCTCAATTTTTTATAGATGCTAACTCTCGTGATATATTGAATGTATATCAATCCTTCACGTTCCAAGGGCTTAACTGGGAGCATGCATTATGTATTTCTGAATTGGTCTAAGCCATTGGGTTGTGTTCAACATGAGAACTTGGGAATTTCCTAAAAAGGCAGTCTCTTAGAACCACCACTCGACGCTGCGACATCGGCGCTTCATCCAAAGCCACCATTTATACTTACCTAGGTATATATAGCTCGAGGCTCTTTCGGTTGATCGCCATAACTCTTTTCCACAGTAACTGAAAGCGGACTCTTATTTGATTGAATTGCTCTTATTAATCCTTTTTCATTCCACTTGAACGAACCAACCCTCCTGACTAATCTCGCAAAGACACCATGCCGGAGCAGTAAGTAGCACTGAGAAGCCTTTAATATTTGCTCTCATGACCTTCGGGGTCCTCCTAGTATCCTGAAGAAGGGGGTTGAATAAATAGACTTTATGCAAGCTGCATTTAATAACACTTGAATTCTGTAGGAATACCTATGGTCATGGCCATCACGCCTCGGTCGTGAATGCGCATGCGCGCCGCACAGCAGCAAACTCGGCGGGGTTTCTAATACCACACATAAAGCCACACTACCGAATCCTCGATGTCGGATGCGGGCCTGGTTCCATCACTGTTGATTGTTAGTGTCCTCAAAGTTTTTTACTTCTTGCTTGGCTCATTTCCCGAATTTGCCGGCTGTCAACTTAGGATTCCCGAATTAGAGCTCCCCTGTATCCCTATACCAGACTTTCAAAGCCACGTATGAGCAATTGTCACTAACTGCGAGCCACAGTCGCACAGCTTGTGCCACAAGGATCCGTAATCGGAATCGATTTCGTAGAAGACGTGCTATCGCAAGCGCGGGACCTCGCTCGTGCCCGCGGCGTGGAAGGAAATTTGACATTCCAACAACACGACGCCAACGAGTTGCCCTTCAGCGACGGCGAGTTCGACATCGTCTACTGTCATCAGCTCCTGCATCACGTGCACAAGCCCGTCGAGATCCTCAAGGAAATGGCGCGTGTGACGCGGAAGGGCGGGCTAGTCGCCGCGCGAGAGGTTGACTATGGGTCCTTCTCGTGGTACCCTGAGCTTCCCGGAATCCAAAAGTGGGAAGACGTTCATATGGCGGTGATGAACTCTAATGGTGCCCGGCCGAAAGCAGGCAGATATGTGAAGGCCTGGGCTAGAGAGGCCGGGTTTGCGCCTCAGGACATTACGTTCACTTGGGATACGTGGAATTATCAGGATGAGGAAGCCGTTTTCTGGGCAAAGATGTGGGCTGATCGGGCGCTACATTCGTCGTACGCACCTACGTCGCTTAAGAAGGGCATCGCTACGCAGGTAAGTACACTTGAATCTCATACTCTCTCCTTTGATGTGTCTCACGAGCCCAAATCACCGGATTGGAGTGCTTAAGCGCCTCACTCCCCAAAGCTCTTGATAATGTTATCATTGGATGGCAAGTACTAATCCGAGATTTCGTATAGGAGGATTTGGATTACATATCCGATACGTGGCGAAAATGGGGTGAAGTGGAGGGCGCATTCATCATCATACCCAATGGTCAGATATTATGTCGCAAATCGTAATTCGGATGAGAACTAGGAGCTCAGTATATAATTTACTCGAGGCTTAACAGCCCCGAGTAATAGCATACGTATAATTCTACGGGGAAGGATGAAATATCAATCCCGAATCTATCAAAAACAATACGCTCTGCATCCCAATGCAGTTGTGACGTTGAGAGAGTTACCCTCTAATGATAACTTCCTAAGAGAAGGGGGGGAAAGGGTGAGAAGGAAGCCTGATTTAGAAGTAAACAAATTGGGTCCTCAAGGCCCTCTGGTCACTATAGTAGTTGTCTATATGACCGACTGCTGCGATCCAGAGTGTAGCTATATACAATTGGATAGTACACTGGACAGCAGAACTCCCGTTTTGCAACTGATAAATACAATCTATATGTGCCGATGCAGTACCCAGCCATTAGCCTACATATTCCATCAAGACTATTGCGCTCAACTCAAAGAGTCTATTTAAGCACCAGTAGCACTGGCAGGAGGAGCTGAGCCCGGTCCACCTGATGGCACAGTGCCGTTGCCGCCAGGTCCGACGGTATTGCCAGTGGAATGACCGCCATCAGCATCGTAGTACGCAGCAACACCGTAATATTGGTCCTACAACACTCAGTGTCAGTGATTTTTATTCCAAGAATGATATTAACAGTGAATTCAACGAGAAAAGGGAGTTCTTCCACTGCGACAATGGCTAGGAGAGGAAGAGGCGTGTGTGTGTAGGCTTACCGTGGTGTAGTCGGCTGAGCCGTTGATACCGATCTGGATCCAAGCAAACAGACCATCCTCGATCTTGTCGCCGAGGTAGACAAACTGCGGGATAGGGTCGAAGTTCTCGTCTGCTTGAAGGACGGACCACATATCCTCGTCGTTGGTAGTAAGCTCCTGCGTGTTCTCGGTGTACGGATAGGTAGCCTCGACCTCGGCGCGCAGGTCATCTGGGTAGAATAGCTGTCCGATGTGTGCCACAGGAGCTCCCCAGACGGAGATGGTGCCGTTTGACTGCACACTGGCGTTGGTGTGTGCAAGCTGCAGTTCCCCGGAGTCAGTAACTACGGTATACAAGGAGGACAGGGGTGGCTTACCAAGTGAGTGTGTGGTGCGCGACCGACGTAGTGCCCAGGGAACTGACGGTTGTTAGCTTGGAACGAGTTTAAGAAGTCTGAGGACTCCTTACGATAGTCTCAAAGCTGGCGACACCTTCAAAGTCGGTCAACTGGATGCCACGGAGGAAAGTCGTGTTCAGCCCGCCCTGGCCAGATTCGACGCCGGCGTAGACGCCCGTCGCGTTGCAGTTCCAGATATCGATTGCCATCGAAGGAATTGGCTCGCACGTGTTGACGTCGATGTATTGTACTTCGAGGAAAAGGTCGACACCATCTGAGTACTCGGCCTCCTTAACATTCGACCTCAGCTTCTCTCCCACGACGTAGTAGGGCCCATCTGTGACGTAAGGGGCCAGAATGCAGCTGGTATTGGCACTGAAGACATCCTCGAGCGGCGTGAACATATCGTATGAGACCGAGCCCGTCATGTTGTGGTTGATCTGCTCATAAGCTTCTAAGTCCTCGAGTGTTCGCTTGCCCTTCTTGGCTTCTGATGAGGAGAGTTAGTATTGCTGATTCCGCTCTTTGATTTGCTCATTGACTATGCCTTATGACTTACGAGCCTTGATACCACGCTTCTGGCGGATGTTCTTAACGGCTTCGGCACGGCGTTGAATTGATCGGGCCTTAAGAGCCCGCGAGGCGGCAGAGTTCGAACAGGAGCCGAGAGAACGAGCACCAAAAGCGGCAGCATTGTCTCGGGCAAGGATCTCACGCTTCATTTTGACGTGATCGTGAGACTCGCCTGGGTGAGCGGTGGCGAAGCCAGCTAGGAGAGTAGCCGAAGCCAGAGTCAAAGCAGACAAGGCAACCATGTTGAAAAGGTGAGGAGGGCTGGAACTGAACTGATGAAGCAAAGGGGCAACAGCGGTGATGAAGTCGTACTGCGGTTAGTTCACACTTCAGGAGGGTCGGTCGTCGACTTTATATATCGTTACCCATGATTACAATCCGTCAGTAGCGCTGCCGACACAGCTCAATGCCCTCGCAAGTCCCTCCTTGGCGCTACTCTAAGCCTCAGACTGCATGGAAATAAAGAGGCTAAGGCCCTCTGACACATCATCGCCCACGTACAATGAGGGACTCCTTGCCATCCTGTTATTTCTCTAATCGCCCACATACGCCAGTCGGGAAGGTCCACAAACACACGCATATTCGGACAGGGTATTAGTATGTAATTAGATAAACGGTCATGTCAGACACGCACCAGCAGCCCGGTCCTCAGCCATTCAAGCGGGTACCAGGTCTGATTCAGGATGCCGCCCGGCTCCTCTTGGCGGGAGGACCCAGAAAGAGCCCCAAAGCTAGCGTTCGGGATGTGGGAGGTGGGTTTTCACGCTGACGCGTTCTCGTCGTCCCACCACTCTAAGTCGAGGCATTGCAAATGAGAATCGTGCCACGCGGTAAGTGTATAATGACTACAGTAACCACAGTAGTGCAAACAAGTCTTGAACTGACTATATCACGTCATAGTATCCTTATGCGGGAGAATGTAGAGATAAGATCCTTGAGTGAGTACGCAAACTCACCAAAAGTTTGCGAAACATTTACTGGGGCTAAGAATATTTAGTAGCAATATCCTAGATTGCGTGGTACAAATTGGATCAAGTGAGTGGTCGTAGAGTTGTCATGAAGAAACCCCTAGACTTCATACATTTCAAAGCCCCTTCCAATTAGCCATATCACTGAGCGGGACAATTCATTCGCCTAGTCTCAGTAGTTCGACATTTCTATTCCCTTATTTTCTTTGTGCAGATCTTCTACATTGCGCAAATAATTGGGGCTTGGCTATAGATAGAGTAGCTACTCTACCCTGATTTAACTTCTTGATAGGTATTAGGACGATGAGAGTCACCAATTATCCTGCCCGTGTTTACTCTCGTGCGTCGCTTCCCAGGGATTCAGACATATAGGCGGTTCTAGAAGCCCAAGACTCTTCTGATGGTATTTGATAGCAACCCTGATAGCTTCTCATCGATGCCGAATCTAACTGCACCAAATCCTCCGGCAGAATGTGCAAAGTGACAGGGATATGCTACTATGTTAGTCTACGGTATCTAGGTGAGAATCTCGAAGTCTCGCGATTGATGACATAGATCACAACGACGCGTCACAGTAGTAGTCAACGAGAAGATAGCCGGGCTAACATTTCTCACTTCACACTGCAGAACAAAGTGAATAAATAATAATATATCACGGCCATCATTTGGAACGGCACAGACCGGACTCTAGACGGGGGGGAAATGGGAATGGACGCCCCTAGTTTCTAAAGAACAATGCAAGCGGGTTTGAATTAAGTTACGTGTTTCGAGAGCCAGCTGAAGTGTACGCCTAACTACTAGCTCCAGCGACGCGTCACTCACTAGAGGCTGTGAGGCATAGCTGCCCATACCTGACTTGCCTCAGCCGTCTTCTCTTGTATGATGCCCTACTGTCATGATCCGAGGGGCATCACAGTTCATGGCATGTACAAAAGCTAGCGATGGAACTAGCCAGAGCCCTTTACGCAATGATATCGGCAATAGCACATAGCAACCTATTACTTTATCTCTTGGCAGCGCTATCCATAGAAGACAGACACAGTCAGGTTATTGGCAACTCCGTGAAGTTTGTTGAAGAATGTCTTGCTTGATAATGCTCACGGTCAGTATCCCGCACGATTGTCGAGGCGTCCGGCATTATGAAGACTATAATCTCTGGTGTTGGGAGTGAAAGGTCACCAGGAATGAGAATGCGACAAAGACACTTATATGACACATGATGCCGTCTAAACGGGAAAGTCTGGCTTTCACGGCGACTGTAAGCATACGAAGGCTCCACGAAAAGAAAACCAATGCATAGTTCCTGCACTTGTGGGATGAGGCCCATTTGATGAGTATTCGAATGCCTGCACCGTCAAGACCGATTTTGGAGTCTCCTCAAACACACTCATAAGAGAATCAGGCTCTCATAGAGAAGATATCGGGTGACATTAGACTTAGGGGCTCCTTATGACCCTTTGGAACCCGAACAATCCCTTACACCTCTTATTCGAGCCGCATACTCCGAAAATGATCAATTTCTCATGGACATCAACTTCTCTGGTATCATTCTCACTACCGTCGCACATTTGGAGCTTGGAATTTCCGCTAGTTCGTCATAAACGGAGCAATTTTCCTAGAATCGCTTACTCCGCATTGCTCCATTTGAATGTGTTCAAGGGGAATAACTCGAGCTGCATGATTACTGCTTCAGCTACTGATGAAACACACTGAGAGATAACCCAGCGCACTTATACGTTAGAGGCAGTCAAGTAGGCACTCTGTAGCTATAGAGAGTAGTCAGCAAAGTAACATAAGGTAATGAAAGCAATTCCCAATTCCCGGTCGTAGGAACGTCCGCTTGGTCGTGGATCAGTGGCAACGACAGGGCTCTCCAATAAGTGGTCAATGGAATGGTCTAGATATAGCTTATAGCGAATATCCACTAAGCAACTGTCTAATGACTGGCAGGTTTTTCATATCATAAGCTGGTTATTATATAAAAGATATATAGACATCCCTCATATTGGGTGTTCCTCAGGTGTAGCTTCTCCTTTTTGATAGCACAGTTATTACTGAAGCGGGCCATATAGCAACACAAGGTTTATACAACTAGAAAACTTCGATGAAGTGTATTGAAGGAGTTGACTACACTAAAGGCAACTGGCAAGCATAGAGGTGTACTGGTTTTGGGGTTATTATGACACCTTCATTATACCCCTTTTTGGATTTACAGAATGACCTCGAGGATCCCTATTGGCTTCGGCCAATCTACTTTCACCCTACCCCTGCCACTTAATCGTGCATTCATACTGTAGTCTTTGCATTAGATCGTGCCGAGTTTGGAGGTTTGAGATCGTCCGACGACTCAATTGGGTCGCCATGTTGCCCCAATGTTAGATTACAGCAGCCCAGCTTCATCAGCGGACTCTCGTGAATTCAATCCTAAGTTCCCGGAGTTGTGCGCGCGAATTTGATCATTTCTTCTCCCCAAGCTAGATATTAGCTAGAGTAGTGGAAATGCTCACATTATCTGATGTCTGCAGAGGCTTTGTCGAGGCGGGACTTTTCGTGCATTTACCCGGCGAGTACGCCCGGCGATCCTGCAGAAGGTGGGTATTGTTTTTATAGGTATAAGAACTGGACGATCTACCAGCCCGACTTGGAACATCGGTGTTCGCGCATGGCATATGCCACCGCGGTTGATGAAATGGGCAAGTTGTCATGACCAATAACCTGGCTACTGCTCTGTGTGCATCATGACGGAGGCCCGCGAAGTCCAGGGAAATAGGGCAGAAATTCCGAAACTTTCGGAGCACTAACGGGGAGCGGAGGGAAGATGTAGAGACGCGATCATTTACGACGGAGGCTTGGGCTCCGAGTCAAGGTCCTTAAATATTGCGGCTTCGCTCCCTTTCCTAAAGTTGCATCGTCTCGTCGATCGTGCATACCTGTACTTCTTGTCGGTCAAGGAACAACAACTCGTGAAAATGTTTGGCAAAACCGCTGCTTTGGCTCTGGCCCTCCTCCCCTTCTCCTTAGGTCAGATCTCTTCGGATTTCGAGAGCGGATGGGATCAGACGGCATGGCCGACCTATGCCGTCGACTGCAACCAGGGAGGCAAGGTCACGCTCGACAGCACGACGGCGCACAGCGGTAAAAACTCCATCCGCGTGGACGGAGCGGGCGGCTACTGCGGTCACATTTTCTTCGGCACAACAAAAGTGCCGAGTGGTGATGTTTACGTCAGGACATACTTGTAAGTCCTGATAACGAAGAATAAAGAAGCTGATGTGTGATTGGACCCTCGAGCAACATAACTGACACCCATCGCTCCTTTTAGAAAAGCCTCTAAGGCCCTCACCGACTCCCACGTCTCCTTCATCACCATGCCGGACTCCGCGCTAGGTAGCAACAAGCACCTTCGAATCGGCGGACAGAGCAAGATCCTCATGTACAACCGCGAGTCAGACGACGCCACGCTGCCGGATCTCTCCCCGCAGGGCATTGCGACTTCCACCGCGATCCCCACTGGTACCTGGCAGTGCTTCGAATATCACCTGGGCGCTGACGGGACCATTGAGACCTGGCTGAATAACAGCACCGTTGCCGGCGTGACCGTGACGAAGGGCACGACTAATCCCAACGCCGCCCAGTGGACAAGAAGCAGCTACGTCCCGAAGATCACGGCTGTTTACTTTGGTTGGGAGTCGTATGGTGGCGACACCAATACCTTCTGGTACGATGACGTTGTGGTTAGCTCGACTCGCGTTGGGTGCTAGTCGGGTTGCCCATGTATATATAAACCCTACTAGCATTATAGGCAATAAGAAAAGAACATAAAGGGAAATATGTCTGTGAGCTGGACCTACTGCTTAGTAGCCTAGTCTTGAATTCTCTGTTACTCATTCGCCCTTTGACGATCCCCTACGGGGCGGTTCGGCCAGAGGATGACGTATCTGGGGCTGAGTTGCTAACTCGTCCCCGCCCCGTACAGCACTAACCAGCTGGTTACTGAGCTGAGTTGGCTGCATATAAGTCAGCAGCCTCCGATGTGGTCAGCTCAGAATCAGGAGCTCCTTGGCAGGCAAATGTAAATACTCAGCAAAACGACTTAATCTAGAGCTAGTCTTGTATAAAGTCTCCAGTGAGTAGCGTGCATTTAGTCTATGCTGTACGTGGTAAGCTTCGCTCTCCGGGAAGTACTAAGTAGGTCTGGGCAGATTCCTGGGTGTCGTGCATGTGCCAGAAAGCTGAGCCACTCTTGGCTGCTTTCAAAGGCGCACTTGGAGGTAACCACCAGATTATAAGTAAGAATGAAATTAAACTTATTGCTCGCTTCATAGCATTTCTGCTATCCCTGCCTGTAACCATTCCTGCCTCGACCCTGCACAGTTACCATGGACGTACAAGATGACATCTTCGACACTAAAGAAGCCGGTGTTAATAAGATAGCTTCAGGTATCGATCAGGCGGTTATCATTTACCTCGCCGATTGTAATACAACGACCCAGACGCGATACGTCTTATTAGCTATCTATGTCCTTCTTGTACTCATAAACGCATTTAGCGATGTGAGGTGGTCCATCGTTCGGGGCCTGTCACTGATTCTTCTTTGGTTCTGCTTCTATAACAAGGGAGATTTCTCCTTGATATCCCTTCATGGCTCCTATCTCATCACAAAGATGGCGCTCATGACGCTTGGAAATGCTTCTATCTGGGTAACAATACCAGGAGTGCGGTTCGACTCTTGGTCTATTGTAATGGGCAACCTTGAGCTAGCAGCATATCTCCTTTCGTGGGCAGCACTCGTGTTAGCAAGCTGGATAGTAAGGTACTGCGCGCGTCCCTTCCAAAGGTTCCCTGCTCTTCAACAAGCCGTCATCGCAACCATAATTGTACTGGTAGTGGTAGTTGCCATTGATAAGGCGACCTCATCAACTGGGCGACAGAGGATGCCTAGTCATGACCTTGACAACGAGCAGCAAGCGTCTGAGGCAGAGATTGACTACAATAGAGTCGCGATATATGAAAAAGGTGGAGAGATATCCTCTGGGAAGATCATTCGATTGCTACGGCTGCTACCCCTAACCGAGGGCGAGAGAGTACACTGCGAAATCGTAAACCGCGACCTGGACAAGGCATCGGGTGATTATGAAGCGGTATCCTATACCTGGGGCGAGATGAAGGAGCAGGCTATCATTGAAATAGACGGCCGGCCAATTCGCGTTTCACGAAAGATTTTCGAGATGTTGCGAGTGCTTCGACAAACTTGGAAACCACGGTTGTTGTGGATCGATAATATTTGCATCAACCAAGTGGACACAAATGAGAAGTCTCATCAAATCACCTTGATGAGGCATATCTATTATCGCGCTAACAGTGTAATCATTTGGCTTGATCCTTCGCCAGACACTGCCATTGCAATTGATCTCCTGAAAGAGATTTCCTTGTCCCGGGGGCTCACTGGCGTACAAGGAGCGCATTTATATGGACAGCGAGACCAAAGACATCGTCTATTGGCGCTTGCCCGGCTCATAGGCAATGAATATTTCAATAGGCTCTGGGTGGTGCAGGAGATCGCTTCAGCGCGGAAAATTCAAGTTCTTTGCGGTGATCAGTCGATCCGGTGGGACGATCTGACCTTCGTTCTGATCTTCATGGGAAACCCGGAGATGCTCCGCTCTCTTCAGAGAACTGAGGACATGGGGGTGGTTGCATGCGATCAAGATAGCCTGCGTCACGCAAACACAATACTCAACACGAAGTCGTCCGTGTCGAGGGGTGTTTCATCCAGCCTGGCTTTCGTACTTTGCAATTTTCGCAGTCTGAAGTGCAAGGACCCTCGTGATAAGGTCTTCGGCATCTTAGGATTGGTTCGCAACACTGATCATCCCCTCATACACCCGGACTACAATAAAACTGAAATCCAAGTCTACAAAGACGTGGCTAAGTACGTTTTCACAGTCGAAAACACGTCGAGAAAACTCTTAGCGCTACCCTTCGCAGGGGTAGGCCACTGTCGGCGGTTACAGGAGCTGCCATCTTGGGTGCCGGATTGGGCAGCAAATATGCGTAGAAAACGCGGGGAAGGAGATGACGAAGACCAGGTAGACGATGTGCTGAGCCCCAGCCAATATACGTTCTCCTACCTCATACAGCCGTTGAGCAATTACGGTAACCATACCGATATAATGGAAGCAGGTGAGTTTGACTTCAAGCCAACCAGCCTCAGGCGTGGTTACCAAGCGGCTCTCGACACTGGAGTAGAGATTAAGCTGGTCAGTGAGGATGTGCTGAGCATTCGAGGCTTTGTTGTCGACGAGATCCAAAGCCTCACTTCTATATTTGATATTCCATTTGATGACACGATGAGAATATCGCATACTATCATGACGCTTGCAATGCTGGGTTGGTTCGAGGAAGCCGAGGCGCTGGCTAAGACTGTCCCAACCCCTTACCCGACGGGCCAACCTATCGAAGAAGTAGTGTGGCGCACGATGATAGGCGACCGACTATTGGAGGAAGACGATTCTCACGTAGTGCGCCCGGCACCTGACGACTATGGCCAAGTATACGAGAACTATAAACACGCGGCTACAGGTTTGAGACGGGCTTGCTCACTACTGAGCATGGAAGTAGTATCCGAAATGCGAGACATCTACCAGGAGATGTTTACTCAATTAATTGGAGGCGGATCTGTATTCAAGGTGTTGGTAGAAGTGCTTTGCGGCAGGTCAGGCCACAGTAACGTCTGGGCGCTGATAAGTAGAAGGACGAAGTTTGCTGGGAATGATACGCTACGACCCGAGTTCCCCCAAGAGTCCGGCGATAATCAGTTTTGGGCCGAGCGGCTCGAAGAACTGGGCGAGAATGAGGAGACGAAGAGCCTCGTCGCAGTTTTGTTTGCACTGTTCAGACTATATTCGCCAGAGCAGCCGTCCAATGTCTCAGACGCATCAAGGGGTGACCCTGTCCATGGTTCACGGCAGGATGGTAGCACAGAAGCTGCCGAGACGGACCTTAGCCAGCTCGCCAGTCTGGCACCAGCAGTCTCCAGATTTCCGGAAGGGTTGCGGCTCAGCTTTGAGAGGAGACTGTGTACCACGAAGAACGGCTACATCGGTTTAGTCCCTCCGCTCACTCGCGTGGGAGACATCGTGAGCATCTTCCACGGCGGAGATGCCCCATACCTCGTGAGACCGGAGGCGGACCCGGCAGTCGGGAAAGAAATAGGGGTCCTCCGCTGTCGGCTGGTTGGGGAATGCTACATGCATGGGATGATGGATGGAGAAATGATACGGCCAGAGCCAGAGCCAGAGCCAGAGAGGACGCCGCTATGGTTCCACCTGACATGAAGGTGAAATACGACCTCGTAGCTCTCTGCTGTAAAGTCATACTTACCTCCGGGGCAGTAAAGATACTACTAGCTCAATAAGAAACAAGAAACAAGTCGTGTGAAACAAGACCTTCGATGCTTCGCTTCATTCACGTGTAAGTACTAACACATGCAGTTACATAAGGTAAGTACAGGTAGTATGAGCTACATGTAGTACTTATAGGTACTTCTATCGTGAGGTGCATGTGTGAGAAGGTGCCCGTCGTAATATACAAGTCCAGGAGTAGGCAAGTGCCTATAATAAATCTCTACACTAAGGCAGCTACTACGTACTTAAGTATATAGGGGATCCACTAGTCCAGGCTAGCAGGTATCTATAGCTCTTTAGGCCCCGCGATAGGTGCAGGCCTTGACACCCCTCACCCCGCAACAACAACAGAGCACCCACCCCCTTCTCCCCCTCTCTCTCCATCCAATCTGCTAAAGCCTCCCGATCCCAACCTGGGTGTCTCGTGCATCACTGCATCGGCAGACCGAGCTACCCTCTTTTGCCCAGCACACACCTGACGCCCATCCAGTCACACGCCTCGGTGAAGCTTAGTACCAGCAGTAATACAGCCCAAAAACGGGGGGTGGCCTTCCACCAACAGAGTGTTGCCGTTTGGTACGTGTGTACGTGCGTGCGTGTGCGTGCCCGGGCCAGTCATAGTCGAAAGTCAAAGGCGAAGGCGTAGGCGGAGGCCACGATGGATGCGTCCGATACCACCAAGTCTGCTCACGAGCCACCCAATGTTCCCAAGCCCCGCGTCGGTCTAGGTCCAGGTCCAGGTCCAGGTCCGGGGCCTGTCATGTCCTCCGTACCGTCGCCGCTCGCTGCCAGACCTGGCCCCGAGAGACTGCCCGAGCTGCCCTTCGTCCAGCCCTCGTCGTACCTACGGCCCAGTTCTCGTAGTCACCCGATCCCTTCTGTCGCCGCCCCTCCCATGATGAGTCCTATGGATGAAGAGCAGATGCAAGGCCTGGTGAGTCGTGCTCCCAATTCCCTCCCAATCCGTGCCCATCGGTACTTGCACCCGCACGAGAATCTGAGCCTTAGCTTCAGCTTGAGCTTGAGCTTGAGCTTGAAATCCTATGTTGGGCTTCAGTTCCTGTCCGTCCGTCCGTCTGTCTGTCTGTCTTGCTGGCTAGACTTACGGAGCCCTTCATGACTGGAATAAAGAAGCATATGTGTCGTCGCTGCTAAGCTAGGGTACATTGGCACGTAAGACTAACAGCTCGTTCTTGGTGTTTTAGCAAGGCTTGCGTGACTTTCTCCGTGTTAGAACTAGTTATGACGTCCTGCCGCTGTCTTTTCGCCTAATTATCCTCGACAACGACCTCCTCATCAAGAAGAGCTTGAATATTCTCATTCAGAATGGTATGCCCACGGCAAACTCCTCTTCTTCTCGGTGACTAGCTCTCTTACAGTCCCTGCTGACTGGGTTGAATGGCAGGAATCGTATCGGCACCACTTTGGGACTCCCAACAGTCCAGGTTTGCCGGGATATTGACAGCCACGGATTACATCAACCTGATCCAATATTACTGCCAGTTTCCGGAACATATTGATAGTCTTGATAAGTTCCGTTTAAGTAGCCTTCGCGGTATGGCCCCTCCAAACCAGACCCTACGGTCATGCGGGACAAGATACGCCCAAGTAACCTGTTGGCTGATTCAATCTCCCTTTATAGATATCGAGAGAGCCATTGGTGTCCTTCCTATCGAAACCGTTTCCGTTCACCCGTCCAAACCACTATATGAGGCTTGTAGCCGTATGCTTAAGACGCGAGCACGCCGTATACCCCTAGTCGACATCGATGATGAAACGGGCAGGGAGACTGTCGTCAGTGTCATTACTCAATACCGTATCCTCAAGTTTATCGCCGTCAACACCGAGCAGTACACATCTCTCCTGAAGAAAACGGTTCGCGAGATCGGTCTGGGAACATACACGAATATCCAGACGGGCACCATGACGCAATCGGTCCTAGACATTATCAATTTAATGGTCACTAATAATATCTCGGCTGTTCCCATCGTTGACAAGAACAATGTCGTGCTCAACGTCTTCGAAGCTATCGACGTAATACCGATCATCAAGACCGGCGTCGTCGAGGAGCTCCAGATAAACGTGGGCGAGGCACTATCCAAGAGAGGGGAGGAATTTGGAGGCATATTCACTTGCCAGGAAGATGACCGTCTCGACTCGATATTTACGACGTTGCGCCAGTCGAGAGTGCACAGACTCGTAGTGATTGATGACAATTGGCATTTGAAGGGAGTAATCTCGTTGTCGGATATACTCAAATATGTTCTATTTTACGGGGATAAGACGGAATATTTCCCTCCTTCTTCTTCTTAACGACGCGACGATTCACCATGAACCCCTAGCCTTCTCGGAAAATATTTGGGCCAATGCTTGGGGTATTTATTGCAGGTACTCAGGGGAGTCTGGTTTCGGAGGCTGGGAAAGGGAGGGGCATTGCAATGGTGTATGGAGTTAACAAGATGGATCAACTCTGGGATTTTTATAGAACTTTTGGCCCTGTCCTGTTGGAACACTCGCCTCATACATTTATTCGGAGACATCAGCTTATTATTATCCCTCATAACAGTCGGGAGACAGGGGAAGCTCACGATGAAACTATTTTAGTCTCGAAATTGATATATCGAACGACAATCTCATGTCACAATTACACTCGATTATATCATTCTTTAAAAGAAAACGAAGGATGTCATCTTAGAGCTTGCCAGCCGCTTTAGATTCTAGGGTTATCTACGCGTAAAGAACATAGTTTCAACCTGCCAATGGAGCATGCCGGAAGTCCTCGCGCCTCCCTCAATTCTTTAAGTAATGATGTTTCCTAAACTTATATTACTGCAAACGGATCGGTTGAGCCGCGCGATTATTGCGGTCGGTTACTACCAACACGCAGGCCATGATAACAACAAAGAGGTCGCGACACAATATGGGAGGAGCTCCTGCTTGGCTGAAGAAGACAGCTTCCGCTGTCTTGGCCGTGTTAACCCCATTCATGTCGTCGTTAGCCAGCCATCTAAACATGCTCTACATCAAAGAAAGTACCTCTCATATTCCCCCAAGTATACTATCATATCTCGAATTAGTACTGGCTGGGGCGGGCGCTATCCTATGTTGCCTCATCACTATCATCAAGACCGTTCCATGGTTCCCACGAAGGGGAAGGGAAAAGAGCCAGTGGTTGCGATATGGCCGACGAGCTCGAACTCCCACAATGCTCTCCTTGCGAAATCAGGACACAGCCCAAACATATCGCGGTCGATGCTCGCCCAATCCCAAACGTCAAACAACCCTTCGCTTGTTGGGAACGACCCTCGTAGCGAGAAACATAGCAGCAATACTTGGACATCTTCTAGCGATAACCCGGATTTGCCTTCAGACGAAGAAGGGAAAGATGACCGAGAGTGGTTCATTTTGGAATACAATCGACTAGCACAGCGGGTAAATACAGATCTAATATATTGGCAGGTTAGACAAGTTAGTAGCTGACACGCGACTTAGCATGGCCTTCGTCTTCTTGTGCCTGGAGATTTCTCGCCCCCAAGTGTAAGTTATCGCGGGCGAACCTACTGGACAGAACGAATTTGGCTCATTTTGATTCAGGGTGCCAAGGACTCACTCAAAAGCCGTCAAAGTAGCTGGTTTTCCAAAATGCTACGACAGGCTTCGGAGCAGTCAGAGCAGACGAGCATGAAGCCTGACAAGCTTATAAATAGTCACAAGCGGGACGCATTGAAAAGCCGGGATCTGAAGACCCTGATTAGGCTTTGTGGCAGGAGTCCTCTTTTCTTACCTACAGACTATGCCCCTTGCTCCTTGACTCTGCCCACTTGTTTCCGGGCACTCGCACAATCTCTAGTTCAGCACGGTAATGTTTCTATTTTCTTTGCCCCGACATACAACTCCTGAGCTTATCTACTAACACTGTCACAGCCGACACCAAAGGAATCTTCCGAGTGCCAGGCTCTGGACGCATTATCAACGAGTTGTACGAATATTACTGCACGGATGGCGATACCGACGCTATATCGAGCACGACGCGATGTCCCACGTTGCCAACGCACATCAGGTGTAATACACATGACATTGCAAGTACCTTCAAGCGGCTTTTGGCAGGGTTACCGGGTGGTATCCTGGGCTCCTTGTCGCTCTTTGATGCGCTGGTTGCCATTCACACTCAGTTACAAGGCGACGCGGAGTTGCACCGGACCAAGGAAAGTAAGCTCCGCGCTCGTCTCATCGCTCTCGCTATTGGAACCGTAAAATCTCAATACCAAAGGGAACTCATATGTGCAGTATTCGGCCTGCTATGTCTCGTAGGCCGGATTGCTGAAAATGCCCCTCGAGAGGATGAGAGCGGTCACCCACTCCCAACCACCGACTTGATGGGTTATAGTGCTTTGGGTATTGTGTTTGGACCGCTTCTGATCGGAGAGTTGATTGATGACTACAGCATGAAGGTGGCTGATCCTTCAGCCGGCTTGGTTTTGCTACCTGTTTCGCCGCCGAGGTCGAGAAAGGAGAGGCACAAACATAAGCACAGGCACAGACATCGACATAGTAAAAGGCACGAGAGAAACCATGCGCCTGCTGCTCCTTCTTCCTTCAGTTTAGACAAGATACACATTGCGAACAGCATTACCGAGATGCTTATAATCCATTGGAGAGAGGTGGTACGCCAGCTACGAAATACGGGAGCTGTAAAGCCTGGACATAGCGTATCGAATCGCCAGGAACGCCAAGGGAGTGTGCAAAATAGTATATCATCATTTATTCCTCGAAGTCACTCCCTCATAAACCCGTCTCATTTAGATCATGCCCATTCAAGGAGTGTTTCCCCTGCTACAGTTAGTCAAGCATCCACATCAGGTAAGAGGATGGGTTGCTCCATTACAGGGGTATTTGCTAATGGTATATTTAGGAATGAAACCTTCAAGTGAACAAGATCATGGGCTTGACCTATCAACTCCACATGCGAGACCAGCAAGTCGCACCTCAAGCTCAGGGTCAGCACATAGGCACCCGACCAAAGCCGCACCGCATCCACTATCTCCAACAATTGAAGAAAGTTCATCTCCTTGTATTGGCGCATCAAACCTCGTCCAAGATTATAGGAATGCCAAAGAAATTGACGTCGGTGACTTTGGTCAAAATCCTAATTCCATTCCATTAGATCCACACGCCAGCCGAGATCATGATGATAACCCCGTAGGGGGGATGAGTGGACATGGAAATATTGGGAAAGAAGCAACCATCGACGCAGGCAGTGTTATCCCCCACACAGCTGCAACAGGGACGCGAAAATCCGAATCGCCACAGTCGCCATCGCCCACTCAGCAAAACGGAACGTTGATCATGCCTTACCTGGATTTGGTTCCTGTGGGTGCGGACAAAGCGGCGGATGCAGTCAGCTTGAAAGCTACTTCAAGTCCCAGTACCAATACCAGTCCATCAATTAAGGGGCTGGATACTCCCCTTACTCCTCGAGATGAGCATCGTCCAGCGTTTCCAAGGCTTAAGGCTTCTCAGGAAACGATATCGTATGATTATCGAATGGGAACATGCCCAAGTGATTTGAATGGTGCGGTAAAGGCAAACTCCAATACGAGTCCAACCCGAACTGCTGAGAAGGTCCCAGGGAAGACACCTCTTCATAATAGATGTCATAATGGCGACCATGCCAAT
Source organism: Xylaria sp. FL0933 (assembly GCA_022578765.1). Classification (NCBI taxonomy): domain Eukaryota; kingdom Fungi; phylum Ascomycota; class Sordariomycetes; order Xylariales; family Xylariaceae; genus Xylaria; species Xylaria sp. FL0933. The sequence continues at coordinate 640,502 of MU389722.1, read as the reverse complement.
AGACGCCTACCACAGTCAACCACAGCTCCAAATTTGGGTAGAGCAGGAAATTCCGTCCTAACAAAATGGCCAAACTCGGGCGATGTGCACTCCGGAAATCTATCCAGAAACAGCCCTAGTTATGAAACTCTGGCAAGTCCCGCGGATCAATGGAGAAACATCAAGTTATCTAGCAAAGCTAGCACTGAGTCTTTAGCCAAATTAGCTAAAGAAAGACGCCTGAAACGTAGTTCTGGTCATGTACCCTCTCATCAGAGTCGAGACGCGTCAGTTTTAGCAGATTCTGAGCCTACGGCGCCCGAACGGACGCGAGAATTAATACAAAATGGATGCGAGCCAAGAGAGAAGTCGACAATGGAAAGGTCAGAAAGGAAGGATACCATGGAAGAGAAATCGCAACCTCGACTCCCGTTCCCGGACACCTGCAGGAAGAATTACTCCTCAGACAAATATTCTACTAACACTTCTTATGGAGGTCGTTCACAGCGCTCGGCTTCCAAGCCTATGCCTGGCGCTGTGAAGGCTATGGCGGCCTTATTTGACAGTGCCGTAAAAGAATCACCAGATGGATCAGTAGTTGGTTTGAATGGCAGAACTCGCCATCGCCTGGGAGAGTCTAACGGTTTCTCATATCGGGGCGCCTTGGACGAATCACCGACTAAACCCAAGCCATACCGTGCTCAAGCATCACTGAAGCCTGAAGTAAACTTGAATGAGCATCCGCAGCACAGAAAGCCAGCCGAGACCTCAACCCCGAGGAGGTATATCCCTACTCCTAGAAATGGCCGAAGCACGGTTCGAACAGTACCTTGTCGGCCGATGATAGAGCATACACCTAGCAGAGCCTCCTGCAGCACCTTGAAACCGGTAAAGACATTTCACTCAAGCAGAAAAGAGCCCCAGTCGTCAACGAGTAACCCCGCCCATGAAATAGATCGTAACCAACCCCCAAGACTAGGCACCATGATACCGCACGAGGAAGAACCTCCAGTAGGGCACTTCGTACGGCCTACCTCAGCCACGTCCGCGCGAAGCCAGAACATATCAGGTACCGAGGGCGCCGTTCCTTCAGCACTATCGAGCCATCACGAACCAGCAGCGGGTTCGAGACAGACCTCCGGGAATTCATTCCTGCACGCCCAGATCCGCAGTCTTCAGCGCCAGCTCGATCTACGAAACGAGGAGATCGCGCAGCTGCGCCGCCGGCTCGAGACGCAGGAGCACGTGGACATCGGTACGCTGTGCGAGCAGCTGCGCTTTGCGCGGCGGGAGGGCTTGAACTGGCGCAAGAGGGCCGAGGCTGCGGAGAGGAGGGTCGCTGTGTTTCAGCGGTTTGGGGCTAAGGTTGAGGGGTTGAAGGATGGGGCTTTTGATGATGATGATGATGAAAAGTATGGCGATGGGGGCGATGAGGGCGATGGAGGTAATACTGGGGATGACAGTGGGACTTGTGTTCGCGGATCCTCGAGTAGAGGGGAACGTGTGGGCTATGGGGTTGAAATGGGGGATGATGCGGAGGCTTATTCTTCTTATTCTGTTCACACGGAGAGTCGAGAGGCGTTTAATGAGCGCATCAGACGCAGTTTTGCGGGGAAGATGAGGAACACTACAGGAGGCGATGGGACTGTATCTCGGGAGGATTATGTCGAGGGGACCAGTGATGTTGGTGCTGGGGGAGAATATCAGCTGCGACGGGATAGAGCCCCGAGGACGGACAGGTTATGGGAGGCTGCGCAGGAGATGTTTGATATGGGGCATCCGTATGGCATGTATATATCAGAACGCTAACGCTGATCTTTCTGGAAAGAGAGCGCGGAGAGTATGGCGTTAAGGAATAGAAGGGAGCGTCCTGTTTGGGCAGTTCTGTATGGAGGATAGAAAAGACCTGAGCAGAAGGATAACAATTATGTCACTTTAAACGTGTCTAACTTAGGTAGTAGTAACGACTGTGGTTATAGTTGCCAGTGGTCCTCACTTTGCCTTGCTCCTAATATCTTGTTGGTGCGCAAAGGACATCATAGGTACTCCTCAACCACCATTGTTATTGTATTCGGATAATGGACATAGTATACAAATATGTACACAGTTTGGGAACATTCCCGAGCGTGTTGAAGCCACCCTCTTCGCTTGTATGTATTTGGTAAGAGATATGGATATCCAAAACTATGGCCCGAGACCATAATCCCGTGCCCCTTCTCTAAATACCCGTGTAGTTGAAGCCTCCGTTGTCTACCTAGTCCGGGATTTTATGGGTATCTATACCGCGGTTCGCAGCTGAAGGGGAGGTCGAAGGCCGAACATATTTCTCACCCTGGCACAAAATGAGCTTGGACTGTAGTACGTCTGTGTGTCGCATATGAACACCCAAGTACTTAATTTTCAGACCATAGTCGACGCAACCTCGAGCATTAAGCCCAGCTTGTCACAGCCCGCCAGCCAATTACTTATTTGTCTCGCGCAGTCGGGGTCAGAGGCACGTGCTCGACAATCTATCAGATCGCCTACTGTCCGTAGCGAAGTATTGTAAAGTGGCTCTTGGCGGTGTTCCCGTATCTCTGCTCGCGCCGCTTCCCAATCCTCCTTCGTCCTCGCGCTCCAGAGCGCTTCCGGCGCCGGTAGCGATAGCCCGCGATAACCGATTACGGGTGGACACCGTAAGCCGTATCTTAGGTCGATTACTCGACTGACTATAAACCAAAATAGGGCACACCTAGAAGAGTTTCGAATTAGCCACCTGGGATGGGAAAAAAGGGGCAAGAGTACAAATTATGCTTGGAGAATGAGGAGAATAGCATACCTTCGCCGCGATTCCGCGTATATAAATTCTTCCCACGTTTCATCTGGGTCGTCGATATTATCGATATTAAAGGGACCGTAAGCGTCGGATTCGAAGGACTGCCGAGCGATGCTCGTCATGATGTCGATGTCACATTTCCGCACTATTAATTCGGGCGTGCCGTTCGCCTGAGGCGTTTGGTCTTCGAACACGGCCATTAAAACATACATAGCCATCGCTGAGAGATTAGAGGCAAGTTCTTCTTTGCTTGCCGTATGCAGTTGATAGAGAAAACGTGCCGCCTCCTGGCTCATGGCGGAATAGAACAGGGCTCTGCCGCGCGGATCTGTATTTCTGGCGATGTAGAGCTCGCTGATGCGCATGCAGTTGGTGTATGTGGCCGGAAGCTCGGGCAGATGCCACTGCCCGTGGAGGAAGACGGGGAACGTCTCTCGCCTGCTCATCATGTACGGTAGCCCGCGCATGGTTTCTAGCAGGAACAGACTGCTTGCTTGGTGTTTTGGGTCTGTTCGGAGCTCTGTCACTGGCCGCGGACCCGTAAATTGGCTTACGTAGGGCATGGTAGTGATCTCCTCGAAGCCTGATAGCATATCAAGTATCCCTGGTGAGCTTATGCTCTCACAAGGGCTGCCTTCGGACGCCTCCGGTGTTGATGCATCATGGGGTTCGTTGCTGGTTTCGCTGCTAGCCGAGGGAACTACAAGTTTCTCATACTCGCATACCAAGCCCTTTGACGTGCAACGGGAACACTAAGGCGTCAAGTATCAGTATCCTCGTTATCTCTTATAGATAAATGTCCCACCCGCGAGGGACGGCGCATTACTCTCGAGACGGAAATACGAAATGTAGGCCAGAGCGAGAGTCGTGTCCCTCTGTAGAGTTGAAATTGTTGTTCGTTCAACACTCACTTGTGGGTCAAAGCTACACTTCGCTTTGGCACGGTGACACTGCCTACACGAACGCTTTCTCTTCTTGGGCTTCCCAACCGTCCGACGACAGTAGGCCAGATGCCTCTTGAAGGCAGTTTCTACCAATGGTAAGCGTCTGAGGCTTTTGAGAGATGTTCGAGGAGCCTACCTACCGCTGACTATGGGCTTGCTGCACAGGTCACAGAAGCGAATATTGCTAGTCCCCTCTGGTTCATTTCTCATAGGCGTATTATCGGCGATAGTCATGTTCACTCGCGCCCTTCGCCCCACTTTATGTTGTTGTTGTTGTGGTTCAACTGCCGGCAGTCTTGAACAAACCGAACTCCTCTCGACTCTGTAAGTAAGTCTTCACAGGTGACCGTGTAAATCGACCTAGTCTGCGTCTCTTCCAAGATTTCTTGTTTCGAGGTTTAGTCTGATGGCCAATCGTATTGGTGACTCAGTGAGTGATACTGTGGATTGTAGATAGTAGCGTCTTGCGGTGTTACTGTTAGGTTAGCTCGATGATGTGACGCGGGTTTTATGGAGAGAGGCCCGGTCAGGTCGGTGCCGTGGCCGATCCTCTGTGGTACACTAGCCTCTCGGCTGGCCGGCCGGGGAGGAAACCGCTCCCTGTCACGCTAACCTCACCTCGGGAGGAATAGGGGATTAAAGACAGGCTTGACAGGGCAGGACTGACAGGGCCATGGGTGCCATGGGTGCTTATTATAGTACGAGAACACACCTAATGAAACAAAATGAAGAACAGGAACCCTGTATCGCACACTAACTAGCAGCCCCTGCCTCTCCGCGTCTTGCTAAAAGACTCATTTGCCTGCTAGTGTGCTGTACTAAAGCAGTTATATAATGATGGCGCCGTATCTCTACACATATACACGTACGCACCTATGGCCGAGATAGGTAGTTGCTCTCCTAGTATACCATGTGTACACGATACCATACACGCGTGTCGATGACCGCAGCATCTCGAGCCGTCGTTCGTGTCGTCAGCATGGTCAGCCTGCAGTCGGTCCCGCAGTGCAGATCCCTGAGCCATAAGCAATTGCCGCTTCCAGAATCGATAGTTTCAAATTGCCTGGTTCAGACAATCCAGGGCTAGTGATATTCCTAGTATATACTCTTCCTAATGAGAATACGCGTAAAGTTGCTCATCTGTGTTAAGAGGTCCTTGAGCTTCAAGCGTTGTAGCTAGCAGTGCCATCCATTGTCCATGCTCTGTCCATGGGAGTAGAAGAGAGGAGGGTATTAGTTAGATATATACAATTCCTATCAGTTAACCCTCGTCCCTTTATTGAGGATGTAGAGAAAGTTCATCTCTTTTGTCTCTATCAAGCCATCCCCTCTATATTTATATCCCTGTCCAAGATACCACACTTAAAGGGTCTGCCCTACCCGTACCCGTACGATATTTCCCGACTATTGCAGTCCTATGTTATATAAGTGTTCGAGAATGGGTTGAATAGCTTGTGGTAGCATAAACGGCTCACCTCCTAGTGCAGATCAAAGTCCAGGCTTGTGCAGGAAACTGTGCATTCTGTAACGCATCCTGTCACTGTTAACTCGACGTCCTAATAGTAAGATTTCCCCACCGCACGTTTAGGTGTGGTAGTATTGTTACTACCTTGGACAACCAGAATCAGTAGACGTCGAACTGCAAGAGAGAACGCAATCGACTCCTTCGGCCGCTCGCCCGGGCTCCGCGGTAGATCAACCACAAATGTTTGCATCTAGAAACATCATGGCCAGTCGAGAAATTGCTGATATGATGACAAACCGAGTGGAGAAAAATGCCTGCCATATTACATAACGGCGTTCGACGATGCAAGACGGAGGTTTCTGAGCGGACGTAAGGATGTTTCTTTCTTCCAAATTGATAGACTACCCAGTCTTGAGCAGGCATATCGTGAGATAAAGCCGGGTTCTTCCCGAGGCCCTGCGTCGATCGACGAGGTTCAAGCAACACAACAGCGATGTCAGTGGGGGTTAATCTCGATCGTTAGATCATGTTGAGAACCATGTCGAGAACAGACCATGTTGACCCAGAACCGGAAAGACAGGTCCTTCGTTGTTTCGGACGAGCCAATTAATCAGCGAAATGAAAAGCAAGGCTTGATAGAAATCGAGCGGAAGGATATTCCTTGTTTATCGCCCTATATCCTGCCGAGGTAGGAATCAATCGGAAGCAGTATATCTATCAGGTAGGTAAGTATGTAATACCCCTGCCGTCCCTTATAAACGTCTCTCTTGAGTCGACTTTGACAGCATTAGTAAGTCTTGGGATAACCCCCAATTACACGGCGTCGCCGTTGCGCAGGTACATACGTTAGGGGCCCCCACGGGGCTTCTACCTTGGACATGGGAATGCGCTACGCCCAGCAGAGTCTTAGCGGCTGACCTGCAGCTGTGCACTTTAAGGTTAGTTTTGCTAGTACAGTCTGTACATCACAGTACGCCTTGTATTTATACACTGTATTCTCAACCTACCTACCCCGGATTACCCCTAGAGAAAGCAGCAAGGATTGGCGTTCTCGAAAGCTTTTAGACTGCCTAATTGGTAGCTAAAACAATGCACGTTGCCGCACCGGCGCAAGCCTCACAAGGTGATTCAATGTCTCTCTTGGTGTGCCCACTGTATCAGTACCTGTAATTACGGGAGTCGGTACCTACACTAGCTACCTACACTACTACTACCTTTCTGTCTACACGTACACTACCTCCTTGTCGATTCTGATAGTTGCACGCCCGTCAGCTGTCTACTAGCTTTATTGAAACCTCAGTCCAAAAATCTATCGAAACAAGGCGACGCATGCATGAATTTATTTGAATTGCTGAAATGGAATCGTAACATGAAGGGCCCTTCGCTACGTTCCTGCCCTATCAGTACATTTTCACGTGAAGCTGGCTCAGGGGTTGTTGGTTGGCGCTGATCCAACGGCCTCAACCCGCACTCAGACGCCTCCGCCGCCGCCATCATGACGCGACGGATAGTATGTCCAACCTCCCTCCTTTAACATCCTGTGGCTTCTGTCCGCTACTATCAAATATGTGTGCACGTGTGTTTGTGTCTTAATATTCCGCGCTGACCCTTTATACCTCCCCCAACAGGTACGCACCATCACCCAGCTCGCTGCCGCCGCCTTCTTCGCCTTCATCGTCATCTTCCTCCTCGATCGCAACTTTCGACTCCTGCCCAATGCCGTCCACGAGTATATGCCCCAGCACCACCACGGCCTCGTCATCACCGATATCACCATAACAAGATGCAGCAAGGTCAATCTGTTCTCGTCGTGCAAGCTCGACCCCGACGTCTGGCATCGCATCGACAAGAACCTGTACCTCGGCCAGACCTGGATGTCCAGCGCATATATCCATGTCCAGCGAAAGAAGGAGGAGGAACTCACCGCCGATGACAAGGTCGTCGTCGATGTGAAGGTTGGCCCAATGGACCCTTCGAACGCCGGCAAGGAACAACTGGACACGAAATGGGAGTCGAGATCAGCAGGACTGTGGATCTTGCGATCTGACAAACCGCACGCGAGCGATCGGAAAGACGCCGTCACCGCTGTCGACGTACTCTTCGGGGACGACGCTTATGAAGTACGTCCTGGCTGGGCAATCCGAGGCGTCGCGCTTCTGCTCGATATCAAACGAGAAATACCATCTGCCTACATCACCATTAGACGCAGTGGCCACCAGGAGCCACCCAAGCAGCCAATACCCCGAATCAGGGATAATGGCAAGTTCAAGATCATGCAGCTAGCCGATCTACACTTGAGTACGGGCGTGGGAGAGTGCCGGGATGCCGTTCCAAACGAGTACGAAGGTGGCCCCTGTGAAGCCGATCCGCGGACTCTCGACTTCGTCGCTCGGCTTCTTGAAGAGGAGAAGCCCGATTTTGTTGTCTTAAGCGGCGACCAGGTGAACGGAGATACCGCACCTGATGCGCAAACGGTAGGACTTCTTTATTATTTTTTTGGATCCTTATCATAAGACCTATTTAGTATCTGGCATCGGCCACTGACCCTGACTTCACTAGGCTATATTTAAGTATGCGCATCTACTCATTAAACACAAAGTCCCTTATGCCTGTATCTTTGGCAACCACGATGACGAAGGCTCTTTGCCCCGAGCTGGGCAGATGGCACTTATTGAGCAGTTACCATACTCGCTATCGAGGGCGGGACCGAGCGAGATAGATGGAGTCGGCAACTATTACGTGGAAGTTTTAGCTCAAGGGAGCTCACAACACTCCGCCCTTACGTTGTATCTTCTTGATACGCATTCTTACTCTCCTGATGAACGACACTATAGTGGCTATGACTGGATTAAGCCGAACCAGATAGAATGGTTCAGGCAAACCGCCTCCGGTCTCAAGAGGAAACACAAGGAGTATACCCATATACACATGGACCTCGCCTTCATTCATATTCCCCTTCCAGAGTATGCAATTCCTGAGAATCGCTTTGTCGGAGAATGGCGAGAGGGAGTGACCGCTCCACTATACAATACACATTTCCGCGACGCCTTGGTGGAAGAAGGGGTAGTTTTAGTCAGCTGTGGACAGTAAGTGGATACAGAAATTACAGAAAACCCACACACTAACATGATGGCAGTGATCACGCCAACGAGTATTGCATGCTCTCGACAAATGAAGAGAATGAAAAACCCGAATTATGGATGTGCTATGGAGGAGGCGCTGGGTTCGGCGGGTATGGAAACTACGAGGGTTACGTTCGAGGAGTGCGCTTCTTCGACATCGACATGAACACAGCGCGCATCACCACGTACAAGCGACGTGAATACGGCGAGACGGAGAAACGTATAGACCAGCAAATCATCGTGGAAGGCGGCAATGTAATGCCTGCGCCAGAACCGGTAGAACAGGAGGAAGTTTTAGCTGCCTAAACAACTTTCCAGGCTGCTATGGTCAAAGAACCAATATCACGTGCTGATCTTAGACCGGACAGCTATATACCCAGGCGGCTATACCTAACCCCATCGCAACATGAGGTTTGTGCAATGGCGAATATTAAGGGCCATTTGACCTCGACCCCGCCCGTTGCGGCGCACAATAGAGCTACAATGGTACCAAAGAGGGGGAGTTCGCAGTAGCGGCAAGAAGCAGAAGGAAGATAGGCGTTTTAAGGGGTTTCGCGACCACTCTTGGGAAACATCTGGCCCAACGTTCAGTAGACAAGAGGACGAATCTTGAAATGGCGGTATTCCGACGCAGCGCATCACAGATGAAAGATCCTGCGTCTATCTACCGCCTTTCCTCATGACGATTCTTTTGCTCTATCATCGATCATATCCGACGCTTTGTACTGTTCTATTACTGATGCGTATCTAATACCTCTATACGGTATGGTAGGAAAGAAAAAGAAGCGAAACAATCAAGGAATGACGAGCGAGGATAGACCAATATCTGTCTCATGCAGCACAATGCATTCATTGCTGTTGCTGCTACTCCTGGAGTTAGTCGGGCGTGATGGTATATAGATTCTATGTAGCTACTCAGACTACTGTGAAAACCCCCCCTTTTCGGCAGTTTTCTCCAAGATGTGACGCATTTACTCACAATTGAATGACCTCCACATTCCTCTACATTGCATGCATAATTGACTTGACAAGTCTACGTTTCAAACTATCGTCGTGAGGGTGTCGAGGTGGTGACAAAAAAAACGGGCAGGCCCAGAATTTATCCCAGTATGCTGGGCCTGCCCGTTTTTTTTGTCACCACCTCGGGTGTGAGCTTGTGATCGCATTTCCTTCCTTATCTTGCTCACCTTCGCGGATGCTATGGGTCATGGTGAGACAAGACCTCGTGGTTGGTTCGTACGGGTATGCTATGCATATGCATGTCAGCCAGGAGGCGCAAGATGACCTGCGCAATCCCACACGCCACAATGTCCGACAAAGAGAGCAAGAAGTCACAGTGCATTGGTGGCAGCAAAGTGTATACATGGAATATATATCGACGAATTTATTTACTTCATTCGACTAGGTAGATAATCCTCTAATGTTCGTCTATTTATAAACCTTCGCGCGAGGCCATGTAAAGTAGGTACATAGTTACCAATTCTCGTGCCCGAGGTGAGCCTCTCCTTCATTCCTTTGCCCCAGAACCAGGGGTTGAGGCTTGACCTCTCCCCTATCCGACTAGTGGTAAGTCGAGTTGTGAAGTAGCATAGGTTAGGGTAGTAGTGTAAGGTAATTGGTTGGTCTGGTTGGTAGGTTGGTGGTAGGTTGGTAGGTTATATATAAACTCCGCGCTATGCATAGCTCCCTTGTGGACCCAATCTCAAAAAATATATTTATCAAATTGACTTTGATTGACTTGACGAGAGAGGCCTGTGTGTTATATGATTTTCTACATCATTATACCCAAGAAGCTCTCGTGACGCCATCCAGCTTTAGGCAAGCAAGCTTAGAGACCGGCGACCTTAAAGGTCTGCTCGAGGGGCAGGTGGTCCTTGGGGCCGGGCTCGCCGGCGCGGCCGCCGAAGACGAGCTGGGCCGTGAGCTGCCAGTTCGACGGGACGTTCCACTCGGCGGCGACGCGCTCGTCGATCAGGGGGTTGTAGTGCTGCAGGTTGGCGCCGAGCCCCTCGGCCTCGAGCGTGGTCCAGCAGGCGAACTGCAGCATGGCGGTGCTGTGCTCGGCCCAGGTCGGGAAGCGGTCCTTGTACAGCGCGAACTTCTCCTGCATGCCGGAGACGACGGTCGTGTCGATGAAGAAGAGCACGGTGCCGGCGCCGGCCTTGAAGCCGGCGTTGCGCGCCGCCGTGGCGTCCCAGGACTCGGCGGGGACCAGCGGCTTCAGGATCTCCGAGGTGATGTCCCAGAGCTTGTCGTGGTCGGCGCCGAAGAGCACGAGCACGCGGTTCGACTGCGAGTTGAAGGACGACGGGATCTGGATCAGGTTCTCCTTGACGATGTCCGTGACCTTGTCCTTGGGCACGGGCAGCTCCTTGTTCAGCTGGTAGAAGGAACGGCGGGCCTTGAAGGCCTCGATGAGCGCGGTGGAGGAGGCAGCCATGTTGGTGGGAGTGGTAGAGAAAAGTCTAGTGGTGGTAGCTGAAGCAGTGGTAGCAGTAGGTGCGCAAGTCTTGATAAGACTGGAAGTGGAAGAGAAGAGTGGACGAGCTGCTCGACAAGTTGAAGAAGAGGCAGAGGCGGCTGCGGCGGCGCTATAAAGTCGTGAGGCGGAGAGAAGGGTCGAGGTAAAAGTCTGAGGACGCATGATGATGGTGGTCGTGGTGGGCTTATAGATGTCTTATATATATATATACATACGCGTATGTGTAGTAGTAGTCTGGGTGGAACACGGCGGCGACTTACACCACCGCACTTACGCAGCTCGCACTTACACTATCGCTCGCTCGCTCGCAGAACAGGTCTTTTTTAGTAGTCTAGACGCCAGGTGGGAATACTACTACGTAGACTACCTTCCACGATGGGGACAAAATGCGCGACGGAGCTGGGTCGGGGGGCCTGCAAGCGCGAGACGACGCATGTGGGTGAGGGGTTTACAGTACGGGGGGGAGCTGGATGGTCTGGGTTGCCTGGTGTGTCCTGGCTGGGTTCTTTTGGTCCGACTCGTTCTGTAAGAACTTATTAATGCAGCCTGAATACCGATAGACACCAAATGACACTATCAATCTATCAGATGATGCCAGTGGCAGTGGCAGTCCCCAGCAGTCGCCCGCGCGGGTGGATTTGTGTTGGATCCAGGGACATACAGTTGCAGGTGGCCGGTGGATAGTAAAAAGTGGATGCTGTAGCTCCCCCGGTGGGTACCGCTCCGAGTGACCGCCAGATCGGCGTTGACGATATTCAAGTATCTTGTTGTATATGCTTCCTGTAGGTTCTAGAAAAGTGCGAGGTACATGGCACTAACGAGTACAAGCAAGTTTTACAGCGCTTGACTTGTACCACCTACTTTCTGAGACGGTGTCTATGGGGATATATTTACATAGGTGACTATATAACTACATGTTGTATGGAATATAGGTAGTAACAGACGTTCGACTTCCCTCCGTCTTACAGGTGGTATCACGCAAAACGATTTCATTAAACCACAATTTGGAATTACGATCACGATCACACTACAGTAGAAGACCTGCACTGAGCCGACCCAACGGTAGATGCTCAGCTGGTACTGTATATAGTGTCTAAGCGAAGATAGCCGGTGTAAATGGACGGGCAATGCATCCCAAAAGGGTCAGAAAATCCTCCGACTCGTCGGCGGGGCGGCTATAACCAACGTCCGTCCTGGGTAGATGGGTGTGTCGTGCTCGGCTATAAAAACTTACTCGAAGACCGCGCGCTAAAATCGGGCGTGATACGATACTCTACCTATTCTAGGCTAGTGTTTGAGGAGCGATGCAGTAGGTACTCAGCTCCATAGAAATCGGATCTACTAGTATTTTTCTTCTGTTGTTGCTTAACAATCAAACCTCTACGCTATGATAATCACGATAGATATGATGTCGTGACATGTGGAGCCTCCTGCCCAAAGCGAAAAAATTAGCGATAAAAAGTGGCATAATGCTCGTACGCTGTTAGAAGCAATTGTTAAGCGGGGCCTCTCTGCTTACACAAGCCTGGGTAATCAACTTAGATACCTAGGTACATACCTGGGTAGGCATCAAAACATCCCGATACGGTTCATATTAATTCCGAATCTTGATTCATATTCCTCGGCAAAGGCGGAATTAGGACGATTCAGGTAGATAGAAAATGTATGTAGACAGTAAGGATATGTCTCATTCTATTTATTCTTCAAACTACTGCTATTATTATTATTGTATTCGTGACTCAAGGTATCTCCCGGCACTTGGTGTCCTCTCGTCTTCCGGCTGTTTTGCGATCTTGGCTGTTTCCTCGAACTTTTGTTTCGCGGAGCGAGGGGCAGCCTGACCCCGCCGTGTCTCTCCTTTCTTCCTAACAAAAAAAGTACCATGGATTGCCCCTCCATGCCCCTCCATGTAATGGACGTAGCAGTATACTTGATGTAGGCTAACGACCCCCCCAATTGCTTCTGTCCGTGCCTATCACGACTCAACTCCCCCCTCCCAGACGGGCTGTCAGTCTCTCTTCACCTTGAGCCGAGAAGAGCGGCTACGGCCAATCAGCAACGCTGACAGACGCCACATTATTAAACTTCCGGAATAGGCAATTCTCACTATCAAGGATTCCCCGGGAATTGTAGACGAAGGGCTGGACGTATACTCTAGAGCCTCATCTTTGCCCGTTGAAGACTTGGCATTGTAGATGAAGGGTACAATCGACTTCAGTGCTGCTAACTAAAGCAAATATCTGGCTCTTTTTCAAGTAAGCGGCAGATTTGTGACCTGGCGCGTTCAAACCCTCTCGCGCTTTACTCTCTCGGGCCGTTCTTCCTTTTCGAACGAAATATTTACAGTAAATACACGGCTGAAGAAAAAGAGCAACTCTATAAAAATAATTACGGTTACTCTTAGAATGAACCGTGCGTGTAACGACAAACATACGGGCTCCCTACACTGGCCTTATACCGGTGATGTGAAGATTTTCTATTTGTTGTTCATATAACAGGTGCCGACCTCTTAGCTAAGAATGACGAATACAGCTCACATGAACAGATGATTTTGGTCAAAATCCAACGCACAAGCATATAGTAACGTACTCAACATTCGCCTATAATATAAATAATAAGTAACGCTATGATTGTCGTGATATCTGATCGTTATCCGCGCTCTATATCTACGTCAAAGCCTCGAAGTAACGCTTATTGGCGACGTCAGACAGGGCTTTCCCCCCAGCTTGCGCGGTATTTTGAAATCTAGTTTTCCCTTCTGTGAACTCCCCGTAGTGTAGCCTCATAGCACGTGAAAAATAGAGAATAGTAAATTCGGTGCCCTGGAATTGACCCCCCAGAGCCCTACGACTTTGTGGTATAGAGAAGTCAAAGTAGACCTGACGAGAGAATTACCACGTCTCGGCAATGTACTGGCCGCCTTCCTTCTTCAGTGCCCAGAATTTCTTCGCTTCGTCGTGTTCCAGGTTACCCTTGGCCATAGCAACCTTGATGAGGGCCTCTTCAACACCTTCGCCCATACCCTTGCTGCTTCCGCAGACAAAGACACGTCCATCAACGGAATTGATAATGTACCAGACCAGATCCGCCTGGTTCACTACCTCTTCTTGGACGTATCGCCCCTCGCCGCGTCGGCTCTGGATGACACGCTTGACCTCGTCTTCATGAACGCCCCACTCACCGCTATACAACTCGTCGACAAGCGAGTCGCGGATGCCTTGCAGAACCCACACCTTATTGGCGCAGTTGGCGTTTTTAAGACGTCGCTGGACAAAACCACGGAATGGCGCGATTCCCACTCCGGCCCCGATCAGGAGCATCGGTCCGTCTGTTACGAACTGCTTCGCCAGGGGGTTGGCCATTAGACCTTTGAACATGGGGATGTAAAGCTGGGGGGACTTGTCACTACCAGCCTTCAAGTCCATGAATTTAAGGGCTTGGCGCTGGAAGAAACCCGAGCCGACACCAGTGCGGTTCCCACCACGCCAGTCAGCCGTCTCATGAACGGTGACGGCTATCTCAATGATGCGATGCTGCTTGCCGTCTCGGATCTCGTACGATTCATGTGGATCGTTGGAAAGGGAGTAGAATCTTGGCATCAAAGGTTGTAGGACAGTAAGGAGGAGATCCATGGGAGGTTTCGCTGAGGGAAATGCGCTAAGAATCTGAGAAATGGAGATATGAGGTCCAGTGCGGAAATCGCAAAATACGCCTTGGCCTTCTCCAGAACATAGGAACATGAGAATCTTCTTCTCATCAGGATCACTACAATGCTCGGCCAACACACGTAACAGGGGCTTCGTCGGGGGGTATGATTGGAGATCGGAGCACCAGGTAAGTATATCCCGGCGCGTTGTGACAAGCTCCCTTGCTTTGTCGTCGCCCCAAACAGTGGGCCATCGGCCCTTTGTAGTCCGCAACAACACCGGCTTATCGCGAAGGAAGCGAGGAACCAGCAGTAAGTCAAGGACGTCCTCTACAACGGAGGCATCGTTAGGTGCTGACACACCGATAGCACCGCCAACCTTGAATTCTGTGGTGTCCTCGTCGGGGTAATCAGTAATATCAAGGTCAAAATGGAATGTTCTCTTCTGAGCACCAGATCTGGTCAACTCCCTTGTATGGTGAATTTTGGCGGGATAGACATGGTAAGGGGGGTGTGGCTGCACAAAAGACGGAGGCTGTATCGAGGTGTCGAGGTCCTCGAGCTCCAGGTTCTTGAGGCTTTGCGTTAATGACTTGGGGCTTCGGGGTTCGCCATTGGTCTCAGTTCCGAGCGAAATGGCAGAGTCTGCGGGAGAGGTTGTCGAAGAGCGGCGCCGAGGCTGCTTTTCTAGGAATATAAATTGTTCGGGCAGGTCGGTAACGCCTGTCAGAACCGTAGGGATCTCCTTGATCCTTAGTCCCAGAGAGCGGAAGGCATCATTGTCCGGAAGGGAGACTTCTTCGTACTCAATGCCCTGCTTCTTCTTCTGAAAGTTCATGCAGCAGCCAGCACCACAACACCTGCTGATAAGTTGCTGGGTAGATTCGCCGGTGATTCTCTGTATGTCGGTAGCACTCTGGGCTATTAAGCGGGTGGATGCGCGCCGCTGGCGTGGGGGCTCTGGGAGTCGTAGTTCGTCCTGGTCGTCGGAGTCTTCCGAGTATGTGAGGGAGGGGGCAATTGAGGGCAGTGAGGGCAGACCTGTCTCTTCAGGAATGCTCTGAGCCGCCGAGGCAGCCAGTAGCTGGTCGGCTGCTGCAGTGGCCATTGCGAGTCCAAGGGACGGGGACTGCCTGGTGTTCGGGCCCGTGCTTGTTGTCTGTCCCTTGCAGTGGAGGGGAGACAAAGGGACGTATTATAGTTTTCTGGAGTATGTGCAAGCCGGCTCAATCGCAGCGAGGAACAGTCGAGGATGTTGGGGATTTGCACTGTGTCACAATGTCGTCGCGGTCGTGATCATGCTGTGAATTGGTTGATTGGTACTTTCGAGTATGGGTTATGAACAGGGGTATAGTGTGAGTCCCGTGCTCTTAGAAAGGACAAATCGTCTTGCTAATAGAAAAAAAGGTAGGCCGGGCCTTAACTTGAGCTGGTTGCAAGCGGACGGTCGTCCAAAACGTCATATACTATATTCAATAAAGGCTGTGGGGAGGAGAGCCTGCTAATGAGCTAGCACGCCGACAAGCAAGATTGATCGGGCCAAGCTGACAAAGGTCTGGAGGAATGTCTCTATCGTGCTTGGGAGGTGTTCTGGTTCTGGTAGAAGGTTGGTAATGCGAAAACAGGCTGGGGAGGTCCGGGGGCGATTGTCATTAATAAGGCAAACAACGCTTAGTCTAGATCATTGACGGGCTGTCCAGTACCAGACCGTTGTCGGTTATGGATGATGGCAAGTTTGGTTAAAAACCCCTATCAGATGTGGCTTACAGGGGGCACAAGTGGGGAGCATCTGATAACTTTGTACCTAGGTAACCCGAAATCCTGCAAGCAGTTACATCAATGATTACGATATCACTGTACAGCACACTGTACTAGTAGCAGGCTAAAAGCCAATGCTTTGTACTCCGGTCTCCGGTCTTCCCCGGCTTTGTGCGACTGCAGATTAAAAATTTCTGACAGGAATGCATACTTACTTACCTACTACTACTTACGCCGCACAAGACAAGCACATCATATTAGATGCATGTAAATGTAGTACTACTTACTAGGCAATGTACAGAGAAAGAAGAGGCTTATAAGAGCATTACCTTAAGTTAGGGTGTGTTAGTGTTACAGTATATTCCGCCCCAACCGACAAAATAACTATGTAAGGAGTATACTAGAATAGCTCAGAGCCGCTTACTTTATCATGTCGGAATGTCAGCTTATTCATCTCATCACAAGACGATACTAACCAATCGCCAACAGAAGAGATTCTTGTGCTGAATGACATGATAATCTGTCACCCCATCAGCTGAACTAACTGCCTGCCATCCTTTTTTCCAGTGGGCTATCGCGCCATCCTGGTCGCTCAATTGGCTGATTCTCCCTCCCCGACACAAACCCGACATCTTGGAATAGGTATCCTCCCCAACGCTGGGGTACAGAGAGCGTGGATCACGATGAATTTCTCCGTCCCGAATCCGAGGAAATGCAACCTCACTAGTATTGTTTCCAGCTAGAGTACCGCGCTTGTACCTGCAGACAACTACTTCAGTGTCTTACTTCTCTTGGACAAACGAGGTTAGTGTAGCATGAGGGAGAAGGCTTCATTTCCCGGAAACATGAGCGGGTACTTATCTCCTGGGAATTTCCTCGTCTGATATATCTCGCACCATAACAGGAGGACGAACTTCCATGCTTTGGTGCGACTAATGTACTGAGCACATGTCCGAGACACGTGGACGATGTCTGTACACACAGTGCTTCTTCAACTGACCGCTTTCTCTTGCCGTTTGTGTTCGGCAAACCGGCTAGATACTGTAGTACCTAGCCGAGGAACAAGCAGGTAGCGCTAGGCATAAGGTAATACTCGGTTAGACTTACTCGCTTCAAGATACTCTTTATGATATCAAAATATGCTATTGGCAGCTGCAGCGGATAGCAATCACAAACCAAGTTATTGTTGCTTTGGCCGGCGTTATATTTTTCAAGTCAGTGCAAAGGTTAGGGGGATACCCAATCGTACCCATTGATAATGAGTCCCGTGCGTTATTGTGTGGCCGTGCTTACTCCCTGTGTAATCTAATCAATCAATCAATCAATCTCGATCAATAGACCGGGGGTTTTATCAATCTCATCTCAGCTCCGAGATCGGCTATTGGATCAAGATCTCCACTCTTCCTGAAATAGTCAAGCCTATTGGACAGTCGGCAGCATTTGTTCTCAATTTAGCAAGGATTAGATCTGATAAGGAACTTCTGTCATGTACCCAGGTATCATTACCGAGCCGTCTGGAATTTTCAAGGACCAATTGCGAAACACTTGCCGAGCCTCGTTTGACGCTGTCGACACCGTCTTTTGAGTCTTCTCCTTTCAATTGGGAAATATTTGCTCAACACACTAATACGGTCAGAACATTAGGCACGCCACTTCCTGTGCAATTTAACATAGCCCCTGAACAGAACATCAATATTACTCGGGAAGTCCTAGAGCCGCTCACGCCACGTCGAATGATCAGTGACCATTATTCACATTCTGAGCACACACCGCCATATACAGCTCTCATAATTTTTCAAGTCTCTAATTACGTGGTCACATACTCATCAGAACTGTTAATCCTTCATAGCTTTACAATATTACACAGTATGGCAAATATAATTGCCCTCACTAATCCAGGGCAACGGCTCATCGTCAGACTGGGTAGTGTAAATGCCTGCTGTAAATGGCGATGACGCTGTCAATAGGTTTGCTACAATAGCTATTATCTCTCGTCGTATTCGGAAAGATGCTTAGACCTGTCCTTTTTAGAGCTAGCTGGCTCCCTCACTTTTTGGCGCGTCTTTATTTAACTCGACGCGCGGCACCAACAGGGTTCTTCATACTTAATCCTTTCCTGGACGATACCACCAAGCTTGCTTCATGGAAGCCAAGCTATTTCTACCAAGTGGATTTAAATGCTGTATCCAGCTCGACGGGCCGGCGTGCTTTGGTCACGATTTTAGACTTGGAAGCCTCAAGCAGCCGATAGAATCCAGCTATCAACATGACCATAGCACGGTAAGTGCCATTGCAAAGTCAATTCATGCTACGTTCGTTTTGAAACATGGCAAAAGCTCGAATTTCACTGGGCTTCCCTGGCTTCATAATCATTATCGCCGAGGGGTTCAAGAGTAGAGTCTCAATGCATGAGATAAACGCTCGCGAGCGGGATATGTGATGTCGCCAACAACTCTGTTTCCCAGATTGCCAAAACTCAAACAGTCATGTCTCTAGTGTTCTCCTATCTAATTGCTTTCTTCATTCGCCTTATCCTTTCTTATAAGTTACGTATTACTTAGTCAGTTATATGACAATGACCGTATCAAAGATTGAAGTAGCAATCGTAGGCGGTGGCATCGCCGGACTGGCTCTAGCAGCCAGCCTTACGAAGAAACCACACTTCAATGTACATGTATATGAAGCCGTGGCTAAATACTCGGACGTCGGAGCCGGCTTAGCGCTTCATCTGAACGCTATCAAAGCCATGGACCTCTTGGGATCCGAAGTGCGACAAGCTTACTTCGATAAAGCCTTGACTATGGGTGAGGAGGATAAGGTGATGGTGACCGAAGTCATTCTAGCCCAAGGCCGGCATACCGGCCAATTAGTTGCTGAGCTAGGCAAAGCAAAGGGAAGAAAGACCGTGAGCCGCGCCGATCTCATCGACGGATTCCGAGCCCTCATCCCGTCCAAGAACATCAGCTTCGGGAAAAGGCTGCTCGGTATCACAGAGACGCGAGCACCCGAAGGGCCAAAAGTCCAACTCACTTTCGAAGACGGCATGTCTGTGTCCGTCGACTGCCTACTTAGTGCAGATGGCATTCACAGCATCACGAGGGCCTATCTACTGGGGCCAGAACATCCTGCTACCGCACCTAAGAACCACGACGGCTGGCAAATCTACAGGACGATGGTGTCCACAGAGGAAGCGCGAAAGCAGATCAACCCCAAATGGACGACCTCCGTGCCTATCTTGCTTGGGCCGAAAGGCCACATCAACTGCATACCGCTGAACAAGAACACGCGCCTCAGCGCCGGCGTAGCCGTCCGCGGAGCCAAATTCACCCCGAGCGGCCACGCCCCGCCCCTCGATCCCGCGCTGTACGCAGACTACAGCGACGAAGCACAGGAGATCGTGCGCATGGTCGCCCGGGACACGAGCGCGTCGTGGACCGCAGCAGACCACGACCACGCGCCCTTCTACGCGCGCGACAACGTGGCCATGTTCGGCGACGCCGCGCACGCCTCGCTGCCGTTCGCCGGGAACGGCGCGGCGCAGGCGCTCGAGGACGCGGCGGTCCTCGCCTGCCTCTTCGACAACAACTGCGTGCGGAAGCCGGGCGACGTCGCCCCTGCGCTGCAGGCGTTCTGCAGGGTGCGGCGGCCGAGGAGCCAGGCCGTCGTCGACCTGGCGCGAAAGTTCGGGCGCGTGTACGCCTACGCTGAGGATGGCATGCACGAGGACCCCGAGCGGATGAAGGCGTTCTTCGCGCAGATGGCGGCTTTCACCAATGATTTCGACGTCAAGGGGCAGAACGATGAGGCTGTGAGGCTGTTTCGTCAGCTGCTGGAAGGGTGAAGATGACGGCGGGAACGCTCGATTATGGAGTTGCCCGGCATTGTCAAACTGGTATTGACTTGGCTTTGCTTCGTGGTGGATTTGGGATTTGGTGTTCGTGCAGTCTGTCTGTCAACATCTATCTATATCCCTATCCTTAAAGAGGAGGGAGGTAAACAGAGATGCAGTGCGTGTACATATACTACATACCTTATATCATATATGCGACGTAGAGAAATTCAAAGGGGATGTTGGAAGTTGTGCCCGCTCCTCCAATTAGGATCTTCTTTTCTTTTCGGCCGAAGTTACGCCTTTTCATGCGTTAACTCACTACCCAGCTCGCAATCTTTTCCCTTCTTTGCTTGTCGGCTTCTTTGCCGTTACCTGTCCTCAGTTCCGTCCGATCTGAATTGAACGTGAGGCTCGATCTCCAATTGTTACCATGATTTGCGCGCAGCTCAAACGTTAAGGAGTCGTCGATCATGCTTGTTTGAGCCGGGGCGGGTAAAGGACTTAGACGGAGCTGAGACGCTGCCAAGATGTAGGCGTCGAGAGTTCTTGGGTGTAAGTAATTGATAACTGACAAGTCAATTGAATGTCAGATTGACACTTAGTACAACCAAAAACGACTTTTGTAACTCTTTTTACAATTGTTAATATTGAATTTTTTGGTTTCACTATCGAACTATTATTTCTTATGTTGCGCCGCGCCCTACCGCCAAGATCGCCAGCAAGTGATAATAGGAGGCGACCAGGGAGTATCACTTACACCACATATTCCTTGTCACTCTCGGGGCGGGCAACTCCCGAACTGTTTGGTCGGATGTTTTGGTCCCAGGTTTCAGCCAGCTTCTCCCGACAGTCGTCGGAAAGCCACCCGCACTCTTGGCGGGGAAGTCAGGTAGGCGAGTAAGGTAGCAGTTTAGATCGATTCGCGAGACACAGACCCTTTTTTTTCTTCTGTGAATACCAATTCTGCGCGTGTCAATGAGGAGTCAAATATCAAACAGACAGTCTTCCGGGCCTGTTTAGGACCGACCGTCCAGCTGAGCCGCCAACCGGCAGGCCAGCTAGCCTAGCTGTACCGCTTCGCGCCTCGTTTCTTGTGTGTAAATCAGGATCTTCGACTTACCATGGGGGAGTTCATTTTTAGAGCGGCTCCCCATCCCGTAATTTAGATGCACTAATCGTTTTTGTTGTTTCTCTTTTCTACTCAGCCTGTGCCGCCCTTGTCTTGTGCTCTTCTGTTCACCCTTCCCATTTGTGCTTTCATCGGTAAGCACTTTCACTGGTCGGCGATAATGTGGTCTTGAAGTTGCTGGTTTAACCTTCCTCGCCCATTTCCCTACGGCATCTTATGTGTTCGCACGACGTGGAGCTCGTATCTAAATAATAGTAATTCTCGAATGCCCCAACTATCAAGGCGCAGCGTGGCCCTCACTGTGGTGCTATACTTGACAGGCAGCTGTTTGGTCGTGTTCCCCTCATCACCGCTCTCATACTTCCGCCTCCGGACACCTCTCGTTCTCCCC
Source organism: Xylaria sp. FL0933 (assembly GCA_022578765.1). Lineage (NCBI taxonomy): Eukaryota > Fungi > Ascomycota > Sordariomycetes > Xylariales > Xylariaceae > Xylaria > Xylaria sp. FL0933. The sequence continues at coordinate 618,939 of MU389722.1, read as the reverse complement.
CTCGATGATCTTGTCAAGGGATAACCTTCGAAGATACCTGCAACGTAGTATTACTACGTTCTCACCGCCCTGTCACCAGTGATCACGATATGGACACCTTACCGGCTCAGAACCTTAGCTTTACTGCAGCGACAAATGACATATCGCACCAAATCTCAACGAATGGCCGCCTCATTTACTATGTCGCCATCACCGCAATAGCCCTCTGCGCGTGGCTTTTTGGCTCACAGAAACGGCACCCTCGCGTCTCAGCACCATTTTATGGCGTATCTAGGATAAAATGGATGTTTAACGCCGACTCTTTAATCAAAGACAGTTACTGCAAGGTCAGTGTATTCGATAGCCATATAAATAGAAAGAATTGTTGACAGAAGCTGCAAAGTTTCGAGATAGCGTGTATCAAATAAGATCCACTGAAGGTGTGCGGACGATAATACCTCCAACACTCGTGGGTGAATTGAAAGGTTTGCCGGAAGAGACCCTCAGCGCCAAGACAGCAGTTAGCGAGGTAAGTTGAGGCGATCAGAGCAGATTACACCCTTGAGAGAGCTTAAAGCTAATGTTTTCGAGCAGGCCATGCTGAGCGAGTACACGCATTTGTCTGCAGATGCTCACTCGGAAATCTTAACGTTTCTATTGAAAACCAAAGCAACACATAATCTGCAGAGAATAGTCTCGACGCTCAAGGAAGAATTCCAATACATTCTAGAGACGGAATTCCCTGCCTGCGAAGGTAGAGTTTGAGGTCAAGATTAATCTACTGCGTAATTGCTAACGCATCTAGACTGGACGCCATTCAGGATACAGCCGTTCATGGTACGAGCAGTATCGCGGTTGAGCGGACGAGCCTTCGTGGGGTCTACATTGAGCCGGTCGGAGGAATGGATGGGTGTTAGCGTGAACTTCGCCGTAACGGCGTTTATCGCCGTGACCAAGTTGCAGTTCTTTCCACCTTGGATGCGTCCAGTTGCGCAGTATTTCGTCTCGGAGCTCAAGACAATCCGCACAGATCTCGCCAAAGCACAGGCTATGTTAGAACCCTTAATAGAAGAACGGTTGAGCAATGCAGATGCCTCGGCTTCCGAGACACCCGACGACTTCATTCAATGGCTTTCAGACGCACTTCCAGAGGAAGAGAAACGGAATTACTTCATCCAAGCCAAAATACAACTATTGCTTAGCGCATCTTCGATACACACAACTAGCAATCTCACCACGGATTGCATATACGATCTCGCCGTACATCAGGAAATGCAGGATGTTCTGCGAGAGGAAATCATGGAAGTGTTTGAAAGAGAGGATGCGTGGGAGCGTAAAGACAGCATAACGAAACTGAAGAAGATGGACAGTTTCATCAAGGAATCGCAACGACTGTCCAGCAATATCAGTAAGTAAAGATCATGATACTGCTTCGTATGCCGAATTGGCAGAGGAAACCCCCTGTAGATCGAAAACTAACTGGAAACAGCCTCCTTCATTCGCAAAGTAATGAAACCAATCGACTTATCAGACGGCACACATCTCCCGCCAGGGACCAGCATCTTAACACCGCTGGCGGGAATGTCTTTCGACGAGCGATACTTCCCTGATCCCGAAGTCTTCGATGGTTTGCGGTTCTGGAAGCTACGACAGCAACAGCAGCAGCAGTCTCCAACCCCAACACGGTCCTCATCTCCCAGTCCTTCATCTAGCCCTTCCAGGCCAACAACTCCTCCTTTGACCAAACCCACTACCACTACGTCACCTTCCACATCTCCATCCACACTCAACTTAAATAGACATCAATTCACCAGTATCGGGGACACGAACCAGAATTTCGGACTAGGCAAACACGCCTGTCCGGGGCGTTTCTTCGCGGCGCAGGAGATCAAACTGATCCTATCATACCTCCTGCTAAACTACGACATCAAGCTCCGGGACGGCGAGGTTCGTCCCAAACCCGTCGTCTTCATGATGACCAAGAGTCCGAGTCAGACTGCCGAGGTACTATTCAGACGGCGGAAGGTGGCATGAAAACATAATTATACCCCCCCATATATACACAGATACAGAGATATATAGATACCAACCCCTCCCAAACCAGAAGGGATAAACAGGTGTGAAGAGGGAATACAAGTAAAGCGGCATAATTTGATGCCGCAACTTAAACTCAGGGGCCCGGAGCCTCCCGGGTCGAATAGCTCCCATGCTACTTAGCAAACGTCGATACTAATTATGACGGGAGTAGTGTCATAGGATTTAAGGCCCGCTAGATAGAGAGTAAATATGCATATATACCAAGTATTATATATATTTATATATACTCCGTATATTGCGATGAAAATCCGACACATATCATTCGTAGGTTCAAGTAAAGACGTCGCACTGTCCATAGAGGAGAGAGCAATGAAGGGAAACCATACCTAGTACACTGCAGACTACTCTCCAAGTCAAGACATTTTCACGGAATTACGGACAGAGGAATCACAAGCATGAAATAAAAACGAAAGTAAGTCAATGAGCCCGTTGCTTTAGATCCAAAAAGGTTCTAGGGTATCTCTTAACAAACTGCGACTATCGATCGTAGTAAACTTCACGAATCCAGGACTCCAATGCTTGCTCGCTTTCCCCCTATTATAGCAACTGCTATATTGTCGTCATCGTCGTAGTCGTCATCACAGATTGATGATTTTCATGTCGTGCCATCGTAAGAAAACAATGTAAAGTTCCCCCACCCGGCAGCATGCCACTCTCCCAAGGCATCTTCGGTCTTCTCTGAATCATACCTCTAACCAAATATTCCGCTACCAGAGCCCTCCACAATCCCCTAAGAATTAAGTCCGTCGTCCAAGCGCGAGTGAAGTGACTGAAAAATAGTCTAAAGAAGTCTGGACAACTGCCGCGTCAGCGACATGAAGACGATTCAGAGTAAAACTCATGAAGGCCTCCGAATCCCAGACCAAGAGTCCCTGCTCGGCGAAGCCAAAAGAATTATAGGATTCCAATTTCTCGCCCCAGGCTCGTAAACAAAGGCTCCATCCAGCGAAGATAGAAGTGGAATGAATTAATGTATGATCGCGATTGTTGAATAATGTGTCGAAAGAATGAGTAAAAAATGCCGTGCAATGAAAAGCCAATGCAGCAATTCAGTATGCTTGACTATTGCCCGCTGATAATAGGGCATTAGATCCGTTGGTTCCCGCCGTCGATCTATCAATGTGGATGGTATGTTGAGCTTGCGCTCTTGGAAATCTTTTTTGAGAATTCTTTGAAAGAAAAACCCCTGTCTTATGCTTGGGCTCTGTCGCCGCGCCGAAATAGAAATGCGTAGGATATGTAAAGATAAAGATTCAGTATGCCCAGGCCCAATAAAAGAGCTTGGTATCGTTGGTGGAAATACTCTGACCGCTTCCCAGGAGGATTAAACGCTTGCATTCCGCCCTCTAGCTTCAGGTACTCTTGCGTGGCAAACCATCAGCTTTAAGCTGGTGCCCCATTCTTCACACTCAGTAAGTAAAGCTTTGTCATGCCAGATACTAGCCCCCATTCCAGTAGGAATCTCGTAGCACCGATTATACCACCAGCGACCGACCTTGGAGACCATTTTCGTTATATTCTTGTCGCCTATTTCGGTGTTGTCGTTCATCATTTCTGCCAGACTGCGCTCATCCTTTTTCCCATCTTTCTTCGATGTCGTAGTAATTGAGCTGGCGACCGGTACACCCAAACGACAGGTCTTGATGTCGACAAACCCCTTCTTTCCTAGTAAACGCAGAATAAGATCTGCGGTACTGCTAAGATAAAAGTCGCAGTTCTGGGCGCTAACTTGTTCTTTTAATTGTCGAACAGCACGTCGAGCTCGGTTACCGACGTTGTTGAGGTCAACATCGAGAACGGCAAATTCGATAAACCCACCAGGTTTTAGAACTCTTTGAGCTTCAGAGAGTATGTTACGATAGTGTGACTCGGGCGCGACTGCGGGAAAACGGAAGACCAAAGCAGTAAAACTGTCTGGGCCAAATGGAAATTTGTCTGCGTGAGATTTGAATTGTATTTGGTGGTGGTTTGGCGGCGAAAGGGGGAAAGACGACACCTTCTGGTGCTCACGTGGCAGCGGCGCACGAGGAGAAAGGTTGTAAAAGTTCGCGGCAGGATATGTTTCTGCAGCATAAAAGGACCAATCGTCGTTCCCCAGCCCATCAATAACCAGGATCGATTGGCGCTTGAGGGAGCTATCAGGATCGACAAGATCATCTCTAACAGGGCTGAACAAAACGTGACCAAACGTGAGCCACTTGCTGACTGTCATTGAGCCCACGCGTAGATTAACTTGCGATAATGGCGTCTCTTCGCTGAGTCCACTGCTTGTTGAGATCCTCTCGCTAGCTCGTGAGCCCTTCTCGCTATCCTCTTTGGCGTCCTCGTTATCATCAGAGGCTAAACTGGCTCGAGGAGGTGACTCTGATTCTTGATCCAAGTCTACCTTACTGTTATTGCGATCACCATAGCCTGACACGAACTCGGAAACAGACAGTGGCGTTGATGGTGGCTCAGAATCGAATCGAAAAGCGGCATTGATCCTTGCAGTCATGTCGGCGCTAGGATGGCTAGATTCAGTGGCAGCCTTGGCTGTTTCAATGGAGATTCGAACATCTTTAGCTGGCTCGGTCACACAGGCCTGTGACTCAAAATTTTCTTCTGGCTTTGTAATTGGACTCGAACGATAAATCTCAAGTGGAAATGGATCCCCGCAGGACGATGTTGGAGATGAGGGCGATCCCTCAAGCAGATCATTGAATTCGTCCCAAATCTCATCTTCTCCAAGCGGTGCCGAGGGCTCCGGTACCTGTGTCGTGGGAACAACGTGGTTAGAGGTTTCTGAGCAACTTGAGTCGGACTCTCCTGCTTGGCCTGAGCTCTCATAGGGTGGAAATACAAGGAACTCTTGGCCGCATTGCTCAAGGCTGGGTGTGCTGTCATGGAGAATCTGATCTTTCTTCAATTCTGTCTGTGTTGATGCCACTCTTGGTAACTCGGTGTGCGTTGTCCCCGACGTTACGGAATCGGGAGGACTGGGGCCCTTGGCTATGGAATCCTGGTCTAACTGAGTTAGTTGGGCCGGCAGCAGTTGAACACTGACTCGATTGAACGGACGAGAGAAGCTCTTCGGAGAGGTCTGTTCAGGACGACGAGCCACAACCTTTGGGATTCTGCCGACTTGAGGAAGCCTGCTAGGCCGACTAGGGGACGCTGTGAAGAGTTTTCGTTCCGCTGGCCGGTATTCTTGTCTCGCATCAAGCTGCCAGATCTGAGGCACCGTGTCAGGTGGCTTAGAACTGATATCACTACTCTCCTTCCCGGAACGGGTCTCCGTCATTTGGCCAGTACTGCTACTAGCGGACGGTCTTCGGTCATAGTTCAATTGCGCGTCCGCCATAGGAAGAGCATTTACTTCTCCTGATATAGTACTAATATCTTGCCTTTCGTCGATTGCCTTCTGACTAGGAGAGTTTAGTGTTGCTTGAGGCATGAGCGGTTCGTCCTGAGAAGGTTGGACCACGACACGTTCGCTCTCCGCTTGTTTTTTGGGGGATGAGCTGGCTTGGCCCTTTCCGAATAGGTTCCATTTGCGAGGTGATTTGGCTCTCTTCGTTAATTTCTTGGCGGGTGAATTGGCCTGGGGAATGATAAGACTCTGCACCGGTTGTATGTCAGGCAGTGAGTCGTCAGTATAGATAGTCGTCGCCATGCTTGCTACCGATGGAGCTCGGGTATTGACGGCCTTGGGGATGCTGATCTGCGCATTCTGTTCCGACTGAAGCTCACGCGTTGACTTCCCATGTCCCAGCCTGGATTTCATTGCAACCTCCTCCAAGCCCGTATTATCAGATGGACGGCGTAACTTGGTCGCCTCTGAAATAGAGGGAGACGGCCAGAGAGTCTGACGATTACCTTCCCGAGTAACGGAAGAGGCAGCTGAAAGATTTCGCGGACCCAGACTTGGCCGGCGCAAAGAGCCACTCTGATTACTTTCAGTGCGAAGCAATTCAGAACTAGTATTCCGATTTTCAACTACCTCGCCACCAGCAATGATGACAGGACTCATCCGTTCAAGTAGGAATGGATCTGTTGACAGAGTGCTCGCAAGGCTCTCGGACGATGAAACAAGACCAGGAGCCCTGCTCTGTAAAGTTGAGACTATACTACTTCGTCTCCTAACTGCGCCAACCCTACCGTAACCTTCGTGGCCAGTCCCAGCCGCTGGTCCTTTTCTAGAAACCTTAGCCTTTTTCTTTTCGGCTTGAGTTGATTCGGAATTCGCTTTCGTTCGTCGCCCAAAAAGTGGAAACTTGGATTTGAATGATGAGATACCAGGGCTCGGGGCTCTGTTAGTCTTTCCAGTATCATTCTTGCCGTCTCGCGAACCCGGTAGAATTTCTGCCCGCGAAACGGGAGGCTCTCGACTTAAGGAAGGGCGCGCGGAGCCAGGCCGGTCTTGACTTGGTCTCCGAGTCGTCGCCTTGGACAGCGAGATCGGCTGTAGTTGTCCGCTTTGACGTCGCTCAGTCAGACTCGTAGATGATAAGTTACTATGTATAACTGGGACAGGGCCACCGAACTGGGTGTAGAGATCTGGGGTCCCATCTCTGCTAGGACGAGACGGTGGTGTTGGCCTGCGCTGATGTGACGACGCGGCACTGGGAGCTCTATCATGAGCAGTTCCAGTGGATTTGACAGGGGAAGCAGATCTGGTTACTCGGTGAGATGAAACCCGAGATTGGAATGAGGATTGCGTTTCACCCGCACTTGGCTCTTTCCTAAACTTTTGTGATGATTTTCTGGGAGGTGGACTTGGCGGTGCGGGTGGATGCCCTCGGCGGACTTTATTGCTGATCTTTTCTTCTGTCCGTACCGTCGAATTGGACGATGATGAGGTTAAAGCCTCCCTCACCGCAGCGAGGCCTTGAGGGTCAGCACTAAAAGATCCACTTTCATTCGATGCACTGCCGGCTCTTCTTCGAGTTATAGGTGGTCTCGTCTCGGCTGGACTTGCTTGTCTTGCTCTGGAGGCAGGTACACGAATCGGTGCAACAAGACCTGGTGATTGCGAGCATATGGATGTTGGAGTCGTGTCTCGACTATATGGACAGGAACCGGGTGACCCTGAAAATCTCGTAGAAGGGCTGCCGCTGAAATTGCTTAGTTGGCTATGGCTACTGCCTCCTGAGAAGAGAGGAGTTGGTGGCGGTAGGTCTTCCGTTGCGAGTCTATAAAGGGCATCTCTTCCGAGTGGATCCCTAGAGTGCACGGGAATATTCCGGTACCGATCCAGTTCTGGGTATATTTGAGCAGGCTGCACCATCGGTCGATGAGCCTCAACCTGTGTTGCACCACGAGACTCGCTTGGAACCTGCCTTATGCTCTCGTCCGAAAGGGGGCTGATTGGGTTGAGTGAAGCTTGAGACTTCTGGATTGGCGGAGACATGCCCGTTCTCCCAGAACCTAAAGGCGACTGATTGTGTGCAAAGGGTTTTGAAGGCTCTTTCAATATTGCCGACTGTTTTCGTCGTAATACCCTTCTCGGTTGTTCGAGTGGCTTATTACCAGCCCCAGCCGTCGTTACCGATCTCATCATGGGGATCCCCGAGCGTGGACTCCCTGAGGAGAATTGCGTCTCATGAGTAAGTGGGGGGCGGGAGGGCCGAGCCTCAGTCTGTGTAGGCTGCTTCTGAGTAGATGGTGTCTGAGGTATCCGGCTCATTTGTGCGCGAGGTTGAGAGTTCACTTGAGCTGAAGGTGTGTTCTTTTGAGACTCTTTCTGTGGATTTCGTCTCACTGAAGTTAAGGGAGGGTCGCCATGAGAAAGATCCAGCAGTGCCCCTATCCGCTTGCTCTTAGACTTCTCACTTCCAATGCGAACATTGGCAACTGGGATAGAAGAAGCCATGTTGCTTTTACTTCTCTCAATTGTGAAGATTCCCAGTCGTGTTATATACCTATTAACATTTTTACGAAAATACAATGACCTCCTACACGTATTATTAGAGATGTTCAATAATCTTCATATGTCAAAGAAAAACTTACAGTTATTATCGTAGTTCTATCTAGACAAACAGTCTTAGTTGATTTGGCTGATGAACCTTTTGCCACTAGTCGATTAATGGTGGTATTCAGCTTCAACGATTGGTCTCATCCAAAAGTATAAATGGCGAATTTTCCCGGGATAATTCATAAAAATATACTTAAACGAACGCATGGAGATGGGTTTTGATCGCACATAAGTGAGATTCGAAGACGTTTTGACGAAGAGCAACAACAGGGAACACCGCTGAAAAATATCTGACTCGGTGCAGGCTATACAACATCTAGTTCATGGGTGGGAGGAACCGAGGGACCGTTCCGTGCGGAGGTTAAGTAATCGAAGATCTTGGTGTATAAGTCTGGCGTGTGGTAGTGGGGTGTAGGGCGTCTAAAGGTGTTGGCACAGCCTTTGCAAATATCACATTTGAAAAGGTCTACCCGGTACGCCAGCGTTGAAAACGTGGGAAAACTGGGACAGGGTAAACGATTCCAAGCCCCCCGATGCTCTCGTCAACAAGACTAGAAATTGACAGAAGTAGTAGTAAGAAAAGCAAAAAAGGTAGACAGAACAAGGAGCGATGAAGACAGGGCTAAACACCGGTATAGGAGTGAGAACCAAGAGGAAATGGAAAGGTAGCATCGGGGGAGGGTCGGAGGATCCAGGAGAGCGAGACAGCCATGGGGTATATAAGATACCTGACCGAGTTGCATGGATTAATCGCATCGTTTTCCAGTTAACCAGTAACGCTGATTTACGCAAAGGAATATGGTGAGCAAAGACGATACTGGCTTGTTGGTTGGTATGCTTGAATTTCGCGTGGGTCGTCGTGGCGTAGACACCCCTGTCGGCGGCCAAGAGGTGGCCATCTTGCATCGCTCTGGAATCGCCGAACATCGTCCCTAACCTTTTAGTCCTCACTAGTTGGCAGCAGTCACAGCGGGTTCTGCGGAGTAGCACGGGGGCGATCAGCAATCTAGGGACCTGTTTGTACGGCGCATGCAACCTAGGATAGAGAGACCAGGGAACCCAAAAGGCCCCAAGAAGCCAGTGAGTGCTGCACTGAGTCACACAAGGCGAGGCATACCTAAACCAGAGTCGCGGGCGACGCTTTTCTCACGCGACTACTGCAGGTTTCCGGCGCAGCCCTTTTTTTCGATTTTTTTTTCTTTCCCTTCCTCTCTTCTCCTCTCTATCACCTTGGAGAGTACACGAAGCTCCTATTAATCAAACAAGCAACAAATAGTAGCAGAAGGCCGATGCTAGAGTCGAAACTGAAGCTCAACAAAGACTGGCGAGGTGGACACCCTGTCTGTCTGTCTGCCTGTCTGTCTGTCTGCCAGAGCGAGCATTTGCATAAGCCCCCTGAGATGCTCTCACGCATGGCCAGCATAGTGCTGTGAGTAGTGTTTACTACAGTAGTACTACTACCTTCGCTAGAGAGCCGGGTAGACAGTTTGCGAGATCGTTGATCAGGATGATATGCGTAGCCGCTGCACTGGGCCAATCTGCTGGTACTATGTAGAGCGGAGGCGGGTGCTGCATATACTGATATCCTATTAGAACGTTAAAAGAGCGCTGCAAGATGCTATTCGTCGGCGTGTACCCTGTATCCCTCGCCCCGAGGCCTAGTGGGATCCTCCCTGGTGGGATGGTTGGATGGTCGCGACACCAGCCAAGGGTCAATTGGGGGTCATCTGGAACTGGGCACATGTGGGCAACCCTGTCGCGGTTTGGCGCCCCCAGAATTCCGTATACGATACTACACTGAGGGCCGCTAGCCTGCAGACGAACGATTGCGGCGGCACTTGTATGCAAGTACCATTACCTAAGTAATTCAATTATTATGTCAACATTTAGTGTATTTGAAGCGCGAAGTTTGCTTATCGTGAGATGAGACCGCAAAAAGTTTGCAAGAACTTGAGTGGACATGTCAAATTCGGGCTGTGGCTGATAATACCCTGGGAGGACGGCTATTTGCGGGGGCCTGGAGACAGGAGGCAACCAAGTGGAGAGAGATGCCGGTTGAAGCTTACAGTGGCCTATACGCTGACCGACTGGACCTACAGTTAAGGTGCATTGGAGTTGACCGTTTTTGGGTCCCTCGTCTAGCGCTCTGTCAGTGGCATTCATAAATAATAGACTGCAGGTGCCTATCGGTATCTAGCGCGACTACTTATTTAGCCAACGCATGCCGTGGCAGTGACCTGCCTTACTGTTGGGTCCTTAAGGCGCCCTCTTAAGACGCATAGACCGCCTGTTATCCTTGTATACATCTCGAGTTATTAGTGGTGAGTATGCGCCCGTGCAGTTAACCTTCATTCTCTCTGACGTCGATGGGCATGCGATGCGTAGTCGTCTCGGTCGTATAGGTAAGGTAAGGTAAGGTAAGGTAAGTAAATAAGTACTTTGGTAGGGATAACTCAAGTCTGCCTTGCCGGCAACGAGAAGTATTCTCTCGCCAGCAATTACATTACTCCCCTACCTGTGTCCTCATCTGGTCCGGTTATCCGTCTTTTGACCGCCATTCAGAAACCACCAAGCATGATCTTTTGTTTGCTTACATCTCTGCTGAGAAGGGAGACGAAATGCTGTATCATGTCACCTTTCAATGTTCCGCATTCGCCTATCTCGCTCTTGTGACACTCGAACGGGATCCACTTGCATCGTGGTGGCGTTTATGTATGTCTCACTCTGTTAGCACCCGTTCTGCACCCGTGTGCAACCAGTGCCCACACTCCCACGGTTCAACAGCCTGATAAGCTACTGGGAAAAAGACCCTAGTCTAGAAATGTAGAGAATGATTAGCTCATCACTCCAGAGTGCGGAGACGCTCAGCTACTGTACCTACTCTTACTTGGTAACTTGTTCTGTTTATATCTGTACTGTGGGTTAAATACCTACCGGGACACTTACCAACTATTAGCATACATGTGTATGTCTGGACACGTACTCTCCTATACCAGAGTGGACAGCTAGAAGACCAAATGCCTTGGATATCGGCTGCGAAGCTGAGCCTTACGCATCTGCAAAGCCAGCCTCATCATTTTGTTAATATTTAGATATCAAGCATACTGGGAATACGAGCCTGTGAGACACGGCTCGGCGAGTAACATTACGCTATGCTACATCCCTCCTGAATATACGTCCTACACTGCACTACGTCAGGCTTACCGAATACTACCTTATGCAGGACTAAACAATTATAGTAGGTAAGATGAACTGCAACATGCGCACCGAATACAGAAAGTCGTAACCAAGTCAACTTTCTAGAAGCTTTCTCTGCAAGCGGCCTTTTTCGTACCTTACTGTAAGTGCCTGCCTACGCGCTGTAGGTAAGGGTTTAGAGACAGGGGTAATTACCTAGGTACTGTGTGTAGGCTAAATTCTGGATATTATAATTGGCTATAGAGACCAGAATTTAGTCCAATAGAAATTCACCCAGAAGCTACTGTAGCTATTCCAAGAACGCCATCTAATAAGCGGTCCTGAGAATCCTCTGCAAGTCTCGGCTTCTAGCATCATCCAAAGATCATCTTAAGCCATTCCATCATTGCTCATCTTGTATTCAGCTTGCGACATCGGTATCTTATCGCGGAATACGGCACCAACCAAAGCTGTTTGCCTCCAACTTCTAGGACTCCGGGCCTAAGCAGTACCGCCCGAATATTCCATCGTTATTTGGTACTGTAGCAGGCGTAGCTATTGATTGCATAGTGTTATATGCATAGTGCTCTTAGTAGACCAGGGCAGAACGAGGAATCTACAATCTAGTATTGGGTAGAAGACCTACCAGACGTAGTCATTATCTACGCCAGGACCCGCTCCTTGAATCCTATAGGTAACGGTATAGAAAGCATCCGTCTGCGAGACGTGTTGATGAGCTGAAAGTTGCATGATCTGAGGTAAAACTAATGTGTAAACAGCCGATTTGCCGCCTAAAAAGCCGTTTGTCTCAGATTATCCACGCGAGGTTCCCAGACGGCTGGGTATTGCTTAGTTAATGCCAATCAGTCTGCGGCGGTCAATCGCGTTGTACATGTCTAGGTACGATGCACCTCGCCACCGCTGTAGGTATATTCGTAGGCGGGATCCGCGGTGGCTATGCTCGTGTGGCTAGTGACGTGGCATTCTGACCGCCATAAGTTGAGTGTAGGATATCGGCCAAAATCAGGATCCCATCGTGCTAAAACTCATGCTGCCGAATCCATAGTGGCAATTCCCATTTCGCTCCCGTCACGACTCGTACTCACAACAATGTTCACAGAATAGGAAAGCAGGCTCTGGCGCTCTGCCCAGAAGGATCCTCTCGTGTATAAAAAATAGCTAAGCAAGGACAGGGATTTAAACCCAATCGTAGCCGCCCGCCTTAGTGACGTACAAGGGTCTGTTCAGGTGAGCAGGGGTCTTTTCACTGTCATTGGACAGTGATGCGAGAAGGTTGAAGCAAGCCTCAAGAGGATACATGGGCAGAGGCATGGCGAGGCGGTCTGAAAAAAACTTGATAGACTTTACACCACCAATATAACCACGGAGTCTATCAAGTTTTTTTCTGACCGCCTCGGCATGGGTAGGTACATTATATACTAAGTCGTCAGAAAACGTGACAGGACGACCTTAACTGGGTGATACCATCATTGAATACTATGCCCATGTTGGTGATTGATCATGATTGTAGCACAGATGTGAGCTAATAAACCCGACAGGTTTGAGGTATCTCTCGGGAACCAGCAGAATTAGAAGATTACTCCATCAAAATCGTTCACTTACAACAATCTTGTTTCTATGCTTCTACGACCACATGCGCAAATTCCGGCGCACTTCTACCTACTACCGACTGCCTCGGTATTAAGCAGTGTAACATGTCTTAAGCCACGTAGTGAACCCCTCTGCGAAATTTTTTCTCTGTGGCCTTGGAACCGAGAAGCGGGAAGCATGTATGTCTCAGACATACCAAAGGTATCCGACCCTCGGATCCGGCTCTCTTAAGTAATTATGCTAATGCCCGGGTTTTAACCCAAGTTCTCTGAGCTTGTCATGAAAGTCGTCTTTCCTGGAGAGCACATATTGGCCGTGGCCATCGTGGGCCTGCTGACTCAATATGACCGTCATCGGTTCCTTATCCTCCAATAAGCGCGTGTATCCCGACAATGGCGCTTGGTATTGACGCCTCGGTGAGGATCCAGACACTAGCAACCAACTGTATATATAACATTGGTATTGTTTTCTAGACTAGGCATGCCGTTAGTCCGTCCTACCAATACAAGAAACCCATCAAGTGGAGTGCATCACACGAAATAAGCGCCTCCCCCGGACCCCTAACTCCTAACTACGATCAAGGGACTTTCTATGATGACTAGTTCGGGACAGTCCCTTCAACCAGTGTTATCTCTTGTACGTATCTATTGGTAAAGAGCGTGTAAGACTGTCAGCTAACATCCCTTAGCACTCGGCCATTCGACGATCCCGGCTACCTATCGAGGTAGTGTAATAAAAAACAAGCAGTCCTGTGGTGGAGGGAATGTTAAGTGGGACTGCACGTTTTTTGTTACATTACCTCGCCTATTGTGGTATCATTGCGGCTGCACAGCTGGCCAATATCTTGGTGTTTGTTCATTTCCGAATACCATCAAACCCTGAGCCGAGGGCTCACCTGACCTGTTCAGGGTCATATGACTTGCCAGTTATTTGCTCTTCTACATAATGATAGGTAATACTCCTGAATAGCATCAAACACAAGGAACCAAGCTATAAGCCTACGGCTCAACTCACGTCGACCAGTGATCGGACTAATACCTGGATATGGCTCTTAAGATTGCACTTTCAAATCCGGCTCCTCGCTTCGTGATTCTTGAAACGAAAATCGCCTCGTGAAGCACAAGCACATGGTTGTCCCGTCCAATGGAGTGGCGTTTCTCCCTATACAGCGCGCATCGGCGACCGTCAGCTCAAGGGAGATGCGAAACAAAACACAAAACGCGTTTTCGTTATTAGTAGTCTGGTTTTCGGGCAAAATACGTGAGTCTCTTTCGAGTTCGAGTCACGAAACACACACATCCGATTTGATTCGACTCGAAGATGCCTCTCGCACATCAACACCAGCTTGTGGCGTATAGCCTCCTGAGATATTTGTCATTAGAGGTATACCCTGATCTTGGTCGAGACAATCACAACACCAATGCTTGCCCCAGTTAAACTTCTCATGAGGCCATAGCAAGGGGGTACATATTGTCTGATTAGACGAGACCATCGCCCAGGATAAGTTGTGGCTGAGAGAACATCCAGACGGCCGACGACATTCTCTTGTAACCCGAACTCACGATCTGACTATTAGTCCCCATCCGTTGATCATCATGTCATATGCGGAGTACATTTTCGATCGATTGGCTCCTGTTGGCTGGGCCCGAGTTGTGAGGTATTTTCATAGATCGAGCGTCGGTATAGTACTGTAGGAATAAGACCTCGGACTCTCCGCTCAGCACGCGCTCGTGGCTTAATGGCAGCGCCCTCGATATCGAGATGCCCGTTGACTTTGATCATAACTCAGAGCCGTAGTGGGTTTGCCTCACCTCCCTTGCGCCAACCTTTCTCTCACTCAGGGCTAAGTGAGGGAGGAGCGTGAAGTATTAGCTCAAGAAAATTGGCACGCAACACGGACCGCTCGTTACCGATCCCTTCACTCTACTATTTTCTTACTTGCAGATTCCATTTCATATCTTAGGCGCCTAAGTCGCAGCTGAATGCCTATCATGGGAACGTAACTTTCACATACAAGCACACAAATTATCTTGTAAGATGCAATCTTCCGCTCAGGATACATAGGCAGGTAGTACATATACTAAGCTGAGTCTATGGAGTGTTTGTCATGGAATCGAGGCTGTCTGAGAATGATTCAGTGTACTTGTGTTTGTACGAACTAACTGACCTGCACCTCCCTACATTCGCGGACACATACATCCCAACCTGCAAACTTATCACAATTGGCATATACCTATGGGAGCAAATCATAAAAGCAAGTTTGTCTTATATTCATTATGGGAGTAACTTTACCCTAAAGTCTTCGCAAGGGAGAGAGTTTGCTTTACATCCATCGTGAGCCGTTGTTGTCGCAGGACCACTAGCGCGGCATTCATCGATGGCTTCAAGTCCAATTAATACGACGATAAGTCTCAAATATGAGGAATTTCCGAGACATGTATACTGTTATTGGTACATAACGTTGATACACGATGAACCGGCTGCTCGTGACGTCAGTCTAATCGTCTGCGACGTACGGAACAAACTATCACTCATCTACTTCATTTATCTCTCAAGTTGTTTTTTCCTTACTACTTAGGATCTGATTAGAATCTGATGTGTTATTGTGTTTTCTCGTCGCAGACGCGCCTTCTCAATGACGCCCTCGGAAAAGCATTGAACTACGACACTACCTAGGTATGCTTGGCGTAGCGCGGCCAACGATAACATAAAACCGAATTCAGACCACGTTCTATGCCATGCTAATGAAATTGGTTATGTATATAAGTTGCATGAACCAATATTTTGGTGACCTGACATATCAAACCTTAGAGCAATGACGATCAACCCGCAACGACCATTGATCGAGCTGATGGAAGCGGATGTCTCATTGCGACGGCAATGAAATGAAACGAACGTAAGAGAACTGCGACCTATAGTCATTTTCTTTCAAGAGGCATTTCTTCGTCGTCGTCGGCGTCGTCATCATCATCAGCGTCGTCGAATGTGTTAACAAGAATTGTTTCGATTATGACGCACAGCCACAACTTGTGACAGCAGCTTCCTTGCTGAAAACAGCAAATGTATCAATCGCGATTACGTCGGCCGTTGGAGCTCGGCGGACGGGGTAAGACTGACAGATTCGTTATAAATCGCAGAATTGTAGCTTGGCGCGCATTAGCATTGTCGCGGATCGATCGCGTCACGTTTCATCCCAGCAAGAGTGTGCAGCGCCATGCCGGCTCTGGGTGGGCCGTGGATTTGTCATGAGAGAAAGTTGCGATAGTAAGTAAGTGAGAAGCGACGATCGAAAAGACATAACGAAAAGTTTAACAAGGTATTAAATCCGGTCGCTCGAGCCGAAAGGAGCCAGGGTGCCATTTTGTCTACTTTCCGCTTGATCCGTTCAATTCAATAAATACAAATACACGCCTACCTATACATTGCTGGTATCATTGTTCGTCTTTCTTAGCTGTCGCATTGCTGGGCAACATCTGTACCGGAACAGATATCAAAACGTGATTCTCTTGAAATTGTTAAAAAATGCTGTCGAAATCCCTTTTAGCGCTGGCGGCGTCGGTATCGGGTGCACTCGCCGCAACGCCTGCTGGTTTCGAACCGGGAAGTGAGACGAGTCTTGTGGTGACGTTCGGAAATGTCGCGGCGCTCGATGGTGTGGAGGTCGCACGAGAGAGTAAGTCTCGGGAATTGGGCGGGACTGTATGTGAATCGTGACTGAATAGAGAATTTAGTCACACAGACGGCACCCGCGCTCGCGACGCAGAGCAAGCTTGACGGCTCGTCATTCGCAGTTCTGATGATCGATATCGACATCCCGACCAATAACCCACCTCAGACGAGCACATTGCTGCATTGGATGCAGACTGGCCTCACGCAGAGTTCATCGGCCTCTTCCTTGAACACTACGACGGGCTCAATAACCGCGTTCGTCCTTTCAGTGCCACAGGACGAGGCAGCCTTTGCCCCGTACTTAGGTCCAGCACCGCCCGCCCGGATTCCGCTCTCTCATCGATAGTGAGTATTCCAGAAGGAATTTCCCTGTTCCAACCATTTCGGGAATTGAGGGATAGGCATGAAGTCGTATCTGGAGCTTTTCTGCGAGCTCCTAGAACAGGTGTAGAACCTACTCTCAAGGCACCAATCACTAACACTGGGTCTCACAGCACGCAAATCTTAGTCGACACATCAGACGCTTCAGATGAAGCTCTGTCGACTCTCCAGACAGCGGCAGCAAATCGATCGGCTTTCAGCGCTGAAACCGTGTTGACATCGGCTGGGTTGGCAGACAAGGTCGTCGCCGGGAACTTCTTCAATGTGACGAACCCAGGCCCCGTATCAGACTCAACGACGAACTCATCAACAAGCGGTGGCAATGGATCCAGTTCCGGGAGTTCGCCGTCGCAAAGTCCTGTCATTGGCGCCGCAGTCGCGCAGCGAGCAAACGCGGCGCTATTAGCCATCATGCTGGCTGGTGTAGCTTTCTTTGCCCTATAATGTGTTCATTTTAACCTCCTGACTCGGAAACTTCATCAGTATATACCTAAAATCGCGCTGTCAATACAAAATTTGAGTCGTTAAGTGTGTATGGAAGCTGACAAGCTAATCAACGAGGTGTACGTATGACTTGATTTACCCGACTCTAGGTCTAGAACAATGATTGTAGTCCGATAATCCACGAGGTCATCCCGGGGTGATACGCGTTCACTTGGCGCAAACTCCCGATTTCGTAACACAATTGTATTTAGTCCTCGATAACAGCAAACAACGAGATGGAATAAATCGGCTCAGTTGGAGTTCGGTGTCTCGGAGACCAATACACCAGGTCCAGATCACAGCTAGCGCTCCACAAAGCTAGTAGGCTATAGCCAAGAATCCCGAAGTTTAGGTAAACGGACCTTTTACGTTTGTCACTTGCATCTGTTGTACGAGGCTAAGCCTCTCTGCCGATGCGTTCAAGCGGTTGGCAGGTGAACAAAGAGCCAAGCAAGTGCCGGCGGCGGAATCAGATCGGGCGTCGTATGCAGCTATCCATTCCATAAACGTATTCTATGATGCGAGGCGTCCACCGGGATGGAAAGCTAAGCTTCTCCATAGATGGTGTCCACCGGTACTCTCCACTTCACCGACGACCGAAGCTAAGCTTCTCACTGGCCTCGTTGTTGTGGGTTGGGGAAGGGGCATCGTCGACTGTTTCAACGGTTGAGAGTGAGCATTGCACAATGATCTACTCATACCAGTAATCCAATCCACTCTACAGATAAAGAGGAACTGAACTAGTCGGAGCTGAGATCCTGAATAAGTGCGCTTCAGACCGGACCAGCGGCATAAGTAAGTTACACAAGTTGCCTATAACCAAAACCCCGAGCCATCCCCGAGACCTGTCCGGCGCGGGGCCGAGGAGAGCTAGCTTGCTCACAAATGTCCATTTGATCTAGCACAGCTCTAACCTAGGGCGTATAGTGCGCGAAGCGGCACTGCGGTCCCAGACGCGCATGGCACTCGCGCAGTACACTCGCGGCTCTGTGTCACTAAGGGGTTACCAGCCAGCTTCGAGGCGGACCTGCAAGTGCGGGGAGATTTGCCTGTTTCGTGAATGGCACGATACGCCCTCCTGAGCTGCTACTCCAGTGCCAGTAGCCGCGCTCCTGAGCATTGCAGCTAGCCAAGGGCGACACGTCGGGCGAATAGGGAGGCACCGTGTCGACCGCAGGTGACCGGCGAGTCTATAGCTGATATTACCCGATACCGACATTGCGATGGAAGGCCATTACCCCTCAATCTCTGGAGCTGTTTTGGTGCGTGGTAGTAGTGCCGGGCTGTGTGTCTGGGTGTGTGTGAGTGCGTGTGTCTCAAGAGGACCCTGTTGTTCCACTTGGACGGAACGGCGGGTTTCTTTTTCGTGCCTCTGATCGTAGCCGTTGAACGAGCATAAAAGTCAGGATCCTCCCCTTCGCTGGAACTGCTCCGGTCTGGTTTTCTCTCATCTCTTCCTCTACGTCATCCATTCCTCATCTCGCAGTCTTTACGGTTGTTTCCTACTCACTTATAAATATCCAAGGAGTTCTCGAGGACCAGTTAGAATCACTCCTATTCGAAACTATATAGACATCGTTCAAAATGGT